>OY987258.1:39615511-40100930 GCA_963920725.1 Rhamphomyia laevipes | reverse complement strand
CATGACTTGTGGTCTGAGGTAAAATTGGGTATTCATACATATCCCAACTACGAAAGCTCATTTTTATTGGTATACCTCTGTCAATAAACTTCAATAATGATAACTTTGAACTGTCTGATACAAGTATGTGTGGGACCTTCCATTGCACTTTGAATATTTCAAGTTTGACTTTTTCATCTGCTTCTGTGCTTATAATTGCATTATTATCATCTCTAGCTCTGGTAATAATAAGTTCATGTTTAGCATTAACCAATATCTTTTTATAATCTTCAGCAAATCCTAATAAAAGTTTTAATGGCACACAAAAGTTAAAATGTTGTTTATGTAACAAGTTACTGCTTGCAGTATTCCATCCAGAATTGAATGCCATTTTACTTTCATCTGCATTAAAGGAAATATAGTTTTTCAATGTTGATGTGCATCCAAGTTTTCGAGTTCTATCAATTTCAACACCATTTATTTCATAACGAATCTCATCAAAGAGATATGCTGCTACGTTATTAACTAAGTGAGCAGTTTTCGAAACCACACCGGCTCCATTTAAAAGTGTTCCTTCAATATACAAGAAACTTTCGCTTGGTAAAATATTCAGATTTTGATGTTGAATTAATATTTGAATGACATCATTGTTTTTAAAAGATTGTTGAAATGGTGAATAAGTATGATATTCAATTTTTGAAATACTTTCATCATAGTTAATGTTTTGAGAAATATCTAATATTTCATTCATTTTTTTAAATTTAATCCAATAGACTTTAAGAAATTCTTATTAGCTGGTGTCAAGATTTTTTTAAGCTGTCCACCTTTTTTAGGTCTTAACCTGTTCACTACTTTTGATGAATTGATGTTTATTTCACTTTTTTTCGGATATTTATTGATATTATATAGAAGCATCTCAAGGTTTTAAATGCAGTCGAATAGTTATTGTTTCGTCTCTAAAATTTATCAGGTTATTGTCTTGGTCAACAAGCCTTAGTGTGATTGAACTTATTCGATTGGTATTCACTGGTAAATAGATTACATTTCTAGGAATTTCATTTATTTTATAGCCTGGACTAACTTCTGGACAAAATTCGTGTAATGTATGTACTTGCTTATTATTCATATATGACCCATGTATGATATTGCACTGAACATGTATAGTGTTAACATTTGATATATTTACAGGTAAATCTGATGAATGCCATTCATTAGAGATCAATTTTCGTTTACTGAAACCAAGTAGCTTTCCCACCGAACTTGAAGTATCAAAATAAATATCCTTAGTACACAATATTTCACATTTCATCGTATTATTGTTGGCAATCAGTTGAATATCTTCTGCCCCATCATATAATAAATCAAGAGCATTTTGTAAATATGAAGCTATATCATCAATTTCATATGAGCCTATAGGTATTGCAATTATATTGTCATCTATTTGTAAAATATTGTTATGAATATCAATATTGGGTATGGAATTATAAGCAACTAATTCAACAAGTCCGCAAACATAGTCATCATTTAATTCTAAAGGTGGAAAATAATCTGTAGTTAATACAGATTTATTACCCGTAAATGTCAATGTGAATGACATTATTAACAAAGAAACAATGAGCTTATTTATTTTAAACATTTCTTTTTATTCATTTTCAAAAACTTAAATAATTATTATTATAACAACTGATTTAAGAAAGCTAGACATAAATGACCACATATTATTGTATTATAATTTTGATATGAGTTGTAGTTATACTGCAAATTATAACCTAAATATTTAATTATTTCAATAGGTGGTTGCAAGTTTCCAAAGCTATCAAAATATGTTACAACATTTTTATTTTTATTGTATGCTACCCAATGAGTACCAGAACCCGATGAATTATCCAAATTAACAATACCACTCTCTTTATTTAGGGCTTTTACGGGTAAACTATTTCGCATAAATACCCCTCGAAAATGTGGTATAAATTTTGCATACTTATGTAAATCAATTTCACTTAATGGCCTCCTGGGTAGAATTTCTATTAGTTTTTTGGCTGTGGATTTAAATACAACCCTAAACCTGTTTTATAAGGTTTGAGATATAAGCCTTTACCCATAGAAATACTTTCCATTGTTTGATTATGACGTTTATTCTCAATTAATTCTTGTTTTGCATTCTTGACATCGTTTATTGCTTTAACTATACCAGTAACACCACCAGACAATGCTCCAACAGCTGATAATCCTGCAAAAAGAGGTACTAGAAATGGTATGACTCCACCAGTTTTAGGTACTGAAATAATTCTAGGTGATACAGCTTTTTTGCGTTTAATCACATTTTTCGCTACATGAAGTGCCAATTTTATAGCATCATCATTGTTACTGGGTTTTTGTAATTTTATAACATCTTTAGCATCTTTTACGGCTTTTTGAAATAACTTTACGGTTGTTTTAATTTTTTTATTAAATTTCCTATGTCTTTTTATGCCCATTCCTAATTTAATTTTAGCTTTCATAGCGTTTGTTACTAATAAAGCGTTCGCTCGTTCTAAGAAATTAGAATCTTTAGCAATTACACGTTTCCAAGCTTTTTCTGCTAAAACTTTGTCAGCAATGTGTCGATCTTCAGTATTTTTAAATTTCGTATATTCTATATCGTGCTCTTTACAAGCTGTATCTAATGGGTTTATTCCAGGATCACCTCTGTCTAATCTTTTTTGTAATTTCGTACCAGGTCCACAATATTGATAACCGCCTGGTAAATGTAATTCAACTGGCAACTTATTTATAATTTTATTCAGAATACCTTCTCCTTTAAAAGCTTTCTCATGACTGTCATAAATTTTATTATAATCAATCATTATGAAGCAATCAATTTATTATGACTGATAAATTTTTCGTTTTATCATTGCAATATATAAATTTAAGAGTGTTGAAAATTTACCAGTAGTCAAGATGAAATTCATCAAACAACACTTTACTTTACCCGTAAATAATTTAGATATCAAAATCAAAGGAAACGGCTGTAAACAAAAAAAGCATGGCGAATTACTACCAAATAGTATACGATGTTTAATAGTGGGTCCATCTAATTGTGGAAAAACAAATGTTATATTAAGCTTATTAGAACAACCCAATGGATTAAAGTTTGAAAATATTTACGTATATTCTAAATCTCTACACCAACCAAAATATGAGTTCCTTAATCAAGTTATGACAACTATACCAGAACTGGGGTACTACACTTATTCTAACAATAGTGATATTATTCCACCTGAAGAAGCAAAATCACATTCTATATTTATTTTCGATGATGTAGCATGTGATAAACAGAATAATATTCGAAAGTATTTTTGTATGGGTCGTCACAATAATATTGATAGCTTTTACTTATGTCAATCTTATACACATATACCAAAACATCTCATTCGCGATAATGCAAACTTTTTAATAATTTTCAAGCAGGATGATATGAATCTAAGACATATTTATACAGATCATGTTAGCAATGATATGACATTCGCACAATTTCATGAAATGTGTCTTAACTGTTGGAATGAAAAATATGGTTTTTTAGTTATAGATAGGGATAGTGAAAAGCAAGATGGTGGTTATCGTAGAGGGTTTGATGAATTCTGTTATATAGATTAATAATAACAGATATAAACAGAACACTTCAATAGCTCAACCAATCAACAGGTCAACAGCTAAACAGCTTAATAGCTTAACCGGTCAACAGATTAACAACTCAATAGCTTAACAGATCAATAACTCAACCGATTAACAGCTTAACTAATTAATTAAATATAATACACATTTTCAAATATGAACGAGAAAATTATGAAAGATATTATTAAGACTAGTAAAGCGGTAAAAAATAAATATCGATCTTTAAAATCTGGTCAGATGGAAGCAGAACATGTCTTAGAAGAACATTTTAAACCAATTACATTACCACTCAAAAATGTTACAAAAGCATTAGAGCAAAAATCAATTTATCCTGAAATAAAACAAGAAAAATCATTTGGTGTAATTAAAAAAGAAAAGAAAACAAGATTTTATGATGATATTTCTAGTATAAGACAATCGAACAAAACTGATTCTGATGATGACAGTGTAGGTGAATCAAATACTTTATATCAAACATCTACCCCTAAAAAATTTTCATCAAAACTTTTATTAACCCCAACACCTATAAAACATATAATTGAGAAACCTATATCAAAATATTACAAAATATTTGAATCTACTTCTTCTATACCAACAAATTTTGATACAACTTTTGGTCCATATTTCGATCAAAGTTCTGCTGAATGGAAAATTGGTAATAAACAAATACAAGTAAAACAAAATGAAATAATTATTGATGAAAGTTCATATATTAGTTCAATTGGATTGCAAGAGTTAATATTTATGAAAAATCCAGATCCAACTAAATATACTGATGAAGATTTAAACATATATAAAAAAATATTAACAGAAACCAATGCACATAGGCGTGAATATGATTCAAATCAACAAATCCGAGGAAATAGAAGTAATAAATATAATTTAATAATTAAAAAATTATTTCCACATCAGTATAATACTCGAAAGCCATCATCATCATCAATAGCATCAGGCAAGGGCCTTATGATGAAAGTTTCTAAAAGAAAGCTTGATTATGTTTACTGGGACGATCCAAATGAGCTAGTTGATAGATTGCAGTTGTTAGTAGGTTCTCAAAAGGCTGGTCATAATAATCATAATAACGAAATTATTTGTATTTTGGAGGAGCTGAGAGAGGCTAATATTATACAATAAAAGGAAATATTTTAAAGAAATCACATCATTTGCAAATATGCCTATAGATAAGTTTGGTCGTACCGGTCATCCAGTCAGAAAACCTTTACGAGGACTAATGGGACCTATTGGACCAACAGGACCTATTGGACCGACAGGACCTATTGGACCGACAGGACCTATTGGATCAACAGGATCTATTGGTCCAACAGGACCTTATGGAATAGGATTTATTTTGGATGAGAAAAATGATTATAACATTCAAAATAAACGAATTGTTAATGTTCATCAACCTGTTCAGAAAAATGACGTTGCAACAAAAGGCTATACTGATGATATAATTGAGAAAAAGGTTAAGCTTGTATTGGATGTTTTACAAAAAGAACAAAAAGCTTTGTTGAAAAAATATGAAACATTTGAAACTTTTGTATTTAACCATATAAAAACAATATCAGATGCAAAAAAGGTTGATAAAACCAATGCAATTGTTACTAAACCTTTTAAAGTTAATACTGATCCAAAGTATGAGTGAACGCAAATATATATATATATATATATATATATATATATATATATATATATATATAATATAAAAACTAATATTATAATAAACATTTTACATCGAAATGAGTAAGAAGGATGTTGTCGATGAATTACATAGACCAGCTCGAAAAAACTTTCGCAGACGACGTGTTATTATTAAAGGTTTTGATGATCTTTGGCAAGCTGATTTAGTTGAAATGGGTGCATATGCGAAATCTAATAAAAATCATCGATATCTTTTAACAGTAATTGATACATTTTCTAAATTTGGCTGGGCAATTCCAATTAAAAACAAAACCGGTAAAGAAGTAACTAAAGCAATGGATACAATTTTCAAAGTCGGAAGAAAACCAAAAAATCTTCAAACAGATGATGGAACCGAATTCTTTAATAAAATATTTCAAGATTTAATACAAAAATATCACATAAATCACTATTCTACATACAGTTTCTTAAAAGCATCAATAGTTGAACGTTTTAATAGAACTTTAAAGAATATGATGTGGAAAAACTTCAGTCTTAATGGGTCATATAAATGGATTCATATATTAAAACAATTAATTAATGAATATAATCATAAAAAACATCGCACAATAAAAATGCGACCATATGATGTTACAAAACAAAATTCTAAATATTTACTCTCAACTGTGTATTCACATATAAAACAATTTACCGACGGCAAATATAAAATTGGTGATAATGTGCGCATAAGTAAATACAAACATCTCTTTGAAAAAGGTTACACACCAAATTGGACAACAGAAATTTTTAAAATACGGAAAATTCAAAATACAAATCCTATAACATACTTACTTGAAGATTATCAAGGTCAACCTGTTCAAGGAGGATTCTATGAACTAGAACTAAATAAAGTAAAACATAATAATATGTATCTGATTGAGAAAATTTTAAAAACGAATAAAGATAAAGTATTTGTAAAATGGCTTGGTTTTTCAAGTCAACATAACTCATGGATAAATAAAACTGAAATTGTAAAATAAAAACAAAAAACAAGTCTTTTATTCAAATATTGTTTTTTATTGATTATAATAATAATAATAATAATATATGTTTAGAAATTTAAAAAAATGCCGCCTCACAAAGTAGGTTATCTTGTTGCCTGCCTCTTATGCGGCGGTAGAGATGATTGCAATAATTGTAATATATGTTACGTACTCCAACGTCGTTAAGTGCTGATGCTTCCTCCCAAGCAGTTATTGAGTAATAGAGGCATAGTTGATTATATAATACAATTTTTTCTTTATCAGTAGAATTTGGCCTTATATTCTCTTCATATGCCTGTTGTATGAAGTTACCTTGCTCCGTAAAGAAACGATCTTCCATTTGGTCATAAATTTCTAGTTCTTTTAGATGCCGCGCATGCATAAATACACGAACAGGTCCTCGTGTATTTTGTATTTCCATTTCTTGTTGTCGCCTTAAACGATTGCGACCTTTTTGTGACATAGTTATTCGGTCATCTTCATCTGGAAAATGTAGTTTTATGTTCTGCATTCTTTTTTTCTTTTTTACTTGTTGTTCTTTAAATATGAAACAATTAACTGATCAAGAAAATTTTTTTTGGTGTTTTATACAATATTTCTATTGATACCAAAAAAATTTCAATCAAAAATTACTCTTTTTTTTTTTTTACTATGCGAGTTATTTAAACAATAAATTTTATGTATAATATGGTTAAATAGACTATTATAAACAAAAATTTAATTAATAATCAATATTTTTTTAAAATTTAACTTGATTTATAATTCTTATCTAAACAATAAAATTATAATTATATGCAAAAAAAATCATAGCATGTTGGCTTTTAGTTTTTGTCTTAGTATATACAAAAAAAAAAAAAAAAAAATGTGCCCTTTAATAATAATAACAATAATACTCTATATGTCCACGCAAAAAAAAAAAAAAAATCAAAACCATAACAAAAATTCTTTACAACAACAACCATACATATATTAAAAATATTCTTATCAAAACAAACCCAAAAAACTCAGAGGTATAACAAATTTGGAAGTTTGTTCACACTTTTACATAATCAACCAAACACACAGAATTATACATAGGCAAACTGACAGACTGGCAGATAGACCTACAGACTGACTTTTGAAGATTATCAAGGTCAACCTATTCAAGGAGCATTCTATGCACTAAAACTAAATAAAGTAAAACATAATAATATTTATTTGATTGAGAAAATTTTAAAAACGAATAAAGATAAAGTATTTGTAAAATGGCTTGGTTTTTCAAGTCAACATAACTCATGGATAAATAAAACTGAAATTCTAAAATAAAAACACAAATATAAGTCTTTTATTCAATAAAATTTACAATTTCAAGTAATAGCCATTGCAAGGATTTGTTTAATTGTTGTTATTGTTATTGTGGTTGTGGTTGTGTCAGTTGATGTTGTTGTTAACCAGATATCCATTAGTTCCAATGTATTATTTAAGTTATCAATATTTATTTCAGTTGTTTCATCTATCTTTCCAATAGTCATTAATTTAAAAACTAATTCCACAGCTGCTCAGCTAATTCAGCATTTGTTTATGGTTTTACTTTAAAACATGTTCGCACGTGTTCATTATGATTATTATATGAATTAATAATATTGATTATTTCACAATACCTAATTCTCATCATTATACAGTCACATTTCAATGGATCTTTATTGCACATACAATTACTACAATTAATATCAAAGTGTGGGAATCTCAATATGAAATCAAATATTAATTGTTTATAAGAATTTTCAATTAAATTATAATTAGTTTCTAAGAAGTTCTTTATTTCCAACATATTTAACAACATGATTTCATAAATTAGAATAACTTTAATTATTATTTCGATAATCTCGCATATAATCTCATAAGTTTATGACAATAATCTACACTATTAGAAGCGAACATACAAATTGGTTGGTGGTGATCATGAATTGAGTATTCCGTCTCATCATTCACTAATCTTATCAATATCTTTTGATAATTTTCAAAATGTTCTCTATGCTCGTCAATTAAAAAATCTTTATTTTCGTTTAAATAATTTGTTATTATTATTAATTGTTTATTAAAATTAATTTTAGATAATGTCTCTACATCAATATCAAATTCACTAATCGTTTTCAGATCCTCCCACGTCATCCTACAAAGTTAAACTAAATACTATATGCATATATTCAGGTGCTCTCAAAACACCACGCCAAAAACACATCATCTCACTCAAAAATTATATATTTATGCGTATATTCAGGCGCTTTCAAAACACCACACAACAATTCCCACCAATTACAGCCGCGCTTCTTCTTACGGATTGCGCCACCAATTACAGCCGGGCTTCGGGCATATGCATAAATTATATATTTATACATAAATTCAGGCGCTTTCAACACACCACACAACAATTCCTACCAATTACAGCCGGGTTTCTTCTCACAGATGGCGCCACCCATTACAGCCAGGCTTCAGACATTACAGCCGGGCTTCAAGCATACAGCCGGGCTTCAAGCATCACAGCCGGGCTTCAGGCATTATAGCCGGGCTTCAGACATTACAGCCGGGCTTCAGGCATTACAGCCGAGCTTCAAAAAAAATTATATATTTATGCATACATTCAGGCGCTTTCAAACCACCACACACAAATTCCCACAGATGGCGCCACCAATTACGCAGCCCGGGTAGATGGGCTTCAGGGGTGTGATCTAGCTCTCTCTTAGGTCTTACTACTAAGCAATACAAAATAACATTTAAATTCAAATTTGGGAGTTTGTAACAAAGGCCGATAGATGGTGCTATAAACTGAAGTTAATGATGTGTTACTTTGCTTTTGTTTTGTTATATGTGCTGGGGATAGTTGAAACATAGAAATACCATGTCAAAGGAAAAATTGTTTATAAAATTATTTGACTATTCAAAGCTGCAGAGCGGAAAAGATGAAATCGACAGAAATTTTCTGAAGAACAAAGCGACACCGGCCGTCAAGCGGCTAGTTTAAATTTAAATACACTCATATTTTTCTATGTTATTTCAAAGCGGCAACAGCGATATTATCTTCACTCTCTTCAACATTAGGTACCAGTTATCGAGAGAACTATAGTTAGAAATAAATTCCTTTGGATTGAGATTATCAAAATTAAAAGTGAATCAATGATTGGTATTTGCAAAACTATGTTTTAAATATACAAATATATTTTTCCTGAATCGCAGAAACTGATCCATAGTTTCAACGGGAAATGACTTTTTTGTATCTGCGTGACTCATTACTATTGCACAGCTAAGTAGAATGACATTTTGTTGATACATTACGTAATTTTCTCATTTTTAAATAGCCACAATCAAGCAGAATTTGTCCCAAATTTAAGTACGACATTTAAATCCCATTTCAAAGATGAGCAGGAAACCTACTGAGTTTCTAACTACGTTCGACAAAACGAGTAAATATTAAATTAATTTGCATCTTTTTTTTTGTGGAAATTAATTGAATAATCTAAACAAAAAAACAACAACGAAATATTTTCAAGAACGTGAATTATTTTGGTGAATAAATGCGATAGAACACGCAAAGAATAATTTTATTTGTTTTTATTATTATTATTATCATCTCTGGTAATATGCTATTTAGTCAGAAACAAAGTATAGACACATAAATAAGATTTTTTTTATATCCTTACGAACGTATGCTAACGATATTAATATGAAAAAAAAATGTGAACGAGGACAATTTAGAAATATATTTACAAGTTTTTAGAATATTTTACAAAAACCATTTTAAATGTGGTAGGTAAATTGGAGGAAATCTTCTACTCTAAGAAAAAAATAAAAGATACTCTAATTATGATCATTATGTAAATTATGTTAAACTTATTTTAGGATATTCTGCATTCATTTCATTTAAATATATTTTTGTGAAAATATGAATTAATTCACTTGAACTGATTCTATGAATTAACTCGATTCATATAGCAAGGATTAGTTTTAGTGTGTCAGTAATTTTATTTGTGAGGATATCAAGGTGACTATTTATAACAAAGTTTTTGTTAGAGTTGTCGAATATTAAACCTTTTGTTATTTCAATATTTGACCCACTTGAATATAAAGAAAAAGAATTGGAAATGTTGTGTGTGGTAATTTTGTAAATTTATTTACATGAAAAATTTACGAAATGTTGAACTATATATTTACAATTCCATTTGCATACAAAATTAGGCTATACATTTTTCAAGTTTTCTCAAGTATATTATTACATTTTCTACTACAGTAATCACACATACACACACATATGAAACATAATTACAAAAATTACTCAAATTCAGTAAAAAAAATTTGAACTGTGTAATGCCAACGACTGAAACAACAAATAATGTTTTGAATTGTAATATTAATGAGATATGTAACTGGAGCTTCATAAGAGTAATTCTTTCTGTATAGTTAACTATAAACTAGAACATTTTTAAGTATATATACACATACAAATTTAAAAAGCGACTTTAAATTATCAGGGTCGGATAAGTTTTCTAGAATTTGACGTATGTTATTAAGAAGTTTATTTAAGTGAGGATGGTCGAAATAAAATCTGGATAGATGAAAATATGGATAGACACTATGACACTCCGCACGAACGACTCATGTGGGTTGTTAACCCCTCTGAATATACCTCCCTTGAGCACGACGATCAGAAGAACAACCACGCTACGAGCTATTGCAATCTAGACTTAAAATTAATAAACGATTTAATTTTTTCCGTATTCGGCAATACGCTACGAACTTGTCCAGCCATTTGTTCTCATCTCTTTTAAATAACTTTGCTATACTAAAAGTCAATAGGTGTCGATATTATCAAGAAGCTTTATTACCTGTTTGTCGACGTCATTGTACGTGACTTCTATTTTATCAACTGTGTCTATATATCAATCCGATTATGCAAGTTAGTATTTTTCATATAACCAAGGTCTTAAGATTAATAATATTTCTTATAATTTTTTTTTATTGTGCAAGTGCAACCCCAAAGCTGGATTCCATATACCCAGACTGGTTTCAGGACTTGCTTGCACAGCAATAATTTGTTTTCTGTTGACAAAGTAGAATTACATGCCAGTTACTTCAGTTACTTCTGTTTTCAAGTGTTTTCTGTTGATAAAATAGAATTCCTTGCCAATTTTTTCACTTTTCCAGTACTAAAACATTCTAAAACATGAAGGAGTCCATTTTTATTAGCAATATTTTACTAAAACAAATAAATTCAAATTTATTTTGATAATTAAATCCCAATTTTGTAAATATTTTAACAAACCCCATGAATATTTAATTTGTAATCCTTTATGGATTTTTATATATAAATTTTATTACACTATATTTTTATATTCATCTAACTTTTTTGTCTATATATTTTCTTTATATATTTCTATATTTAAAGTTAAATTTTATTTTATATTATGTAATATTATTTTTTTTTTTGTTGACTTTACCATATCTTTCCTGTCAAAGCTCATTTTGCTTAGAAAGGTTAAAAATGATACTTTTTTATACAAATTTTTATTTATATATTTATATATTCATTTAATATTATATAAATATCTATAAAAGTTTTTACACTATGACATATAGGACACACAGGATATTCATTTTTTTTTCTTTTTTTTTACTATTTTGTAACCTGACTGATGCTGGGTATTTTATGTTGGATAATAAAAAAGTAAATGGTTTAAATACAGGGATTGTCACTTGTCAGTTTAATCGGAATGACATTTGGAATGATATTTTGTGGCGGTTGTTGATTTGTGTGACAATTTAGTGGTCCTTTAGTTTTTTTAGGATATTTATGGAAAAATAAAAAAAAAATTAACAATTTTAAAATGGTCAAAAATTAATAGCGAAATTTAGGAAGCCAGAGTTTATGAGGATTATTAATTGTTTTATATTTTATAAAGATTAAAATTATACCAATTAATACTTTTGAAATTTATTAATATTTTAATCATCTGAAACCAAATAAAATTATAAATCTTTGTTTATTATTAATTACTCCATTTTAATAATCGTCATTAAACAGCAATTAATATCGTAAAACAGGTCAAATTATGTCGTAAGTTCTCAATATAGAAGGTGAAAATGATTTATGAGTTTTTGAATATAGACTGAAAAAATGTATGGGACTAACAACATCAATATTACAACAAAAAATGAGTCACAAGTTTACTATTGGTGAAGTTGATATATATCCAAATTTTCAAAATTTATTATTGATTCAACTTTCACTAACAACTATTTAAAATATTACAAAGAATTGTTAAAAATAGTTTTACTCTCAATAATTGTCAAAATCTATGATCTATCTATATAAATGGGGTTAAGCTTGAATTATACGTGACGGTATACAAATTCTACGACAGTTTTTATAAAGCAATTTACTCTTCTGACGGTTTTCAGCCACTATCACACTAATTATTTTTTTTTAACAATTCGTGTAATTTCTGTTAGCTTGTGCAATTGTTAAAGTTATTGTTAATTAAATATTTTAATTTTTTCCTAAAACTGGAAAGTAAAATAAATTTTTTAAGCCTTAATTAAAGTAGTAGTAACTATCTAAGAACCTAAACCGTAACAACCACTATAACCCTGGCGAATAAGAATCTTCTGCAAAATCATCTTAATATTGTTTTAATACTTCCTTATATAAGTAAGTCCCCATCCAATTTTTCTATAGATGTTATCTTACCCATCTCATTCTTGTTAAACTTTTTAAGAGCTTAAAATGTGGCAAAACTAGTAACTAACATTAAACTAAAAGCTAATATGAAATTTATTGAATAAATTTTAATAAATCGATTCATTTAATCACCCTGTAAATGCAAATTTCTAAATAAAATAAAAACATATAAAATACATTAATATTTATCTAGTAACTATAACTTTAAATAATATATAAAAAAAAATGGTGTCATAATATACAAAAAAAAATTCTATTAAACTTTTACATATACATCACACCTATAAAAAAAAAAATGATATTTAAAAATATTTGCTTTATGTTTTTGTTTGACATCCTGTTTTATGTACATAAATATATGTAATATGCTGCTATTCATACCTTTGAATTATGTTTCTGCTCTAATTTTCAAAAATTTACACTTTTCCATCCTTTTATAATATTTTTTGACTGAATATTATATTTAATATAAATTATGAACGACATATTTTTTTTTTCAACATTATTTATTTTAATGTTTTTTATTTTGATATGTTATCTTTTTTTAAATAATATTAAATAAATTTCACCATAAATAATTTTTGTGTGCATTTTATAAATCAATTTATTAAAAAATGTGAATATTATTATTTATCAATATTTGTATTACAATTGTACAACAGAGCCAGCCGTATTTAAAGGTTGGAAAGCAGTAGGAGTAAAATATTTTTTAAGGACCTTTTGGAGACTGGATTTACAATTTCCGATTTACGTAATACATTTTTCTCAATTTTAGGGTATTTTAGATTAATATTAAATATTTTAAGGAACCTTCTTACATACGTGCTTCATGAAAGATCTGGTCTCTCAATTACAAAATTAATAAACTAAAAATTTAGATTATCTTGAGAACTTGATGAATCTGAGACTCCTTAAGCGAGGTCTCCAGGAACTGTGCATAAAAAGTAAGGTTTACCAATGGTAAGATTAAGGGGCAATTAAGAATCTTATGACTGTTATCGTTATGTAGTAATTTCATCTTTAATATACATATAGGGACATGCGTTCTAACGTATACACTTAACGAAAATGATGTAATAATTACCTAAATTGAACCTTTGAGATAAAATTAGTGTCCTGTAAAGTATGAATTTCAATGTTTAGTACAGTTTATTTAATTCAATTAGCTATCGAATGTATTCAAAGATTTAAATTATGTACTTCGTTTTTTATAGAAGGTTTCGACAGACTTTTGAATATAATATTTTACAATTTGTATAGTTAATAAAGGAGGTAATATTTCAGCTATGTTGATGATAGCTGGGACCTGGGATATTATGAAATAAATATTAAATTTTATAAGTAAAGTTTTGAACAACAATTTTTTATTTCTCGGTTAATTTTTTATTTCTCGGTTGTATCTCGTAAATTGTAATTGAAATGTTTGACGATCCTTAGTGTAACAGTTAAAACGTATAGCAATCCGTTGAATATAATCAATTTTAATATAAAAATGCTAAACTCGAAATAGAAATGTTTATGTTAAATTTCTGTTAATTCAAAATTTGAAAATTTATGGATTTCTTATTATGATTTCCAAAATATATGAAAGAAAACTTCAACTTTTATAATGGTGTCTGTTACTAATTAATTAGAAGATCATATAGGATGAAATTATATTACTTTATATTTTAAAATTACATTACTTTATCAATTTTTGTAATCATCTTTATTGTCCAGGCCAGAACTTCTAATAGAATGAAAAATAATATATAATAAAGTTATCCATTAACCTTGTTAACCATTCCTGGACAAAATTTCAATTATGTGAAAAAATTATTGCTAAAATATTAATTCGTTATTGATTCACTCTCTATGAACCTTAAATATCTCTAGCACATATAGCTCTAATTACGGGCAATTGAATTAATTTTAATTTTTAATTTTAAAAGTATACTTTATTGAATTGAATACTCCAAATAACTGAATCATGGTAATTGACATTACATTTGCTTCGAAATCACAAAATCATTGATAGAAAACAATACCATTAAAAAGTCTGTGCGACAATATGTCAAATGTCATAACTTCATATTAAAGTAGATTTTCATGATATTATTTATATTTATTATTTTATGATTTTGTCTAATCGATTTTTGTGGTGGTTATTTGTTTTATGACAGTATTTTCAATTTTCAAGAATTCTAAAACATTTTCTTCTATCATATTTTATGTAATCAAATAAATTAAATTAATAGTCATAAAAGAAAAATTGAAAAATGTTTTTATTTTTTTTTGTACATTATAAATATAAATAAAATATAAATTTTTTATGAAATGTTTATGAATTACACAAAAATTTTTATTTTATATATACATTATTATTACATAAAGAACATGTTAAATGTATGTAAAAAAAAAACAACATTTATGATACCCCGAAAGAGATGATTTTAACCAGAAAAGTATTTTTTTTGTGCAAAAGTAAAGGTAAAAACATGGTTTGAAAATTAATAATAAATAATATTTTACTCTGTATAAATGTGAGGTTATTACACTACATATATGACAGGGTGATTTAATAAACATGATTACAAAATTGATAAAAAATCTGTTGGAAGTTGTTTAAATAGTCAAATTCTCTTATCTTATGCAAATTGAATGGTTTTGGTCGTATACGAAACCAAATCTCATTGCTGCTTGTTTTACATTGTTGTTTTCATTACGCTTTCGACCGCAATCTACAAAAAGAGTATAGACTGCGTGCAGTGTAACTTCTTTCATACAATTCCATAGATTTTAACTTTATTTTGACAACTGATATGCTTAGAGAGAGCATATAGCAAGCATTCATATTGGACACGCGATATATTAAGAAAATTGTGGTTTGTCAACAGAATTTTATTGTGACGGGTTGAATAATTAATTTTAATACGTCTAATTAAAGTCTCAACTTGTAAACTAATTTGTAAATTCTCTAATGCTTAGTTTATAATTGCTTATTTACAATCTGCTTATTTCCTATCAAATTTTGTACCTTTTCTCATTAAAACTTACTAATTTTCTAGTACATTTTCTTTATTTTCCATCTGGTCAAGTGTGAAGATTTCCTAGAAAATTTTACTTATAAATTATCAATTTTTTTTAAACATAGAATGACTTGATCTTGATCAAATTTAATTTAATAATAGGTCTAATTTAACTTAGATAAACTGTCACCAGTTCATTAATTTATTAGTTTATATAGTAGAAAGAAAGATTCGGTATACTATACAAATCATTTTATATCATTATTAGCTAAAAGGATCAGAAATTTTTACATTTAAGAGTTTTTGAAAAACGTATGTGGCGCTTCGAAACTCATTGGTAACGAATTCTTAATTTACATTGAAATTGAAATTTTTGAAAGAAATTTATTTTGACTACTTTCTGATATCATATTTTTATTATCAAGTAAGGACAGTAGTATAATACCGAACGTAACGTAGAACTCTAATTGAAATTGATTCACTATAATTTTTAATAATTATTAACTTTAAAAATATTTATTCTTCAATTTCATATTCACCCTGTATATATATATGTATTGCCATCATGATGTTACATTTACTTCTCCTGGTTCCTTTATATTTTCCATTGTATTTTTTTTTTTGAACCATTTTTCTCTGCATGCCTGAAAATAATACTTTACAGGTAACGTTAAAAAAAAATAAATAAAAATATTTTGTACATAAAAATAATATTCGTTAGGGGGTTACAAAAAATCTCTTGGGCCAAGGTAATATAATCAGAAAAACAAGAGCATAAAAATTTGTTATTTTTTTATATTAAAGTACAAAACACAAACTGACAGAAATCTAAAAAAAAACAACAACGTAGAGATTCCATAAAAAATAGTTTTTCGGTTTATTGTTTATATAAAAAAAGGATAAAGGACATTCACCTTCTTTATCTTTTGAATTGATATATTTTAACACCTTCTCCCTTGTTTGCCTTTAAATAAAACATTTCTTTTTTTTTTGTTTACCAATTCAAAAATCAGCATTCTAAAATATTTGTAGCCTGTCACTATATTTTGTCTATCCTTTCATTAGGAGTTATCTGTAATGGTCCCCCTTTACTTTCGGTACTCCCTGTATACCTTTTCATTTCAGTTCGTCGGCACTACGAAGATCCTTTACAACACATTCACAATTTTATTCAGTTTTGTTACATGAAAATCAATAAAATTGTTTACTATGTACTATGAAAATTGGAGTGAGTGAGTAGTTGAGGTAGTAAATGAGGTTGGATATGTAGTTCGGGTAGTAAATTGGGATGGGTAAGAGGTTTTGGATAGTAAAAAAGTGGGTAATTTTTATATATAGTTTTTGGTATGAGTAAAATAGTTGTAGTAGTACAGCATTTAAATGTATTTTTTACTTTGTATAGTAGTGATAGTAAGTGCATTTATGTAGGGTTGAATTTTGCCTGTGTGCGTATAAAATAGAGTATGTATTGAGTGTGATTATGTTTAAAATAGGTTACATTTACAAGTATATATTAAATTTTAAGTGTAAATAAGTAAATTGGGAGGTTTATGAACGGTAACAGGTATGGTTAATAGGTCGTGAAGTCTTGAAACGTTTGGTATGGAAATCTTTTATATAATATAAATGGTTTTTAATTAGATCGGTTTATGGGAATTAAATATTCAATATGTTTGAAAATAATTTTTCCTTTTCCTTTATTTATAAATGTGTTTGTAATTTATATGAATAATTTATAAATAATATTAAAATTTTATTTAAAATTAATACAGTTTTTCATTTGTAAAAGGAAATTTATTGGTAAATTATATTTATATATTTATTTATATTTAAGAGTTTTGGAATTGTTTAAATTGAATTGAAAATTTAAATTTCTTACTTTTGATTTGAAATTGAGGTTATATATTATTTTTTGAAAATTCATGATTTTTTTTTGTTAAATTGTAAATTATTTACTTGAGTTAATTAAGGGGTTGAATTAGTTCTACAATGATCTTAAGTCTTCGCTAAATTTTACATCTTGTTCAAAGACTTGAAATGATCTTGGTATATTCTAGTTCTAGTAAATGGCATGCAATAAAAATTCAACAGTTCGTATTTATCAGAAACTATCGATTTCGATATATCGAAAAATCGAAGCACTTCAACTAATTAAATATCGTTAGAGAGTGGTGTCAGGTATCGGCCAAAGAACAATTATTCGAATACAATAACTATCGACATGCTACCATAACTGACATAATGTCAGTTATGGTAGTTTTTCTAGACCTCGATTTTGTATGACACTAAATAAACTACCTAATAAAATGATTTAATTTAGGCAATTACTTCAGCCAACTTCTCGGTCGTATTATTGGAAAATAAATATATTGTATAGTCAGAACTAAATTCTGCTTTAATAAGTAAATCGCTTAAAATTAATAATTTTCGAAAGTATTATTCAAGGAAAAGATTTAATTAAAATCATAAAAAATATAGAACTAATTATAGAAAACTTTAAATAACTAAATTATTCACATTTGTTTTTGTAGCAAGATTGGTGTTTATTTAATAAACAACTTAGCATGAAAGCTGTAAGTTAATCCTGTCTAGTTAATCAGTTTTGAATAAAACTTGAAATATTTTAATTAATTTATAGTTTTATAGTAAAGTACACAAAACTTTTCTGAAAATCTTTAATATTTATGTATTTTAATTTTCCTATATTTACTTTATACCAAAATTTTATATTATCGCATTTTTTGTTGTCTTCATCGGTTTTCTCCTTCGTTTTGCCCCTATAAATTTAGTGTTAATAAAAATTTTAAATTTTATTCTGTATTTAGTCCTGTTGAAAACTTTTCCTTTGACTTTGGAATACAATTTTTGACATGGTTAAAACTATGTATGTCATTACTACTGAATAGAACTTACAGTATGAATACATATAGTCAGTGGTTTTGAATAAACTCATAAATTAAATATTAAAATTTATTTTAAAATTTATATTATATTTCCGTAAAATTATACTAAATAATTTTTTCACTGTCCTTGTATAATTTCTCAGAAGTTCCATTTTCTTATGTGGTGGTTTGCTGTTTACCTTTGAATTAACAGGCATCCTTTTACATATTTCTATTTCTGATGTGGTAAATTTTAATGAAATTATGTAAATATCGATTGAAACAGAAATAAGATATTTTCGTAATTCTAATTTTTGGTAATTTATATATTCTTAGAATTTCAGCATTGGGGATGTAACTGAATGTCATAAATAATTTAAAAATATTTTCTTGAAATTCATGGTTTTCGGAAGTATTGCCAGCGAATAATGAAAATGTTCATAATTTTTTAACAGGAAATGTCAATATTAGCGTTGTCGCTGTTATTTAATTTGTTGTTATAATTTTTTTTATAACAAAAGCTACTTTGTAACGTTCATAATCACTTGTTGATGTTCCCTTCGTCGAAATCACTTGATAGTTTAATATCATCCCAATTTGTAAAATGGTTGATATATGATGAACAAGTGTTGAGAAATTATAATTTAAATAGTTCAGATTTAAGTAAACAAAAGCTATGCAAATGTAACCAATTTGGTTAATCCCATTCATGAATTTTTCATCTTCTACATTGCATTTGAATTAATTCGTTATATCTTCATATGTATATCCTTTCCATGTAGCTTCCGTTGAAAACAGAACATTTATTTTACTGGTTCAACATTACCACATTCTTGATTCTTCCAAATTCAAAGTTTATAGGGTTTACGAATTATAATGCGGATACAAAATTATGTTTACAGTAAAGTTACTATAAAAATTTAAAAATTATTGTCTGTCAATTTTACATTTCGATGTTATGGTTCCTTTCGTCGTTGACGTGAGTGTCACGATAGCTTTGAAGTCTGAAATTAAACTTTGACCGAAATTTTTAAATAGATCCAACTTTCTTGCGGCACAAGTTTCAACTGCGTCATGAAAACGTCACTTTCAGGGTTAAAAGTAACTTTAGCGTAAAATTCAGAAATCGTTACTTAATTTTAAATTTAAATATATGTTTCCGAATTAAAAACATCCTTTTGATTCTGCACTGCCAATTTCAACAAACTCCAAGTTTTTGAAGGTATTTTTTTTTATTTTCAATATTTCCATTTATATAATTTTTCAGAACTTTTTAGCAGTTGTTTTTTTTTTCTTTTGTAACTTAATATTTTCCGCAGCGTACCAGTTTTTTTTTTACCAACCAAATTCCACCCTAAAGCTTGGTTCCGATTTCCTTTTTTGTTTTTATTTTGTTGTTGTTTATTTTTCGTTTTGAAATTTTACCCTTCGGGTATTTCGTCTTTATCATATACAAAAAAAAAATAAAGACAAAAAATGTTTTATAAAATAACAAAAAAAAAAAAAAAAAGAAAATTTTTCTTTTACAGAATGAAATTTCTCCCACAATAAAATTATTATTTCCACAGCCCCCAAGTTACTAAAGTACAAAAAAAAATGTATCTGTCAATAAAAAAAATGAAGAAAATTTGTTTTGTGTTTTGAAGAAACAAAAAAAAACGACCTAAAATAAAAAAATGTTGATCAGTTTATTTTTAATATTACCTGAAGGGAATTTTTTTTTATATGTATACCTTTCATATTAAGGTTATAATAATTATATTTTAAACTTTTAAATTAATTTAATGTTCCTAGTAATTTTTTTTGAAGCTGCACAGTGTTGAACCTTAAAATATGTTTTATGTTATGTTGCTAGGAGTCCTTTGTCTGGTATGTAGTCTTTTTATTGGAATACTTTCTTGTTCTACATTTTAAACAAGTCTGTAAAGTTTTAGATTATCTTTTTAATTATTATGGATAATGAAATGTAATATATTACAACAGAAAGGAAATAATAGGGTAGAGCTTTACGAAAATCCTTTACAGGTGTGAATAAAATAAGGATTCTAGATTAATTTTAGTAAATTACAAATATATGTGTACTAAACTTCTGCGGTGAATTGTAAGTTTACATCTACAATTTTTATACTGTTTTGATTGATTCATTTTTAGAGTGTGTTTGAGTGCGTTAGTTATAGTAATAGTAGTAGCTAATATTCGGTATAATAAGTTACAGATTTTTTCATTGAATGTATAATTATATGAACTAAGAACAAGGGATATGCTAAATTGAACTTATGTTGCTCCTGGAAATGAGGTCTCTTTCACTCATAGCTAGTATTTATGAAATGTTTTTCAATCATCCAATTATCCTTAAAAATTCTATTGAAACTGATTACATTTCACAGATTATACTAATTTTTGCAGATTCGGTTATACATGCTAATATTAACATATGTGGGGTAAATACAATCCTCACATAAAAACTATAGAATTAACGTAATCGATGTAAAAATCGGAGACTATTCTGTCCATGAATAAGAATAATCTGTAGGAAACTGCAGATTGGCATTCTTACATGTCACTGTTGGATTGGTTAACACGGTACCTATCGTGGGATTCATTTAGTGTCATACAAAATAGTGCGTATCTGCGACAGACTTGCTCGCGCCAGATAATAAAATTAGAATTAGTAATTGAGTTGCTAATCCACAATTAATATAAAACAGAAAATTCCCTATCATCGAGAACGGTTCTGAGGTTCTTAGTGAAGCAATTATCTGCATGGATTAATTGAGGACAAGCAGAAATAAAAATAGGCTAAATTTTAATTGTCAAATTAAATAAGAAAAAGAAAAATACATAAATTAAATAGTTAATACATCCAGAGAAAAGCTGATGAACAAATAGAACATGTAAGATTTCCCTGCTCCGCTGTGGTGTTTGAACATTATATAGGGCCAAGTTATTATTCTCAACGATGTCTCGTGAAGTGTGTTGACCTCGTACACACTTCGTAACCAAACCTAATTTAATGTAATACAAAACAGACTTGCACACACTCATTTAATTGTGAATTGTCTAAGAATTTTAGTCCGTCGTTACTTCTAACATTTTTGCCCATCTAATATTCTGATCAGTTTGTTTTTAAATTTCCATATTATCCCAATTTGAAGACAGGGTTTTATAATACAAAATATTATATCTCTTTAACAAAGCTTCCTGGAAAATGATATATGTATATTTTTTATATTTAGCAAGACTACAAAAGCCAATGTAACTAAGTATGACCACCGAGCTCATTATTTTTATTAAAATAGTTATAATGAGAAGGAATTCTACTTTGAAAACTTTGTTCTAAAACAAAATTTTCACCCAAAAGTGAAATGATAATATTTATTCGTATACGCAATAGAAATAGCTCGTCTGGCTGGCTCTACATTAGAATGTGACAATGACTAATATATTTTTGAAATTAGAAGGTGAAGTATCATTTATATTTTATGTATAATATTGTTGAGGTCGAGGTGAAAACTTTTGATTAAATATTTACATTTTAGTTTAATATTTTATATTAGAATCAAAAATTTTACTTTAATAATAATTGTTAGAAATTATAATAAAGTTTATTTTTATTTTGTTTATATAAAATGTCCTGGCAGACATTCGAGTTTTGTTTTGAATCATCAACAAAGTCCATTTTAAATGGCATTATTTTTTCTTTTTTATTGGTAAGGGTAGGTTTTTGGTAAGGGTAAGTGGTTTTGTTTAATTTTTGTTTTTACGAAAATGTTAATGGAATAATGATGGTTAGCAAGC
This sequence comes from Rhamphomyia laevipes, assembly GCA_963920725.1. NCBI lineage: Eukaryota > Metazoa > Arthropoda > Insecta > Diptera > Empididae > Rhamphomyia > Rhamphomyia laevipes. The sequence continues at coordinate 40,078,234 of OY987258.1, read as the reverse complement.
GGTTATAATAAAATGTGTTCTTTTTTTTTGTTTGTTTGGTTTTAATTTGTAGTAATTAATTAAATTTTTGTTTTTGTTTTGGTTAAATATTTGGTATTTTTGCCTATTTAGGACGAAATGTAGAAGGTCATTTTAATATAATTATTATTATTATGATTTTGTTACTTGTAGTTAATGTTTAACTTTTGTCTGAATGAATCGTTTGGTTTAGAAATGATAATAAAATGTCGTTATTTTAAATATATAACGAAGAGTGGGCTATTTATAATCTATATAAATATTGTACTTTGATAATTTATTAGTGGACTAGATGAAATGGAAAATGGAAGATGGTTTTAAACAATATTAGAAGTAAATTGTTGCTTTGATTTCCAACGTTGTGTTTAATTTTATGATGAGGGATTTCATTTTATTTTGAAGTATTTTTATTTTCATCATGATGATAGCGCGTATGGAGCTAGCAGCGTTCTTTTCAGAACTGTGAAACCCTATGTTAAATGTTAGTTGTAGCCTGTTTATTTATGTTTTCTTTTAATGAAAAATTATTACATTAATTTTTATTTAACTGCTGGAATTAAGCAGTTGTGTCTAATTACTAAAGTTTGTTTTCGGTGATGGAAACATCATAGCTTAATCCATTGTGGACAGTAATTTTTTTCAGCATATGAAGAAAGTACAAGAATTCAAGCTTAAACTTTAAAGGCAAGCTCTGATGTTTCTTTATAAATATCTTTTATACAAGCTTGAGTTTGCATTTAAGCTTGTTTTAGCTATAATCTAATGATCGGCTTCATCTTCAGCTCCCATTTTCTTGGAAATGTTATGCTTGCGTCTATGATTGATTAGGATTAGATACACCATTACTAATTATATAAAGAAAGCTTACATTGATCCTTATGCAACCATTTAAAAATAAATGTTAGGAGAAGAACACAGAATCTCGTCGGGCGGGGTTAATGATACTTGTATACTTGTAAGAGAGGTCTAGAGAGGAAAAACAGCTGGAAAGGATGTTTCACCTATAGATGGAATTATTTGAGAACTCTACAAGCAACACTTATTTTAACCATTTTTGGTATCTCCATTCTCGAAAACATAAAGAAAAATTTATTTAAACATTTTATTGTTATCTTTCCATCGCAAGACTTCATAATTATTTCCTATATCTTCGTATGAATATTTTTTAATTTATATCCATTTATTACAAAAGTTTTGCTGAATAATTTTAAAACTTTTTCCTAAAATTCAATTTCCATAAAATATTTTCGATAATATTGACTTAGATATCACAATCGATTTAATTTATAAGTACGATTTTTGATTTGTTGGAATTTCGTCTTTCATCTCATACTAACTTTTACTGGTTATTAACGTTTTGTTAAAATTAATGAAACACATTTTCTATAATTTTGGGTATAAACTTTTCAAAAAATAATCCTTTTTATTGGGGAAATATAATAAAGTAAATGCGCGCCAAACATTGCGGAAAATTTAATACAATTATGTTTGTTGTTATTTTGTTGTAGCATTCGATATTTATGTGAAAATCGAACGAATTGTAATTTGATGTGACGGACTCAAATAAACTCAATAGTTCCACTTGACTTTTAAAATACTTTTTCTGGGGTGTTCGTTAACTTTTTTGTAAGGATAAGGAAAAATTGTTAAAAGTTTAGTTTTAAATTTTTTTCATTATTCTGCAGCACGTTTTTCTAATTTGTTTATTTTACATTTGAATTGATTTTCATATAGTTTTGAATTAAAATAGATTTTGTAATTTTCGATTTGTCGTGCGAATACTTTTTTCATTATTGATTTTAAATGGTTGTAGCTGATTTGTTAGTTGAGAAAAGTTTTTATTTTTGAGGTAGAATTTTAAGGATAATACGTGAGAATTGAAATAAAAAATAAATTCTAACAAATTTCAATGTTAGGAATAATTGAATATAATGTGGAAATTATTTCAACATAAAAGTTTTATTATTAATTGGGTGGTTGGTTGGTTTGAGGAAAGGAAGATTAATAAAAAACCTCCACGTACTTTGACTGAGCCGTTTTACACTTCGCATAATAGCTTATTCTACCCTAGATAACATCATTCCAATTCAGCTCTTAGTAATTAATTATTTCGCAGTAAAATCAATAATTTTACAGATAAATTATTTCTTTCGTAATATCATTAAAAATAATTTTTAATTAATTATCCTTAATATTTCTTACGATTTACGATCAGCGGGAGAAAATAATTCCTTTTATAATAAGTTATCTGTCCTAAGTACATCGTTACGAACCTCCTTTTTTTCACAACAAAAATTGTTATGGTATGAATCACCTAATGTCGACTGAAGGAATTACAATCTATCGTAAGGCTTGTAAGGCTTTTACTTGCCTACTTTATAAAGATTTTTAGAATATAATTTAAACTTTGATAAAAATTGTGGTTTTAAATGACGAATTTCCTTTTTAATAAAATTAGATTTTCCTATGAGAACAAAAATGAAAAATATAATCTCTTTTTTTTCTTAAACATTTATTAAACATTTCCATTCACAATGATTGAAAAAAAAAAAAAAAAAAATATTAATTTTCAATAATGCAGAAGGTACTTTTATTGATTAAATTTGTTACCTGGGAAACTCATTCAGCTAATCTTAAAAATTTAGATTTCTTTCATAAAAAAAAGAAAATGAAATGAAAATACTAAAATTTCAGAAAAATATCGTTTTTCTTATCATTCCATCGATCTTCCTAAAGAAAATATATCGATTTGTACATTAATGACTGTTATTTTGCGGTTGTTAAATTGAAGATAATAACAACATCCATTTTCCTGGATTAAATTTTATGCTCTTTTCAGAAATATTATCTAAATAAGATACCAAAAAAAAAAACACCATAATTTGGTCTTCTTTTATATCCATAATATATTTTCTTTATAGGGAGGTTAAAAAATATAGGCTGACTATAATTCTTCCAACGTAAAAAAAAGCCTAACGAAAAAGTGAATCAGATTTCCTGATTTGAAATCGATAAAATAAACGTGTTGGTATGGTAATTTTTATAAAAATATTTTTTTATATATATAAATTTCAATAAACCAAGATAAATTTCTCGCTCCTTTTCAATAAATCTTCCTTTTAATATTCCGACATTTTATTAGTACTACTACAAATATTTTAGATTTCATTATTAAAATATATTTAAATTATTTTTTGGGAATATTAAAGAAAATTCACTGTCATTTACCTTCAATGTAGTTAATAATCTGGTGGCCATTTTTCATCCTTAGTGATTTACTTTATAAATTATTTAATTATAATTAAAAAATCTTAATAATTCTTTATAAATACCAAATGAAAATTATGGAGCAAATTAATTCATCAAATTTGAAAAGGTTTTATTAATTTGAAGATGTGGACTGGTTGGTTGAAGTAGCGAGTCTCATACAATTTTGTTACCACTACGTGATTACCTGTAATTTAGAAACTGTAGCATGTCTGTAGGTCGATTAGTCACTAGAGCGATAAGGGTGCAGACTTCATACCTTCTAGCGTTGGCCAGAGTTGGATCACTTACAGGTGAAGTGTGTTATAGTTTCTTTATAATTATGTTCGCCACAACTACGGCATCATTAATTGAATTTTGTAATAAGTTTCTAGGTTTAGAAATAGAACAAATCAAAACGTGAGTTTACTTATAGTAAAGATAATATTGATTTAATAGAAATCGACAAAGTCGGGTTATAAATTCACTTATCCACTGTCAAAGTTTTGGCATCCTGTTGTCAGCTAAGTAAATCCAAATTTAAATTTTGAAATTAACATAATTTTTATTAAAATTTTATTTCCATTGACAAAATATTTTAATCTGTTGTAAAACTTAAGAAATGTTTCCCCTTTTAAATGTTAAGGGAAAAGACGGAAAAACTTGGGGTGAAAACTTATGAAAGAAACATATTTTTTTTTTGAAAGAGTTAAGAATTTTTTTCAAAAAGGTAAAAGCGAAAAGCACACAAAAGGAAAGTTTTAGTTAGTCTTTTGTGGTTTAATTTTTAAAAAGAAAATCAAATTTCTCAAAGCAACTTGGAAAAGAAACCATTTTTATACAGAAGAAAACTAAAAGGGTTTGTTGGCAGTACAAACTTCATTCGATTCTGAAAATTTTTCTTGTCAATAATATTTTATTTTAAATAAGAAAGATTTGCTATTTATGAAAAGTTATTAAAAAACTACAAAAGTTGTTATGAAAAGATGAAAAAGGATGGTGCAAATCTAGCATTTGCAGTACGACGGATAATATTTTATGACGGAAATCGGTTAATGTCGTTTTGGTCAGTAATAAATTATTACGAAATCAGAGTTAGGAGATTAGGAGGCTTCACGACGCGTCGTGGTGTGGTACAGCGATCAGCTTTTCCACACTCTTCTGAACATAACCTTACGTAACATAACAAATATAAAATTCATATTCAAGATTTTCCTAAATACTGTATATGAAAAGTCTGTAAAATTTATGAATACATTTTCTTTGATTGAAATGTAAATGTGAAAAAATTCCAGTATTATAAAAAGAAATATAAAATTATCTTATAAAAACTAAAGTCCTTTCTCTGCATACACAAAAGGATATTCATATATATATGGCTGTATGATGTATATTCTTTGTGATGACTAGATAGAGTAATTTGGATAGGGTACTATGTTAAAAATTGACAAAATCAAATTTGATACTAAATGTAACAAAATTTTTAGTTGAAAAGTTTTGATTAAATAGTAAATTTTCTGACATTCTTTCCTTTTTCTTATCAAAATACGTAGACAGAAGTTAATAAAAAAATATTTATACGATTTGCATGATCCATTTTGAATATAGTAAATATTGAAGAATAGTCAAATCAATATTTTATATCTGATAATTGATAATTAAATATTTATTATATTTTGTATTATAATAAATGAGTATTTGTAAGGTTTCTGCCTCGATTCTGATCATTTGGTAGGATGTAAAATGATTAAATGGTCAACATTTTGGAGGATTTAATTAACTATATGTTAACTATTTGTCAAATTCTGGATGTTATTCCTGAATTATACTACAAGAGTCACAATTAATTCGTATAAAGAACTTAGAATAAAATGCCATGACTTCTTAATTAGTGTTTCTAAAAACATATTATCGTGTCTCCATATAAATAGCTCTGCATTTTTTCAAGAATTATTTTTTTTTGGGAATCTGTAAATGATTTAAGATCTTATTAAAATAAAATTATATCATCAAAAATGATGTATAAGAAAATTGTGATATTAGAAAATTGAAGTTAACTGGAATTTTTGATTAAATTTCAAGGAAAAACAATTTTAAATAGTGATTTTGAAAAGGTTAATAAGGATTAATATTTAAATTGGAAGTATTTCCGAACAACACATAGAAAATTTCGTTTGTAAGTAATTACTATAATTATAGAGATATAAAATCAAAATTGTGGGTTTAATTTTGTCCGTTCGTCTGTAATTCACCGGATCCAAACTGTTCAATGATGTTGTTTGATAGCTAAAAGTATCTATAGTTAAGACGGGACCTATACTTCTTTAAAGTAATATTTATATAATAGGAAATCGTTAAAAGTGACTCAGTGTTAAAAGTCATTAGCTTGTCATTAAAATTTTGTTCACTATAAAGAAACTTATGGTTCCGAATCCTATATAAAATTAGTATGTTCAAATATGCAATATGAATAAATACATAAATATGTATCACGAAACCTCTTATGCTACCAAATGTAGTGAACAAGGAAAATTAGGTTCTTAGAATTTTAATTAAAATTATTTAATCAGTAACAGAAAATTTTGAATTCAATTTTTTTTAAAATACTCTGCTTGTTTCCTCCATTCATTCGATGGTATTTATAAATAATTCTGTAATCAATCTACTCTTTCGAAATGTTGGTAGGTCTAGTTCTAATGAATCCATGTAAATTTTCTTTTTTATTTTACTAAAATATGATTTACTTTGTAATCGATTCCATCCTCGATGTTCACTGTAATACTGGATGTTGAGTAAATTATTTCGTTTCCTTCTGATTTTACATTATTCAATGTTTGATAATTTGTGATATTAAAATGATTAAATATAATTATTAGAATGTGACACATGTGAGCTATGATATTTCATAAATGATCTCGCTTTGATATCTTACACATATTTAATTTATCACTTCTGATTTTTCAGTTTCAATAAATTTAATAATTCACGTGTTAAATTAGATTTAAAATATTTTGTTATGAAAATTATTTATATATTTTTTCTTATGAATATTTAAAAAATGTTCATGTCACAATTATTCTTTGATCTTTTTATTAATGTGAGATAAATTTAATATGAAAATGTATTAAAAAGGAAATGCAATTATTTTTTTTATGATTTTGATTAAAAAAATTGTTAATTAAGAAAGAAAATTCAAAATTATTAATAAATTTATTAAGTATTTAGGGAATTCATTATTACATTAATTTAAATAATTATACATAGCTTAATTTTAGCAGGTTTTAGCAGCTGCTGTCACTTTTATGAGTGATTTGACAAATTTAAGTAAAATTGTTCATAAATGTTTGACCTTTGAAATTAAGTTTTTGGAATATTTATTTTCTATTTCAAATTGATGAACTATTACATTGAATATGGTTTACATTATTTTGACAAGTACGATATAAATTTTTATTATTAATTAGGAAAGTGATTTGTTATGTGTTTTACAAGTTGTAGCTTGCTATAATTTTCCTTTAAATTGTATTATTTTTACTGTATTTTATTAGCAATTTATTAGCTTCGAAAAATGGACTTTTAGCTAAATTAAAATAATGCAGTAGTAAAATCCATTTTAATCTCTATTCAATTTTACTCAAATAAAATAATTTACTGAATAATACATTATCGATCAATAATTTTGATTTGTAATATTTAGATTTCATTCTGCTGAGTTAATGAAAAGTTTCCATAAGTTGAAAAGTCTTTAAAGTTGGAGAGTTGAAATCGAGTGAACCTTTCTGCAGAACAAAGTGGCAATATGTAGTTGAAAAGTTAAACTTGAATAGTGCGATTTACTAAAAAACTAAACCTTTGAATATTGTCGTTCAAATTGATTGAAAATTACTATCATTCGAATTGCAAGAATTTGATCAATTATTGATGAAGAAGGTAAATATATTATTATTACTAATAATTTTTAAATAAATATCTACTATTATTAATAATAATATCGGAATACAAACTTTCTTATAATTAATAATTAAAATTTCTGCCAATACAGTCAACTTTCTCTAAATCAAAATATCCTTAAATCAAAAAATTCCCTACTAATAACAAATTTATGTTTCTATATCTTCGAAAAAATGTCCTCCAATTTAAAGTTTGCCAAAAATATTACAAAATAAATAATTAATAAAAGTTTGGCAAAGCATAGTCCAACATAAAAGTAAATAAAACTAGATACTTTACTGCACCTTACATCCAAATATAAAATTACCATTTTTCAATTAGTTTTGTAGGTCAAAAAATTTAATTAGAAATATAATGTTTACGAAGAGGAAGTTTCTACTGAATCAAATCAAAATCATGTGATGAGCTAAATCTTTATATATCTAAATATTATTGAACCAAAAAAAAAAAACTTATAATTTTATCGTTCTATGTTTTCCATTTCCTCTGTTCTATCAATATTTGACAATTTTAATTCTGTGTACCTGTAAATTTCATTACATTAACTTAGCTAACGTAATTTTTTCATATGAGTTAAAAAAAAAAATCAATTTGACCTAATTTAGGACAGATTTCTTTTTTCGTACAATATTGAGTGTCCAAAATGTTCATTTTACAAATATTAATTAAAAAATCCAATTTTCTCTATCCAACTGTTTTTATTTCAAACATGGTCGAAATATTACCTCAATTATTTAATATAATATTTTACTAAATTAAATTTATCAAAGTTACAGTGTCAGTGGGAATTTTACAGATTCATTTAAAAAAATGCTTTTAACATGGTGTTATTAATTAAATTTCATAACAAAGCTTGCTAGAGTTATTCATATCACCATTATGTCCTAGAATTGATAAAATATTTTTGTTTGGTTTGGTTTTGGAATGTTTCTGAAGAATGGATCGTCTATTCAAAATACCAAACTTCAATAACTTTTAAAAAATTGTAAAAATTCGAATTAAAAGTTGAAAGATAAAATATTTATAAAATTACGACTAAATTCTAAATGTTTATATTCAGAATTATCTACAGGTACATTATACAAGGTACATTACATAGTCATTAGATCATTAGTAATGGGTAATTTTAGTGTTCCTCAAATTCCTAATTTCCTAATTTTCTTAATAAAATTGACAAAGCGTCTAAACAAGCGCGAAAGTTTTTTTTCATGAACGTCGCCACAGCGAATAAAAGTCTTCAAAGAAAAGTTTCATCTAAAATGCATGTATATTAAGTTTGGATTAGTGGATAACTATGGTAAAGCATTAGGCCAAATATATTTTAAATGTAAAGGTATTGAATTTGGTATATTGCCATTTTTGAAGAAATGGAGAAACGGCTAATAAATGTTAGGAAAAATGTATCAAAATTCCTTTCTGATTTTCACTAAACAATTACACCCCAACAGTGGTAATGAATTATTTGGAAAGATGTAAGAAAAAGTAGAATTAAAATAAAGTAGCAATTACATCTAGGAATAATATATTAAAATGAGTTTTCATATAGATCGTAATAAGAACATCAAATAAGAATTAGCGAAGAAATGTGAATTGTTGTAAAATCATTTAATACTTTTAATGAAGAAAAACTTTTAAATGTTCTGAATTGTAAACTTTTCAAAAGAAAATAATTATAACATTTTCTCAATCTATCAATACTTTCTTAATTATAAAAAATATTATCATATTTTTATTAGTATTTATGGAAACTTGTAAACCAAGCACTTTTTACTTTCGAAAATTTATATAAATGAAAATGTAAAAATATAATATACTTTTTTCACATCGGTCGGAAAATTATAAGTTAAATTTTCTGATAATTGGACTTATTAAATTTATTATATTATCAAGTTTTTTGTTATTTGGACTCATAAGTCTTCTTGAAGCTTAAGAAAAAGGAACAGATGAATTGAAACCCATCAACTGGCGTGTACAAAGGGCAAAATTCTGGCTTCAGTACGTGAGGTTCTAGAATCTTCCTCCTTACAAACCAACCGATAGATGAATTATATATTTTCATTATTGTAGTACATAATTAAAAATGGGTAAATGTTATGCAAAATAAATATACCAATATTTTTCAATGCTGGATAAATTTACATGTGTAACTTCAAAGTACCCAGTATCAGTACCTGTAAAAAACATCAAATAATTTTGAAAAACATGTATGGATTTATCAAGATTGGAGTACAGAGTATTTAAATAGTAGCTAAAATGGGTTTATTGACAATCGCATTGACTGAAGTAACATTAGACCTCATATATTTAAAAACATATGTATAAACTGGAATTTGTAGTCGCCAGCTGTGTAGTCATCAAATTGTTAAAAAAACAACCCACAAAAACTTGTTAAAAAAACAACTTTTAACAAGTTTTAGTAATATTGTTTTTAATATTCACTGATAACTCTTTGTCCAATGTTGTTATTAGTTGTCCGTTCATCTACCAAGACGAGTTGAGTTTTCTCGTATATGCAGGAATTTCAAAAGTCATAATTTTAATTTTTTTTTTGTTAAACAATTTTTGTACAAAATTACTGTAGCATATAAAATCTAACGATCCAGCAGAATTACACATGGACTATTTTTTTTATAGTACCTTTGGCACTGGAGCTGATAAGATTATTTAATGATATTTATTCGTTCCCGTACATCAACTCACTATAGTGTTAAATAGGTTAAATTTTTCCCAGGTAGCAAATTATAAATTATCATAATATAAACGAATGTCGTGAGGGAGGAAATTTTTTTTGTTATCATTTTTTTTTGTGTTAGTTTAGTTTTGTAGTTTTAAAAGTTAAGGGAAATTTTTAATATTTTTTTGAATTCGTATTTTCTTCATGTCGTACACAGTAATTGTCGTCATCTGTATGAAGGTTAAATTATTTGGACATCGTATAACTTTTTTAAGGTAAAACTATTAAAGTTACTTGAGTGTAAAAATTATTTTTTTTTAAAAAAATTATGCAAAAGATAAATTTTTGTCCAATTAAGGACAATTAAGGATAATTTGAAAGATTGTTTCGTTTTTTTTTAATCTTTAAAAGGACGAAAATTATTACTTTAGTTTAAATTTATTTATATATTAATTTTGTTTTATGCGATAACAAATTAAGTAAAGTTCAAATATTTATATTAAAATTTTGCTTTAATTAGAGAGAGATAATTCGTAAACGAAAATGGTTTAAATTCGGATATACAAATTTTTGTAAAATTGTGTCTTAAAAGTGTTTAATATTAGAAGATAAGAGTTGAAGTTTGAAGGTACTGTACTATACACTTTGCAAGCAAGAATATACGAGATGGAATCTCGAGAATTTTCCAATGATATTGCATCAAAATATTGAAAGTTAGACTGACAAATTATAATTTGATGTTAAAATACTATTCCGTCGTCATCTATTAAGAATTTTCATTATTTTTCTTTTGATATTTTTATTAGATTATTATTTAACCAAAGAAATCTATAATTTTATTTATTTTCCAGATGGAAAATGTTGGGTGCAATTTTGTCCATAACATAATTGTATCCCCCGTGGCTTAACAGTTCAGTATTGTATCCCGTGGTCTAACTACAATCAGTATTTGTTGTTAGTATATTATTTTATTATAATATTCATGTAGAAGGAAGTTCAAGGGCAAGAAAATACGGAATCAATTGACGACCTGGTATTAACGTTTACGTTGGAAACATATTCAAAGTTAAGACGTAACTTTTGAAAATATTCAACCATAATCAAATCAAAACTTTGAATTACAAAACTTTTAAATTTTTAAATTCTATTAATTTTATGTTTCTGTCTGTTTAATAAATACATTTTTGTAAATGTAAAATCGAGATTTAAATGAATCCTTTCTACTAAAAAACAAAGACAATGTAATATTTGTTGCCCCAGTAAAGTTAATTTAGCCTAAATATATCCGACGACCCCATTGAAAAGATAAACCTTTTATTAAAAAGAGAAATAATATGTGGCGCTGTTAAAAAAACAATAAAAATAAATTTAGATTTTCTACATTTTCTTATTTTTTTTGTGTTATTTCGAAAAAAAGAAATATATTTTCAAAGGATATCCTTAAGGATAATATCAGTGTTATTTGAATTTAAGACGAAATGGTCTTATTAAAATAAAAATTTGTTGGTATGTTTGGTTAAAATTAAATTAATTAAGTAAAGTTGATACATTTGGTACAGATTAAGATTTTTAGATATACTCATCGGTTAGTAGTTTGATAATTTGGAAGTTCTACATCAAAATTCCATCAATTGTCATATAAGTTTCACATAATTACAGTAACCCTTTAAACTTTATGATCAAATTTCTGTCAAAACTTACTTTAAAAGCATTAATTAATTTGAAATCCTTAATTTTTTGTTTTGTTTTTGTGTTAAAGAATTAACGACCTTATCTATTCATACACCAGGTCCTTCACAAATTTTTTATTTATAGTTTTTATTTATAGTTGGTTGGTTAATTTTGAGGGATATGATATATTTTGCCACCATGATCTTAAGTCTTATTTAAATGCCTGATACATTATCTAGACTAGACGACCATATTTTATTTTACCTCATTTTAACGTTTCGAACCAGCCTACTTTCGGACTTATCCTGCTTGTTTCCCCTCCCAACTTATATAAGCAAAAAAATTCCCAAAACCATGAACCTTTTATATTAAACTGCTAGTTACTTAATATAAAATTCCAGATCTTAAGATATTATAACTTAGTCAAAGTTGCATTACTTGTTAAAAGCCTTACTCCCACCTCAATTTCTTTTGGTTTACAAATAACCTCCTTACTCCCACCTCAATTTCTTTTGGTTTACAAATAACCTATTAGTGACCCTCAACCTTTTTTCAAGACAATTCTTTTTAATTGTTCATATCATTTACTTATTCCTTTTAACCCAAAAGGACTTTTAAAAATGAACCCCCTAATTTGCATATCAAACTGATTTTTTTTTTTGTTACTGTTGTTGTCTACATTTACATTTTATATGTTTTTAATGTTCTGTAAATATTTTTTTTGGTTTTTATTCAACAGATCCTCACAGGAAACATAAATACTAATAGTGATGTTGAGAATATTTTATAGCCCATCGTTTTCGCATTGAAATTATATATTATATATCCTTATAACAAGTCCGTATGATAGAACAGATTTTGTTATAGAACCGAAATTGTAGGATGGCCCATGGGAAGGTAAGACAAAAACAACACGTAATAATAATAACAATATTTGTTTTTTTAAAAAAAGGATTTACTAAAAAATTTCCTGTACAATATTTTAATCCTTTGTGTTCGTTTACGAATATTGTTCAATGGTTTTTTTTTTGTATATGGAATTTTCTAATATTTTGTGGTAATTTAGTATTTTTTTTTGGTCTGGATAAATTGTGTTAATGTTGATTATTTCAATTCTTTTGCCAGGATGCTATAATATATTACACCAAACTTGGAAACTTTTTGACTTATAAATTTAAATGGCTCAGTTTTTGTTTGAATGTGTGTATAAACTTGAATTTTTCAAACTTAGATATTTAAAAGGATTTAAATTTTATATGGAGATGGCTTTGTCCTAAAGTATAATAAAATACTGTGTATCCTACTATAGATTTCGTTATTTAAGGACGGCTAGTTGGTTAGCTATTGATAGAATATAAAATTTTTAGGGTTCCTTGGATTTAATACAAGAAGAAAAATAGATTTTAAATTTATGAGTTTTCTTAATCGTTCCAGCTAAAAAAAAACATATTTTCAGCATTTAGTTGTGTTCCTTGTTGTACAGTATTTAAAGGATATTAGCTGGATGTATATAATAAAATTGGAAAATTGCAAAATTTACGTGATATTCAAGGATTTTTTTTTTTGTATTTTACGGAAATATATTAAATTTATTTGTATTAATGGACACAAAAATAAACTTTTACTAAATTATGATTTATGTGCCGCACTAAAATTTTGTATGTTTCATACAAAAAATGCATATATATTCGTATTAATGTTACCACCGGCTAAGGGATTGTAAAAGTTTTTGTGAAACAATTAATTATATTTAAAAAAAAAAATATTTAGTTACAGGACGATGAGAAGTTTTTGCATTTATAAAATAGAATTCGTTTAATTTTGTGTGGAGGTAACTTTTTTTGTTAAATATATAAAATTTGTGGCTTTAATTTATTGTGTGGATAATAATTTGATATTTTTTGGTCCTTTAGGGATTACTAAATATACATTTTAATATATTTTAAAGTATTAAAGTTCAAATTGGGAAAGTAATTTTGTAAATATACTTAAATTTATTCTATAGTCTTACAGATAGGATAAATATATTATTTTTTAATAAAATTTACGAATTTTTAAGTATGTAGTAAGATGGATTGAAAATATTTTTTGTATTGGGAAATTTCGAATTCACACTAAGTTTAGTAAACCTATCGAAAATACACATCATATTTTTCAATTCTCTCTAATAGAAGAAACATAATTACAGCTTTTCCATTACAAATTCATTGTCTTCTTAATATCACAAAAGACTCGAAGCCGCCAAAACGTAACAAATCTTAAAATATTGTTAAAATTTACTTTACTATGTTATTATCGTAAATGTTAACTAACAATTTACGATTTAGTTTCAGAAACCAATAATTTTAAAAAGATTTGATTTATGGACCCTTAGATATTTAATTTATCTTATTAGTTTCTATGGCATGCTGTGCAACTAATTTGACAATTTCAGAATTACTGATTTTCTTTTTGCAAAGGTTCAACTTATTGATGATAATTATTATTTTTCAACCAAAAGATTGTTAGTTGTATTCCAATTTTACTACCAAGGCAATAAATTAATGTTAAAGCATGAGAAAAATCGTTTTTAAATTTTCTTAAAACAATTTTTAGTAATTATTTAAATATGCGAAAGATAATTATTGGTTACATTTTAAGTAAATTGATTTTTTATAGATATTAGGAGGTCTGACAATAAAATAAAGTCTTAGGATATTAATAAAATTAGTTTTGTTTTATAAAAACTTTATATTTTGTAATGATTTAGTGGTCAAATTGAATTGAGACCTAGATTTATATTAAACTGAGTTAAAATCTACATGTAAACGTAAATTATAGTTAAAATAATTATTTAATATTCTGATCATTATTAAATTACTCTTAGAATCCATGAATTTTTGCACCTATTTCCATCAATGGTTTAATTTTAATGAAAAATTTTGTAAATAAAATTAGCAATTACATTGTGATTGAAATCAAATAATATAACTTCATATTTGTGTTACTCACCTAAAACTTTAATAAAAATTGTCCTGAAAAGGACAAAAAAATTAAACTTCAAATTCTTAATTATATTTAACTAATTCAGTTCTTTCTAATAATTTTCATATAATCTCCTATAAAATTTAACTACATTATTGATTTTATTATACCGAAAATACCATAAAAAATATATATTCAAAAATAGAATCTACTGAATAAAATGCTACTAATCATTTAAATTTATTAAAATTAATGATTAACATCCTTAAAAAAGTGTTCACCCCTTTAACAATTTAATACCACCCACCCTACAGTAACAACAAAAAACACATTTACTATTTGCGCATACATTTAAGTCATTAAATTAAACACAAGGAAGAAAATTACAAAAAAAAAGGATACCTTTTAAAATATGTAAGTCATAAAAATATCTTTACGAAAAATAATGATCCTTAAATGTAAATAATATTTTCCTAACTTTATTCCACAACAACAACTACAACAAAAAACATCTTCATCTTCGTCATCGTCGTCGTCTCTCAGTCATTTATAAAGGATAACAAATTTATTACTTTACCTTTACTGGTCTCTTCTATTTCCCATTCCCTGGGGGCTTCTATAATTCTTTAAATAATAATTTATATTTAAACAACTTTAATCTATTAAATTTTCTACAGAGTATGGAATCATAATAAAAAATTAAAGGCGGAATAACGTCAGGGCGGGAAATTTTTTAAAAGAACATATACAACAAAAACAAAAATGAATTAAATACAATTTTGTCATTAACTTAAAATGTCGAAAATAGAATTATTGTCTCTTTGTACAATTCCGCCTATCATTTTCACAGTAGACAGAAATTCTGTAATTTTTTACTATTAATATATTTAAATTTCCCTTGATTCTCATGCCCTAAAGGTGGTGCTATTAATTATTCACTGTTTCTTCTTATTTTTGTATTTTTTCGATCATCAAAGTCACAAAACAAAAATTAAATTAAATCAACAAAAAAATATTGAAATATTTTTTTTTTGTAAAAAAATTTGAATTTCCTTAAGAAATTAAAAACTCTGAGACAAAAATCAAAAATGAAAATGAAAAATTTATTATATAAAATATTATTTTTTGTCTTTGAAATTTATATGTACAAGGTAAAAATTGTTTTATTTTGTGTAATTTATACACAACAACAAAAACAATTTTCATTTTTCTTTTGAAATTTTGTATTTTGTTATAATTTTCCTTACAATTTGAATTTTTGTGTTGTTGTTTTTTTTTTTTTAATTTGTATAAAGAAAATATGGAAAACATGAATTAAAAGAAAACATTAAATAAATGAAATTTACTAACTCATCATCATCAGTTGAAAACCCAGTCAGATAAATTGAACAGGCAAATAACCGAGCAAGAAAGAACGCGGAATATCGTAAGAAAATCCTCCGACTATTCGCTTAGCGAATACTTGCTATAACGCGTATGATCCACAAATCTTTTCACTGGAATACTTTTGTCCATTTGTAGGGTAAACTCATTTATATTAAAATGAGTTCTACTTTAGGTTATCGGGACATAAGCTGGCGATTAGTTAAAAAGTTTATGAATTCTTTTATTTACAAAATACCCTTTCGTAAAGGGGTCATTAAATTTTTGGTTAAAGGATAGCCATCATAATACTCTGGGGTCCGGGATCTTAAGACCTGTGCCAGTAGTATGTCACTTTTAGACATATAGAAAATATTAATTTTCGCAAAAATCTTACTGGGTAAGTTGAAGATAAATGGAAATAATCCTAAATATCAAATTTTGCAATTCTGGTTCACGAAAAGTATAGAATGATCAACGAAATGTGAATGCAAGTCGTAGTACGAAATTATATTTGTCTAGTCTGTCCTACCAACTGATTTTAATGACTCCTTCTTGAAAGGAGTTATGAAATTAGTTCTCTAGATATTATATTATTTAATTGTAATTTACTTGAATAATTTTTTTGTCTATGACAAAATTTCAAAATTTAATTATTCCATTTGCTCAATAGAAATTCTCAAAATATCAAATTTATTTTCATTTCTATTTGGCGTCATTTTGACAAAGATTAAAAGCAACCGAGGTATAAAAAAAAATTAAAATTCTTGTAACAAATGAATTAAAATGATTTGATTATACTTCTTGACGAAACACTACTGAACACCATAAATTATCCTAATTTGTGATTTGTTATAATTAAAAATTGAATACAAACAGAAAAATGAAGTAATTTAATAATTTTTTATGTTTTATTATGAAATGGGAGCTTCGGCAAAAAAAATTTAATTGAATTTTATGAAGAATATTTTTTAATAAAACCTAACAAAAATAAAAAAAAAATTATTAAATATTACAAAGTTTTTTAATGTGTTGATCGTCCTCCATCCTGTATAGGACGTAAATATTAAATTAATATTAATAATGATTTTATGTTATTAATCTTTAACACGAACACATAACATTAACATCTTATATCCAACCGAAACATAGATTTTCAATTTAAATTAAAATTAGTTTTATGTAACGCCTCGGAATCATTAGCTGTGAATGTGATCTATGTCTGATTTGAAATTGAATGGAATTTTGTGTTGTTAAAATGTAGAAAACGAACTAAATGAAAATTGAAATTTATCATAAGTTGAATTCATTCCAGTTCAAATTAGTCTTTTCCGAATCAGGTTTAATATGGGAACATTGTTAACAATTGAGACCATTTGTAAATGTTTCACAATTAAAATGCACTATAAAGAATTGGAATCCAAATAAAAATTAGTGGGTCCAAATTGCAATAAAATGTAACGAAACTTCTTTGAGGATACCAAGAATTGTTTTGAGCTGTAGCGCCATTGCAGAGATTGATCTTTTTTGAAATTGCTTTTTTTGTACATATCACGTTTACTAAATTGTGCTATAAATTGAGAAACATTTATTTAAAAGCAAAATAATAATTTGACTTAGAAAATTTGACTTAAAAAGGACTAACTTTACTTGGAAATGCTATATATAAAATCAACGATTTAATTGTATAGCTTTACCTATTCATTTCTGTCTATCATTTGCTTTTAATAGATTCTAAGCTAAGCCATTAATTTGTTAGGTTTAGATAATTGAATTTTTCGTGTTTAACTTAAAATTATTTTGCACGAATTCATAATTAGAACTTTCGCTTAATGAGTTGGATAGCTTAACTCAACACGAAAGTGGAATTGGATAAAACACACGCTTAGCAAGCAATCGGACGAAATATGTAAACAAGATTTTGAGTTGAACCTACAAAGAAATAAAAAACAATGTTGCTAAACAAAATTGTGGATGAGAACCCTGGATAACCAAATTTCTGAATCAGATCAAGAAAACTAGATGGAAATTTTCTACGGATAACCTATGCTCTATGAGGAATAACTGGAACTAAGAAGAAGAGGCTGAGAACAAAAATTATTTTGTAATTCATGAACTATAATCAAAGTAATCTGGCCAACCAAGTAACTTTGGTTCCATGACAATTACCCGAAAATCGAACACTTTACTCAAATAAAGTTTTCTTAATTTAAAATTTAATTTAATAATTAAAAAATCATATCAAAATTTCGTTAAGAAATTAGTTTTGATTAAACACTAAAATTGAAGGATTAAAAATATCTTATTAAATTTTCCCAACCAACAACGTCTACGAATAAAGGTAATCAACGTTTTCTTCAATATACATTACAAGAGCATATTAAAAGATTAAAAAAAAAACTCATTAATTAAACGAAAATTAAAGTTGTTTCAAAAGAAAATGTAAGAAATAAAATTAAATAGAATAAACTATAAAATTATAATGCAAAGAAAACCAACAAAATTATATAAAAAAATATTAACTTTCTAAGAAAATTATTTGAATATATTTCTTATGGTATTCCTTTGAGATATTTTTGTATTTTAATAGTTCATTTTCATATCGTGATGCGGAACGTTTCCATTTTCATCATCATTACCATAATAAAATCAGACGTACTTACAAACATATAAATTTACTTTTGAACCATATGATTCCAAAGTAGTACAAAAATTTTAGGAATTTCTTACTTTATGTGTTGTTGCTCTGAAGAACTGAACTGAAATAGTAATTAATTATATCATTAAACGTTTTCAACTCAGATCAATAATAATGAACTTTGATAAACTAAATTCTAGCGTATAAAAAGTATAATTACAAATGACAACAATGATGAAAGATGTGTTGCAGAAGTAATAAATTCAACAAAAAAGATGAAATCTATTACTAATATCTCCTCTGGCATACAACGGAAAGAGTTTTGATTCATTTATATCTAATTGGATTCATCTCGTAAATGAAGAATTTAAAATGTATTCGGGATATGAGATTTTCTGCATCACAATATCGTTGACGTTGTTTGTATTCTCTAACTTTGCAACCACAAAAAGTTTGTTTTTGGATTCATTTTATAAATTTCTTCTTTCTTTAAATTGCTGAGATTTTGATTAAATTTTATACTTTGGTGATTGGTGTTTCTTGGATTTGATGTGTTTGAATTTAAGTAAAGTTTTATAAATGGGATGGGCTTTTAAAGATTTAAAGATTAAGCAAATAAGAAAATTCTGAAAATAATATTTAATTATTATTGACTCTACACAACTCTTTCACAAATCGCCGGTTCCAGATCTTCATTCTCCAAATGCTTATCGTAAGCTTATTTTTTTACAAGTCTGTCTAAACGTGATTTTTGCACCATTCCTGGTTTAACTGGAGCATTTTCATCCATACGAAGAATATATCCATGCCAACACAATCGTTGAACACGAATTAGATAAGTCTTAAATATTCTTAATTTCCTCTTTAGCCTTATTTAAGTCGACAGTTCCCATTTAGATTATTAAGTATTCTTGTCGTATTTTAAACATTATTCGACGATTCTAATTCAGCATTTACAAAATAAAATAATTTAGTGATGATCTGTGGATCTGTCCCAATTAAAATTCAATCGGCACAAATCCGGACCAACACACATGTTCATAATTGTCAGAATATCTAAAATTAGGAGAATATTCCTTTGATATCATCTTCAGGAAACCTCCATTTTTTTTTCTGATTAAACTATTTATATTTATGGAAATTACAAACTTCAAAAAATTATAATCATTTTTATTTTCAAATTTTTACAACATGTTCTAATTTATAATCGTTTTCGCGCTTATTAAAACGATATGAAGGAATTTTTTGTTGTACACGAGAAATGTGTTCTTGTTGTTCTTTTAGTGTCACTTTAACGATGCATGTCATTTAATTACTGTTTTGATATCCTTGTTCTTTTCGTTATATATGCAAAGCGGATGCGAAATTATCTCTCTATGTGTTCTTCTCTGTTACTATAAGCGTGTGCCTTCTTTTTAATATTATAATTAAACGAGTTTGAAATCTTGAAACTAGAAAATGTTTTTTTCATGATTCACTAAGATTAATGATTTTTTAACACTAATTTTTTTTTGGGAGCTAATAATTGGTTTTGTTCTGTTCTTCATCCAATCTTTGTCGTTAGTATTTTTAATGTTGTAAGAGAGCATCCGTATAAATTTATTACTATCCGTTTAAATTATATCATTTAAGTTCTAATCTGTGTTTTTATAGTGTCCTATTTTAAATGGTAATATTTTTGTCTGGTGACTGGCTCTAAACACACTTTAAAATGTTGATTTTCCTTTTTTTTTTGTTTTACAAGTTCAAAATACAATTTATGAAGTATTAATAGAAAATCGTTTTTCAAGTATTTCCGTCATCGTTTTAAAATTTTTAGGATCTTTTTTGTTTTGTTCTTACTTTTTATTTTGTTTAGATGTAAGAAAAAGGATGTTGAAGGATATATGTAGACAACAAAAAAAAAAAATAAAGGAAAGATTTTGTAAAAGACATTTGCAATTTTGTAAAATGAAAATAGAAAAGATACCTATGAGGCATAGCAAAATCTAAAAACATTGAAGAATTTATTTTGATTGCCTCGAACCTCTTGAAATAAATTTGAAACTGAATGTATAAAAATGTTGTTGTCGTTGAAACCTTTAAGTTGTCGCATAATTTACACAATTTTATATTCTTGTTTTATGTTTATTTAATGGTGCCTTTAAAAATGTCCTGAGGACATATAAAATAGAAGCAGGGATTTCATCTGTTGTTGTTGTTGTTTTGAAACACAATTTTAACATTAATTTTTAAACTGTTTTATATTTTGTGTTAAACTATAAAATGGAAGGTTAAATAAAAAAATTGTAAATATTATTTTATTATGCTTTAAAGATCAAATTAATATAAAGTGGTCCGTACTTAGTTTTGGGATAAAAATGGTTTTAAGAAATAGTTTTAAATAAATTACTGAATTTAGATACTAATAAGGTTTAAATTTAAGTAATTATTGAAGTGTGTGGCTTATCGAGAATCGAGATTATACTAAATTGTTGTTAATTGTTTTCGCTTAAGCGTTTAAATTAAACTATTAAACGCTTATTTCTTATCAATATTTAGTTTTTATTATAACATTATATATTTCATTATCCGAAATTGCATGTCTGAACTTCCTGATGGCTGTTTTATTTAACTCTATGTTTTGAAAGGTTAAAAATATGTTGTCCAAATGAATTAGCCTTTTCTGGGCAATGAAATCACATTTGCAAGGAAAATGCTCAGCAATTTCTTTTCCATTTGAGCAGAATCGACAGTCGATACTTTCTGATTTTTCAATTTTTCTTCAGATGGTAACTTAGCATCCTTTCTTGGTATATTAGCTACTTATTTATTATTAAGTACATTTAATTCAATTTTATCAGTTTTGTGATAACAAATCTCTTAATTTACGATAGTTTTGATCCATTTTTAATGATGAATTTAATAATGAATCAGTTTCGATTTATTTAGATGAACTTTCAAATAATTACTTTTTCTAAAATTACATTTTTATTTAAGAATTTTGTAATTTATTCAGATTACAATACGAATTAAAATTTTTATTATTTAGATTAAAATTATCATTTGGACTAATTTGAGTAACTCATTTCAAAGTATATACTTCATCTTCATTACAAATTTCCATTTCAAAAATCTGTTAAATATTTTCATTTTTCGGTTTTCAATTTTGCATGGAATTTAATAAATAAAATCAAAACTAACAAATTTATATGATACGAATGCACTTGAAATCCTTATCGTTCAAAAACAAAACTGGAATATAATTTCAATTATCGATCCTGCTGAGAGGTATGAAGATTTATTGCTCAACAACTTTGCATTATACAACATAAAACATTGTTTTTTATCCAATTTATATAAACATTTCCTTTTAACATTATTATTTTTAAAAAAAAAGCATGAAAACAAAAATCGATAAAGAACAGCACGACATGCCAAGTAAATGCGGCCTTGCAAATCCTCATAGCCATGAAATTCATTTGTCCGTCATTGAAAATCAGTCGAGTATGTTTTTTTGACCTGAATCGGATTTGGTAACTGAAATATTTGTTGTTGTTGTGCTGTAGTTGAACTGATGATAAATTTCATGATTTGAACAAAATTTCAATTTTTTTTTTAAATAAATTTCATATTTTCAATTATTTTTTGGTTTGTTACTTTTTAGATTCGTTTTGAAATAAAAAATATAAATAACAACGATAAATAAAATATAATTCCACAGCAATAAAATATGAACACAAATAATGTAAATATTTATGTAAATTAATATCTATGAGTTTATGTTGCGACATTATATTTGTATAACAGTGGAAAATATGGAAATAAAATATACAAAATTCATAAAATTCCAATGAGGCAATAATAGAAAAATATAATTTAGTTTTGTATTTTTTTAAATTTCAAACCACAAGGGATTTTTAAAACGATTTATTTCAAGTATAATTTCAGAAATAAACGACCTTTTTATTAGTTATTTCTCAAATTTGAAAAAACATTAATTTTGAAGTTGAACATATGGTGCATCCAGAGGAGCGAAAGCAAAATCAATGGTGTAGGATTTCACCTTTTTTGTGTTGTATATAGAAAATGTTTAATTTTCTCATTTCGGTATGTGTAATTACATATGAAATGGGAAAGGAATAAGGAAAAAAAAATCGAATTCTTTTTTATAGGATTTTTTATTTTTATTTCTAATAATATATAAATTTAAGGGCAATTTTTTTATAAAAATATTCGATTAATTTGATTATTTTTAATATGAAACAAAATATTCTTAATGATTAAACCTTTTGTCAGTTCACACCATTAAATAGTAACAGTCTGGAAAACGTTAAAATAAAGGTTGAAGATTTTTGAAATTTGAAAAATATGGCAAGAAAATCGTGAAGAATTCCAATTCCAATTTACTAAAACTATTAATATATAAATAATTTTCTGTGATTAAGCAAATATACTTATTACAATAATTTAAAATAAAAGTAGACCAATAAAACTATTGATATGATTAAATTAGAAAATTATTGATTTTTAATAAACTTTTTCAATCGATGAAGAGAAGTCCTTGTTCCAAACTCTTGTAACATTCCTTTTAAACAAAATTTTACAATTAACTCTTACTCTTTTTTTGGTAATGAAAAAGTCGACATTGCTTTTACATTTTAAATTTTCCAAAATTTCCTTTTATGTTCTACACAAACTTCCTGAATTTGAATAAATATTGGTATCTATAGTTTATATGCGAATTCTAGTTATAATTTTAGCATTCACTTATATCTTTTCAAGAAGCTATATACTAACTCTTGTTTAGCATATTTTGCGCGATTAGAAAATACCTTATTTTGGTCTGAATTGAGACTTTTCAGATTGTTAAGGGTTAATTGAAAAATATCATAATTAATATGGGACAATAAATTTCGATAAATGATTTATTTAAAATATTAAGAATTTAAATTTCTTCCACAGATTTACCCCACATTTTCAATCAATCAATCAAATTCTATAATTACTTATAAACTTACATCAAAAGTCATATAAATTTTAAGTATCAAATCTACTGTACAAATTCCCCTAATATATTTTTACAATCTTATCTTATGTACGACATCATTATAATAACTAAACATCTTAATGTTAATTCCTCCTCTTAAGACCTTATTTTTGTTGGGTTTTATTTTGAAAACAACCTATTTAAAATTAAATATTTCCAATTGTATCGGATTATTTGTAAACATTCTAAAAAAAAACGATCTGAAGAATGACTGGTGATCCCCCTTACCACATTTTGAAGAGTAATCGAAAAGAAGTTTCTTTTCAGAATGACACAAATGCATATAAATTTTAATTTGGGTTGATTTATTTAAAATACGACACTTTTTGACTTTTCAATGCTATTTTACATCGAATTCATTTTATAGCCGCTGCAAGGGCAATAATTATACCAGACAAATATAATATTTATTGAATCATTCAATTTTTCAATTAAGATTTAGTACAAAATAGATAAATATTTTAACATACCTGGGCATTTAAGATTAATATTATTTATTTTGAAAGGTAATAATTTTGTTGCCCCTAGCAATTTATATAATGTTGTGCAACAATGTTGTAAAATGAATGGTTTGTTTTTATGTTGAAAGCATAATATATTAACAGATTGAGTAGATAACTAGAATAATATAAAGTTATATTGTTAATTAAATTTGTGTTTTGCAGAAAGGCTACCACAGTAAAACTCACCTTAAATTAAAAAGTATAATTGAAATCCAATAATTGAATACATGATGTGTTTAGGTTAATATGGTCCATTCATGGACAAGAAACAGGTCCTTAGCGATACCCCTTGGAAGTTTATAGACTATTTGATAGTTGTGTTTCATTCTGGTTGAATGATTTCATCCCATCATATAAACGAACGTGTTTGAAGATCATACAGAATCCGGTTAAAATGCATAATACTTGAAAATGAAAGATATTTTTATGCGTCATATATGTCTCGTCATTTTATTCCATTTGTGTTAGAGCTTCAGCCAAACTCGATTTTGCTATAGCCTTAATATCCAGATTTTTGTATTACGATTATAATGATTCAGTCATATTGCGGGATTCAGTCAGAGTGTGGTGATTTGCACATGTATTAATCCGTTCATATTACGTTGCAGTCATTAATGCATTTGTTATGTATATAATATAAGAGGAAGTAAATTTTTGTAATTAATATAAACGCAACAAGACATAAATATTAAAGTTGATAATAAATTTAAATATTATTTTCTTTTAAATTTATTTATGGAAATAATAAAAAAATTAAATTAACATTTCTAAATAAAACAATATAATTTTTCCCCCAAAGTAAAATATTTCAAAATTACATAATTGCGGATACCATCAGAATTATCAGTTTGCATTGTTTAAATTATGTAAAGATCCCATCACAAGGAAATTGCTCATCGAAACCCAAAATTACCTCCTCGTTTGTCACAATGAATATTGCCTCCAACTCTTACGAATATTACCACTCCTAGTCTCGGCAACTAAAAAAAAAATCAAAATAAAAATTTTCTTTAATTTCATTTGTAAACAAACCCAAAAAAAAACCTAAATAATTAACGAAACATAAATTTTGTTTACCCCCTGAAAATTTGAATATTTCGTAAACATTTCCAATTTTTTTTTTGTAACCAAAATCGATAATTTAAGAATAAGTTTCAAGAATTTAGAAATAATTTAATGTTAGTGAAAATTTTTCTAAATGTTATTACGTTATTAGCAAATTAAAAAATCATAAAGAATATGCTTATTATTAGTCATAATTTAGGTAAAAACAGAACAACAATTTTCGATCAGTATTTGAAGACTGAAAAAGTAGAAGTTACGTTGAAATATTTAGTATTATGATCGATGATCGGTAGATAATCTAAATTCTGTACTGGTACATAATTATTAACATTTAGGGAGCTATTTTCACCATTTTCCCACCAAAATAATTATTGTTATATATCAATTTGAACCAGTGAATATGAAGATATAAGGGAGGGTAAAGAGCAATAAGCTCTTGAGAAGAATTTATACTGGCGGTTGAAAGATGGACTATTTTCTTGGCAATCACGAAGTAAACGATCTAAACAATCTAACTAATAAACGGCCAACAGCAAAATTACACTTCCTGAAGTTCACAAGCTCGATCTTAAACAATCCCAATTAACTCATTCATAGCGACGGTTCATGAATGTGAGTGGTATCAAAACATTACTAAAGCACTAATTGGAGTCTCGGAAAACTTGGTCAGGACTCGATACTTTAACTAACCAAGCTTTTCAAGGAACTTTATTATTATTCTAACTCGCCAATCGTGTCATCCAAAAACATGTATTACTTTCATATCGCAAATGGAATTACGTACTTCGATTTTAATATTGATATAAATACCACAAGAAATGCCAATAGTTTAAGAGTTGTCAAATTATCTTTACTTTATATTCGACTTGAAGTTAAGTATAATTATATTTCTACAAGTTTCGTTTGAGAAATGATTGCAAATGACCCCCAAAATTTTGATTAAAAACTTATAACTCTACAATTTTTAATTAATTTTGTTCAGTTTAATTTTGAAATGTTCTTCTAACAAACTTCTTAGATTCTAGTCAAATTTTTTCGAAGTTTCTTCACTACCTTTAATCATCATTCAAATTTTCTTACCTTTATTTATAATATTTATTTTAAACTAACAAAATTCTTCAATCTTTATTAAATATTTACAGAAGGCATACTATCATACAAAAGAGTTCAATGAAGCATACAAATTGACTTATCAGACAAAACAATATGCTGTCCAAGAGGATGGTGATAGGTGTGTTGACGGATTGGGTCAATTAGTTGATGGCTAAAGGGGAAAAAGATAATTTTCGAACAGCTATTTTAAAAGTAAAAGGTAAATAAAAATATTTTCGAATTTTTGTAAATAAAATATTATTTATTTATATAAATTTTTATTGGAAACGCTTGAATGCTATTTTAAAATAATATGTTTTTCCATGCCTGTGATCATCAGTAACAACGTATAACATTAATAAATTATCATTTATATTAACATTTATATATAGGTAAATTTTGTATTCCCAAAAGTAATCAGGATATCGTAAATAATATACCAGATATTTTTTAAGCAGAATAGATGGAGAGACCAAGTGAAAATTACACATTTGGGTATTTAAATATTGTTTTTTATAGCATGCTATAAAATTAATTATAAATGATACAATAAAGAAGAACATATAAAAATCAACCATTTATTATGTATGATATTTTAAGTACACATTTTAAATAAATTGTACTTAAATAATTTTTTAGATACTTTATAATTCGATTAATAAAGTTAATTTGTGTTCTGACGTGGAATATAATTCAGTTTAATAATAATTGGATTTGTAGCTGGTGTAGATTAATTATTATTATATTATTTTCACTCCACTTGCATATAGGCTTAATGATAGAGGTTTCGTGACATTTGTATTGCAATTTGGACCATTTAACCATAAGTTTCTTCTTGGCAACATGCGTTTAATAATGAAATATTTGTTGTAAGCAAATGGTCTCAATCGTTAGCATTTGTCCCAATCTGAAAATCATAAATAAATATATTATAAATTATTGGTACCTTGTACCTATATAAAACTGAGTCAACTTAGAGCGACATCGATGCCTCTGTTTGAAATTGAACGCTACCACTATGCCACCGCAACCGCCACTAAAGAATTATACCGCCTTTAAAATAAATTCAAGCATAATTTCAATTTAAATTTTAGATTTTGTGAATCATTACAGAAATTACTTTTATTTTGACTGATAAATTACTCAAGAAAAATTTATTCAGTTTTTAATATTTTATTTTCCCAATATAAAAATATATATTGAACTCTTTAGATCAACAGCTTTCAGTATCCCCAGCAAAATAAATGAATCAAAAATAATGCTATAAAGCTAATGAAGTTAATTGACGGACTAAATGGACAGGCATAACAACAGAATATTAGAAAATTTAATTTACAAGTAATTTCTGTAATACTGTCCCTATTCAAAATCTTATCCAATTTATTGTACTTTGGGTTTATTAATAATTAATTCTTTTATTTGTATCAAATTGTTAATAAGAAAATTGAAAAAAATATTTAACTAATTTCGATAAATTTTTAATTGGAAACTTTCTCAGGTTTACCTGATTAATTTTCAATAAAATATTTATTTAAATTTTTACTTATAAAATAATATAAACATTTTAAATACTTCATTATAAATTACAATTTTTACGAAATAATAAATACATTGTTTTTAATAAGGTCGTAAGAGTTTAATGCTTATGAATTGTTGTTTTAATTACTCTACTTTACTTCGTTTCAACATTAAACTTTTTTTTTTTAATTTTATAAATTCTTTTTTAAGTTTTTATTTTCGATTGCGGACAATTTTTATTCATTATAATTATCAAATTTAGGGGTTGTTTCAATGCAATATTTTAATCAAATAATTAAGTTTTTTAATATTCAAAATGGCGGATACATATTTTATTCGAAATGGCCGACATATATTTTTATTCTGGATCAATAGCTAGACTGAACACATTTGAAGAGAGAGCTTCCAATTTTTGGTTGGTTGATGTTGAGTTATAATTATAAATGGTTTAAAATTTATTAACACGTAATATTTAGAATGACGTTTAATAATTTTTGGAAATATGTATTAGAAGCAAGTAGCTTGTAACTTGATTTAACCATCATGATTAATTCTTTCTAAAAAATTTCTAAAATTCATATTCCATTCGCAGAATACGAAAATAAAAATAAAGTAATCTTCACTTTATTAAATTTATAATTTCAGACGAAGAACACTAAACAAATAAGATTGAAAATGTACATTAATTTCAAAATTACCTGAAAATATGCTTAAAAATAATAACTATAACAAGAATATAATTTTTTTTTTTGATATTTAATCAATTTTACAAAATGATATTTACCTCTCTGCCCGGGGAATTTTTTAATTAAAATAAAAAATAATTAAATTTTACTCGTCGTAATGATTATGGCTTATCTTAAACTGTATAAAAATAAAAAAACCGTATAAAATATCTACAATTTTTAACTGTCATCTTTAATATGGTTCAATTTCGAAATACCGAATGTTCAGAAGCAGAAACTTCCGGGGAATTTAAATCAAATGAAATTGGATATCAAAATTCCTACTTATCTTTTGGGACGTATTGTAAAACAAGCTTTATGTACGTTATTTACCATTTTCTTCTTTCTCAGTTCAGCATTCTAAATGTTTGTGGAAAGAGTATGAAAATCTTGAGTTACCGATCAAGTGATTATCCGATGATGAAAACCGATAAAGTGAGTACCTATCAAGTACGCATTATTAATAGGAAATTAAACCTTAAATATTTTAGACAAAATGTCCTATTTTATTTAGTCCAAATTTTCTTTTTGTTGAGCTACATAATTGAGCATTATTTAAAAATTCGGGTTCAATTTCCTAATCATTTGGCTCGAATTTGATGCCTACATTCAAAAAAATGTGTTTTTCCAATTATCAAAACACCGGTAATTTGAACATTAGGAATTATCATGGTCTGAATATTGAACCGATATAAAAATTTTACCTTTTAACATGCTACGAATGAGTTTAATAGCGTGAACGATACATCAAGTTTAGCAAAGTAAACCAGTTGAAATAATATTTGATTTTGATATTGTACGTAATTTTATTGCATCAATTCTAAAGACAAACATGTTTTTAAAGGATGTTCAGGTATCTTTATATAATTTTAATGTTTGTCAGTAAAGTCGTAATTTAAGTCATTAAAAATTTGTTGCTTTTGCCATGAATGATTATCAATTCCGAATTTGATAATAAAAAAAATTGCATTTTGTGTTAATGGACGTTTCGTTTATAAATTAATTTTTATCGTTAACGTTTACAGACGTTTTAAATGAATATTTATCATTTTTAATCTTGAAATGTAAATTAACTGATGAACAAAATTTTAACCCGTTTAGTTTTATTGATACATTTCCAGTGGCGTAACAATGTATTGGGGGGACAACAGAATCGAATTCAAATGTTTAAGTTATTTATAGAGATTGTAAAGAAATAATGTATACTTCTTCTTTGCAATTACACTACACTACAGCTTAAATCGATACTTGGTTTCCTG
Source organism: Rhamphomyia laevipes (assembly GCA_963920725.1). Lineage (NCBI taxonomy): Eukaryota > Metazoa > Arthropoda > Insecta > Diptera > Empididae > Rhamphomyia > Rhamphomyia laevipes. Next base: position 40,048,519 of record OY987258.1, on the reverse strand, counting down.
ACATTTAATTGCTATTTGGACCTATACTAATTTTGTATGGATTCCGAGCCATATGATTCTTTATAGTGAAGAAACATTTAATTGTAAAAAGGTAATGGCAACAAGCTAATGTTCAGCAAATGGTCTCTGTTAGCTGTTAGCATTTTGAAAATCATACACTTCATACAGTCATACAGTCTGAAAATCATAATTAAATATATTACGAATTTATTACTGGTACTCATTTAAAGCTGAATCAATTTAGTTAGAGCCACATCGACGTTTTAGTCTGGAGTTACCTTATTTATAATGTGTAGTTATAGGTCTCAAATAGATCTAGCTAGCTCTTAACATTCTATAAACGTTGTTTTCTAATACAGATTGCTTTATATGCAGCAAAATCCCCCTGTAAATTCACATACTTACACATTGAGGTATTCATTAATATTTCAAAATTTACATTGAATTTTGCATAATATTTAAAGGATTTTAAAATAATAATTTACGTTGTTTTTATACTTTGAAATTTTCAATAATGTGGTTTATAATTTTATGAAATATTTATAGTTAAGGTAATAAATATAAATGGAATTTTGTTTGTTTTAAAAATTATGTTTTTTTTTTTTTATATGTTAATATCCGGTTGACCGGAAACAAATATTTAATGGGAATTTCATGTTTTGAAGTGAATAATTTACTAATAATAAATTAAATTATTTATATATTTTATAAATTTAATTCAATATGGGAAATCCTAAGCAGTGATGTTAAATTAATTGAGTATTTAATATTTTATGAAGTAGAGTTTTTTTTTTTTATAAATATAATTCAGTAAAATTTTAACCTCGGATTCATAATGATATTAACGCAACTGAACTCAAAGCAAATTCAAGCTGACACAACGGTTTTACAAGTAATCAATTCATACATAGCTGTGTACATACTTATTTTATTTTGATATTTTGGACAATTTTATCTTAGAGTTCAGTTGCGTTGTGTTATATAAGTTTAACTTTGTTAGTTTAGGTTCAGTTGCGTAAACTTTGTATTATGAATCCATCATAAACTTTGCTGTAATATTTTTGTGATTAATATTGTAATTATTTCTGGTATTTTCACTATTTTAGAAATATCGATTTAAAGCTTAAAATATTTAGTATCAGATGGTTCGACATAAACTCAAAATTCACTGATTATGTACAAATTTATTGATATTAGCTGACCCACAATAACTTAATTTACCTTCTAGTAATAATATTCATTATTAGTCATTAAAATAAATCTCGTAATTCCATTAATTGTTGTAAGCATATAATAATCGAAATTTACAGCTGAGAAATATATTTCAAATGTATTCCTTAAGGACAATTATAAATATTTTAATCTATTGAAAATCTTTTAAGAAAATTAAACATTTATTAGTTTAGACAATTCATTAAAAACATAACCAATAAACTTAATATAAATTTTCTTCCAAGAAATTAAATTTAATTAACAAATTTCACACAGAATTGACTAATATTTTCCACCCACTGGTATTAGAATTTCGCCCACGTTAAAGATGTTTCAGATATTTAAAGTTTAATAGAATCGCGATGTCTGTACTGTTTAAATCAATAATAGTTAAGGCTAGTTACAGTCAGAGTGGAAATAGAAACCTGTGGTGTAGTTGGTAAAAATTAGTTATAATTAACATGTCAGTGTTGTACTGTTGACATGTTGCTAATTTGAACTTGCTATAATCAATATTTTCTTATCAACATTTCATTTGTGCTCATTGATTCGGCTTGTATCTGCGGCTATAAAATTAGCTTCCGAACGTAAATATTGCACGAGGCACGACTTTAAATTCAGAAAAGATAAGTACATACATAAAAAATTACATTGAATTTATATTACAACGACAGTTTAATTTATAAGTGTATCATTCCACAAAATTGTGTATGACTTATTCACAACTTTTACGTTTACAATAAGTAGTAACCTTACAATTTTGAACGTAACGTTCATCAATTTGGGTTTTCTGAATAATTACTTATTAAAAAAAATATTTATAAACTTATAAACTTATGTTTCATCAACTTTAAACCATACAAAATTATCAACTATTTAAATCAATTAATTTAATTTACGATAATTTTTCTTCTAAATTAAATAACCATGAAAACCAAATTCCAATAACTCAATTCTTATAATCACTCTATAAATTACAATATATCTTTAGTTAATTTGATATTTTATTAGTTTATTATTCTATTAATTAAATTGTCTTGATAACATAATAATACGTAATAAGATATTTATGTATATAACGATAATTATTATTATTTTATTTAATGATTAGCTTTAATTGAATCAAAAGTAACCAATTTTCTGTATATGTATATATAAATATAACTTAACTAATTAAATATAAATACATTAAATATAATTTTCCAACAACATAAAAATCCAAAAACCAAAAAAAAAAAGAGAAATTCTAGACATTTCCCATGGCAGCAACTATAAAACTATACTAAACAAAGAAATGAAAAAAGTCCTGCCGAAATTACGTGACTACAAAATATTTGTATATAAAAGTATTTCGATAGAATTTAACCAATTTGATTTTCAATCGGTTGTTTTTTGGGTAGTTTTTAGCTTGAATATTAATATTTAAATTAAGATAATATGGACAGGATTTAATGTGCGTTGTAACGCTCGGATTTACATTTAAAGTGACCCTATAGGATCAAACTTTGGTGCTGCCTTAATTTTATGGAATTTTTTAGATGTTTGTATTTTTTTTTCAAAATTTTTAGGACCTCTTTGAAAAAGATGTATCAGTTTTAAGACTTCTTAAGATAATTTAGGGTTTTGTAAAAAAAACGAAATCTAATACGTTAAGCACGTAGAGTTGTAGAGTTAATTCATATTTAGGTTACGTTATAGTGGTGGCAGAACCTCGCATAGAATACACTGGGCCCATATCGGAACCATTTTTATGAATAACTAACTCTGATCAATTGTTATCTAGTTTTTGCAATATATTTTTCAAGAAAACTGTACAGTATAAACTTCGACCTAGTCAGCTACAGCTAATTCGAGTCTGTGTTCCTGTCATAAATAATACTATTAAAAAATTTCGGTGAGAATTTGTATAAAATGATGTAAATGAAACAAAAAAGGACACAATTCATGTATACAAATATTTATTTCACATTTTTTTGTGAAATTTATTCCCTATGGCTAACGTCCTTCTTGTTTATTCTCATCATTTATACAGGTGCATAAGTACTAAATTAAGTAGGACAACCATAAATTGAACCAGTTCAACAATAAACTAAAAGCAAACAAAATATATTTAATTCCAATCCATATCATCATTATTATCAATGTTATACAAATACATAAGATTCCCCATAGTTAAATGACTACTTGTTTATAGGGTATAACGAATTTTTGGGAAGTAGAAAAATGAAAGTTCGTAATTTGCTTAACTAAAAGACTGGCAATAATTTAATTAAATTATTTAACCAGAAATCACTGAAATACAAATCAAAATTACATGGGTTTAATCAAAGGCGATTCCGACAGAATTTTGGAATTTTAATTAATTATTTAATAAAATGATTTATTGTCAGATTTTTCTAGTATTTAACTTGCTTCCCTGAAGCGTTTACTATCAGTATATAAAAAGTATTTATTGATAATTTAATTTTAACTTTATAAGAAATAAAACTAATTAAACGATTCAGAAAATTGAATAGACTAAAGTTAGAGTATAGTTTCTTTAAATTATTTTCTTAAACTACATAAAATCATAAATCTAATAAAATTATTTCTTTTACAAAAATGTGCTATAAAAAACACTGATTTATCACTTAAGAAATTTATTGGTTGTCATGATTTGCACATATTTCAATCAAAACTAACTTTAAAAAAAATGTGCAAACTAAAATTTTCGTGTTTTTGAAAATAATTTTACAAAAATTCGTTTTAAAATGAAAATTACAAATGCTAACTTGAAAAAAATTGTGAAGGAATTTTAAAACATTTCAACAATTTAATCTTATTTCTAGAAAACATGAAATCTAAAAACTTCATGATTAATATATGACCGTCGATCACTAAGTTTTTTTTTGTTATCCATTAATTTATTGATACAAATGGAAAAATTCTTTGTAATGGAAAAATTGATTTTCATTTTTATTCTATTTTACTTTATCATTTTTCTTTAATTTTGCTTTTTTGGAACAGATCTTCTGGATATATAGAATGAAAGGACCAAATATTTTTTACCAAATATGTAAGATTTAATACCAAAAATACCAGTACCATCATCAGAAATGTATTATGCTGCAGCAGAAATATGTAAACAAGAACCAATATCATCAACATTACCATTACAACCAACAAAAGCGACAACAAATACAAATACAATACCAAATAATTTAAATATAAATAATATTAATAGTAATAATCATATTTCATCAACTAATTCAACATTAAATAATCATCAACAACATATATATACATCATATAGTGATGCTGATATTACATTATCAACAAATACAATTGATATTGATGAACAGCAACTAATCCAATTACAAGAATTCCTTCGGTAATTATTGCTTATTGTTAAAAAATTAAGGAATTGCATTATTTTATGTGAAATAAATGGATTAAGGTAAATGAAAAGATGGACAATGAGAAACTTTAAATTACTGGAAGATTTATACATTTTTTTTTCAGAATGCAAACCACAACACAAAAAATTTCTATATACAAAATATTTATAAAAATGTAAAAAGGAAAATTTTACTTTAAGGCATTTTCCAACCAAACAATTTTCAATTAGAAATTTTCTTTAATTATTTTGTGGGATTTGGTATAGAAAATTTTCTTTTACTTGAATTGAAATTAGGAAGATTTTGAAATGTATTTAAGGAAACGTCCTTAAATTATAATATATTTTGAATTGATATCTTCAAATACTTTGTGCAGGATTATATAAATTGTGGTATGTGCATTTATAAATAAAGGATTCTAAAGTATTTTATTGATGATCATTTTATCGAATGGTATTTATATTATAATATTAAGACATTTGAAGTATTGTAGTTGAGAATAATAGAATTAAATATTATTGTTGGCCATTTTTAAGAAATTACAAAGAATTTAATTATATTCCTTGCAATTAGTATTATGGTGTATGTAGACATAACTGTTCATGTTTACCATTAATGGTAAACTTGTTAGTCTCAATACGAGACAATTTTAAATGAAATTTAAAAAAAATGAAATTGATCACATTCTTCCTGTAAAATACAATGTGCTTTATTATTTCAGAATATATGTAAGTCCTCTAATTGACACTGCCAATTGACAGAATAGAGATGAACTATATGTATAGCTTCATAGATTTAACAGCCCAAATCGACTGGCCGTGCAGAAAGTGACTTATCAAAGATTGGTTGAAGTAAGGCATTACATCTAATGCAATCTGATGCATTACTTTCTTTTTCTGATAAGGTCCATATTTCACAAATTTAGTTTTCCTATGGATATTTGTCAATCTCTTTAACTTCAGTATAGAAAAGTGTGACTTATTGGCTGCATCCTTTGCACTTTTATCACTTCGTTGTTATCCGATGATAGGTTCATCCTTAAACAAACGAAGTCCTTAGCCGTTTTAAAGTTAATATAAATTACATCTAAGTAACCACTTGCATTTACTATTGGAATTTGATATTTTTCTGCTGGTGCTTTGCATGTTCACTGGTATGTAATTAGCATATTAATAAGAAACAAAAATATTTTTACGAATTTTTATAAAATGACTTTCAGAATATGCATCTCAAAAGAAACATCAACTAAAGATATACCCACAAAATAGTATCCAATTATACTAAATATTAAATTTTGATAAAATCTTTACTAAAATTGGAATAATCTCAACAATCAATACAAATAAAATTACAGATACTTAATATCTATGCAATTGTATCAATGAAGTTCAGACAATTTAATTACCCATTTCTTAAATTATATTGCCATATCAGATTTTCAAGGATATAATTCACAATTTATGTCTCATTGTATTGAATATTTTATTTGAAAATCAATTAATTGATTGATCCAATTATTTACGAAAATTTAATTTGCAAATCCTTAATTAGGAATCATTTTACATATTTCTTCGGAAATGTAGTTCAAATTTTATTGCGGTTGCAACATTTCGTCATATCCTACCAGATATGTTATTAAAGGAATTCCGTACAAAAGCAAAATAATTAGTTCATCTTAATGATGCAAAATCTAGCTAAAATTATTGGTTGCTGTTTATACATGATGATCCAATTTGAATTGTTTTGAAATATACTAATTGTCAAAGTTATTAATCAATTATTTTTGTTGCAACTGGCACAAAGTAAATATTTAATGTAAGTTCAAAATTTATTTATTTGGTAATATACATCAGAATGAAAAATGTATTTCCATTTCTTATTCTAGGATTATTTGGATATATGAATGGTCTGAGATTGAAAATATATATGAATTTTTGTTATTCAATTTATGAAACAGAAAAAGGACATAAAGCTATAGAAAATGGAGTTTTTTATTTATGGAATTGGTCTTTTATATATGAAATTTGTACATAAAGTTATGTTGGTACGGCAAGCCAAATAGCTTTAGGTATGCTTGAAACATCTGGAGTAAATAAATTTTGTGAAACTATTCGATACCATGTAACTGAGTAAATTTATAATAAATATTAGTTATAAGTAAAAGTAAAATGTAAAATTTATTATGCTTTTATGAAATAACAATTACCATATTATTATTCAAATTAATTTATAATACTGCCCTAATAAGAAACAATGGCACAAACGGCAAAATACGAAATTACTATTTCATAGTAATTTTCCTTCTATGTACTAGGTTAAATATTCTCATATCCAATCATAAATGTCTGAAAATTGTAAGGTTTGATAGGCAAATATGTCACGTGACCCATATTTCCTAAACAGAAAAATCATATTTACAATTGTCTATGATTAAAAGGTTCTTTTTATTTTGTTAGTTACATAAGCATTTTTTGCTTAGTTACATATAAGCTTTCTGGATTTTATGACTATTATGCTAACTTAACAATATAATACAACGAACTTCCATCTGAAAGAGTTCAACAGTATTAGAAATAATAAAAATTTCCTATTTCTTGCTGTCTTAAATCGCATAATTGTTGTTACAACTATAGTATTAAATACTAAATATGATTAATTAAATTATTTCGTATTTATATAAACATTCTCTAGTTGAGATTAAATTATTTTTTTGTAATTACTAAGCAAAAAAGTCATATGTGCATTTTTTCAAACAACTCATTATATTTTAAAGAAATAATGATTATTACACGTGAAACTAGCGCGAATTGACAATGAATTGCTCTTCAAAAAATACTCAAATTTTATAATAAGTGGTGGAACAGATGAAAAAAGTAAAAGTTAAATTATTCTAAACTACCAAAATTGATATACGCCCTTTCTCATTAAGACTGCAGAATATATTTTTAACTATTAATTAATTGAATCTACTAATTTTTATTCTTAAAAGTATAATTTACTTCCTATTAAATATAATTGCGATTCATTACAATCGTTTTAAACTTAAATGTAAATTTTCTAATTTAAACTCTTAAATGTCAAAAACTTGACTTGGAGCTATATTTAGTTTAAGCTTATACTATAAAGCCTGTCACTATTATTTAACTTAATTACATTTTATATCTACAAAAATTTATCGACAAAATCTATTTATCATTTTTATTAATATTTTTAATTCCCAAATAGAAAATTATATTTTTCATTATTATTTTAATACCAATTATAAATGTAAAATGAAAAAAAAAATGTAATCATAATTTTATCTATATATAAAATGGAATCGTTTTACTTTAGTACGATTGCTACTATCAATAAAAAAAATACCCAAACTAATATTGAAATTCTTCCTAAAACAAATATCACGTAATAATGAAAAGTTTTTCCATAGAAATTCCAGAAAGTTTTTCCATTTTTTTTTTTTTTTAATGAAATTGCAATTCAAAATATTTTTCTTCTTGTTTCGATATAACTTCACTAAAATCCATAAAATAAATATTATCTCGTTTTATAGTTAGTTTTTTTTTTAGTATCCTGAAACCTTCAAAATTCATGGATTTATCTATATTGAAGTTTAAAACAGACAAAAAAGAAAAATTACAAAATATTTTACTTATGAAATATTTTTGATTTACAAAATTTCGTACCGAATGGAAAGATGTGAAATTAGGGGCTGCGTACAACAATTTAATAAAATCTTGTTTTACAAACAATCTTGAATTTTCATATTTTTGAAGATAGTTTATCAGATTTTATTTTGGAATATAATTGTAAATTATTGTGAAGTTCAATATTTATTATTGAACTACTCTGATGTAGCTTTATTCATCATAAAATGGATTATAAAGGAACTGTTTCAATTGATAACTACATAGAAGACTTACTGTCAAATATCATTGATATCAAGGATAATTCGTTACAGTTTTTGTGGACTCTAGAAATCTTTGTGGATTTTTTAATTTTTGTACAAATTTATAGCAATATTGTTGTACCCCTCGATCGAGTATAGTGGATTTTATACACAAAATCATACAATTTTTTTTATCGATTACAAATTTTTTAATATATTTCATTTTAAACAGCAGTAGAAAGAAAATTTAATAATATTTAATATTTAATCTCAAAAATATAAGGAATTAATTAAAAAAAATAATCACATATTTTTCGAATTCATCTTTTTTATAGAAAGGATATTATCGTCACGTTTTATCTGATATATAAATTTTTAAGGAAATTTAAATATTATCTAATACCAGACATCAGTGACGACTATTAAATGTTATATATTTTGATAAGGACACACTTTTGAATAGAAAAAATCATGTACCATAAAAAATATTGATATCATAAGATTCTTAAATATCTACCATAACCGAATCACGTGTCATTGTTGATTTTGAATTACATATATAAAAAATATAGTTTCAATCTAATGCCATAGATCTATAATGGCATTGGTTTCAATCATAATAAAAAAAACCTACTAAATTTCATCCCTTTTTTTTAAATAATTACATTAATGATATTAATTTTATTTTGTTGCCTTTGCGCTACTCTTATTAACCAATTCGTTGATCTTTCACCCTTGAAAGTAAATTTTTTAATTTTGTTTTGCATCAAAATTGCTTCAACAAGCATAAATTGAAAAATCCTCTTCGTTTTTTTTTATTACGTTATCGTTATTCATCAACACTTTATGAATAGTAATGAAAATCATTTAGTAACCCTTCAATAAAGGAAGGAAATTTATATTTCATCAGTTGAAAATATATAAAAAAAAGAAAGTGTATTAAAGAAGCGTACTTTTTAGTCATCGTATAAACATTGTTATAAAGTTACTGTGTCATCATTCTTTAATTTTGAATTTACTAGTACTTGTAGACTTGTAGCTATGAGGCAAATTGTATAAAAAAACCGAAAAGTTTGGGGATGGTTGAAAGTATTAATAAAAATAAAAATCTTATAAAAATTCGTATTAGTAAGTGCCGTGATTGGCGGAATCTATATTCAATTTTGTTCTTTCAATGTAAATGATGAAAAACATTCAGAATTTTAATATTTTTATAAATTTCCAGAACCGAACCAACTAAATATAACGAGCCAATTACACTTTAGTTAAAATTAATGTTAAACTCTGACTTTTATCGTAAACTTTTGTAAATACATATCCATTTTATTTCAGTCGATTACTCAAAATCCTTCAGATTTGACTGACTAAAAGAATAAAAATTTAAATTTCTAAAAAATATGCTTAAGAAAATATTGTCAGGAAAATATATATTTTTTTTTTGAAGAAAACACTTATCACAATGAAACATATTTACATAGTTGATTCATACAAACACTTATCATCAATTCAAAGTAACCGAAAATAGAATACCAATTTAATAGATAAGCAAATAATAACAAATACAATCGGAATACTTAGTCACGTTTCTAATATTTATCGATGAGAGTTTACTTTACTATTTACCATTTCCATATTCTATATTCGCACAATACCAGAAGTACTAACCCCGAGTCACTTTCATCATTAGCATATATTGCTATATTATTATCATCATCAATAATAAATTTTTCTATTCCAAAGACACCAATTCCATCCGTATAATAGTGGCAGGATAGAAGGATACTGTAAGTATACTAAAAAAAACAGTCCAATTTTAATATGTTCAATATAAATTTATATAGATTTCTGTGATACAGTAAAATCTTTATAGAAAGAAGCTAAATACTTGACTTGCCCGTGCCACATTAATTCATACAGCAATATTTTTATATGGACCACATTTATTCCGGCCCTGGAAACTTTCGTAATAATTCTTTGATTGTCATCTGTGTTTTTAGCCAACAGGCAACCAAGAATATTCTATTTATCTATAACACAGTTAATAACTAGAGGAAAATAAATATTATTTATGTAGATTTGAATAACGACCTGTATAGAGTATATGGCTGTTAATCTAGTCAGAAGACTTCATTGGCTAGGCTAACACAATAGGATGGAAGATTCGGCTCCAGTTTAACGTAGGTTTGTCTCCACAATTGAAGAAAAACGGAAGCTCAGAAATAGAAGGCAAAATCTCCGGTACTGTAGGACTGTATTGAAGCGGACAAAAGAATGCTAAACCTTCGTGAAAACTGGAGACATGCTGTACAGGATAGAGTCATGTAAAGAAAATTATTTTTCCTAAGAGTTTTGTGTAATAAGTAGGTAATTAAGTAATGTAAAAAGTCATATTTGTAGATCTGGTTAGTAAGCTTATTAACACAGTTTTTTTCTTCTTTAAAATTGCCCAAGAGTTCAACACTGAACTTTAAATATTCTATTCAATTACATTTTTCCTATAATAGCCCAGAGTAACTAACCTTCTTGGTAATAGATAAAAAATATTTGCTATGAGAATATATAGAAATCATTTATTGCTTCATACTGCCCCAACTCATCCCAGAGCGATTACTGATATGTATAATAAACTCTTTGATGATGTTCATATGAATATCTTTTCCTTTTAACAATAAGATTTTCGTATGACAAAAGATATTTTACAATGAAAAAAAGAGGAAATTTGATGGGTTTACGATGATGAACTAAAAGGCAATGCCAATAGCTACAAAAAAAAACTCTTGAGACTTAAAACATTTTATTTCTGTTTATTTATATATACACAGAGAACAACAACAATGGCAATTTTATACAAGACCAAAAAAAATCCTTTTTTTATGCTTATTTGCGCCTTAAATGCTCTGTGTATATGAGTTTTTATTGGTCGGTTGAGTTATTTTGTAAAAAAAGGATTTTTTTTTTTTTAAATGTGATTATTTATAGAGTGATAAAAATCTTTTTTTTTTTTCATAGATACAGAAATTTAGTAGTCCTGAATTGAACAAAAAAAAAATTATTTTGATGGTAAAATTAATGAAATTTTCCCAGGTGGTATCAAAGGATTTAGTTAAAGAGTTTTTTTTTTGTGTTGGGAATGTTTTGAAGGGGTTTTGGAAGTCTTATAATAATAGATAATGCTTAAAATCTCATTCAATCGTAAAATGAAATGATGATTAAAAATGTAATTATGTAGATAGTTGAAGTGTTGTATCAATAATGGAATATTAACTTAATTTGTTGATGGAGGAATAATAATGATAATGAATTTGATAATGCAAATATTAAATCATCCAAGTAAACAAACCTTTTGCATTTGGACAATTTAATTCAGTTTCAAAAGGTGATCTTAAATTTTAAAGTTTGGAGACAGTTCGTTGCTTTGTATAGACGATATTATATTCTAAAAAACTGAACTACAGACAGATTTTCACGATTGTTCTCTGAAAATAATAGGAACATTTTTTGAATAAATTGAGTATGTAATTATTCAAAAAATGTTTCAATTACTTTCACAGCGTGAAAATCTGTCTGTAGTTCATTTTTTTTGCTAATATTTTGATAACAATACTTTCCCTTCTTCGGAATTTGAAATTTATGTAAATTGTTTTTACATAAATTTATACGTATTCATAAATTACTCGTAGATTATAATGTAAAACCATATTTATTAAATAAATACTTTAAATTTATTTAAAACAAAATTCAATTTTAATTAAGATTAATGTTCGTAGACCTTATGATGAATAATTTAAACTTAAAAAAAAAATCCTTAATATTTTTTTTTTTTCAAAACAATTTTAATTGTAATTATTTTTATCGTCCTTAGTCATGCAATCGTATTTTTTTTTGTGTATATGTTATTAAAAGGATATCTCAGTCATAATCTAAATTTAGTCATAAAAGAATTAAATTTATTCAATGTTTTTTAAATGACAATGACAAATAAAATTTTCCCTGTGTTCCATATTCACATTTTCAGGACATATGTACAAAGTTATTTATATTCTAAAACCTATAACCGCTTTCAAAACGTGTCCTTCTAAATAATACAATATAAAATATATAAAAAAAAAATACTTAATAATTGTCCTAATAGGCAATTTTGTAATGACAATAGAGAAGACACAAAAGTTTTCATTAATATTCACCATCAGGTGTCATTAAATTGTAACTAAAGGATAGATATTATCTATGAATAGCTATTAGGAAGCCAGATACTAAACCTTTTTCTGAAATGAAAATATAAAATATATACAATTTATTTTATAATAAATATTGAATTATTAAATCACTTCTGGTTTTATTAAAATTATTATTACAGGGTTGAAAAATAATAAAGTTATTTTCATCTTTATTAAATTTTATGTTATTGACAGTAGGAAATCATCATATAAAGTCAACTTCAGTCCCATACCAATGTGTAACCAACTGCCTAAAGCTATTTCGTCATATACTCCCATCTTTATTTTAAAATTTAAATACTGACGATCGTAAATCCATTCTAGAGTTATGAGAAATATACTTTCTAAATATTACTATACCAATAACGAGTGCCAGGATATTGAGATTATATATTTATTTTATATCCTTGCTGTTTTAGTTTTATAATTTTCCAATTTTTCTATACGTCATTTTTTTTTTGCTGAATTTTGACTTCGTTAAGGTTTTTGGTAGTGATTTGCTTTATGGATTTTTTTAATACATAATTTTTGTTAGGATACGTACGAGTACATGAGATTTTATAGATAGGGTTAGTTACAAGAACAAAAGAGTCATCATTTTATTAGAACTTATATCGTTTTGGGATGGTTTTAATAAATATGTCTCATCTATGCAATTTTAAATTATATTCAGTAAAGCTGTTACACTTTAACCAGGTGAGTTTCAATTTTATTGAATTAATTAAAGTGTTGTTTGTCTTTAAGTTATATTGAATCATTAGACCTTATCGCTATGTTAGAGTTTTTGATAACTTAAAGTTATTTACTTTATTTGGAGGATACATCAATGATTTAAGAGTGACCGTGTTCAAAACATGACTTTTAAAGAGTGGTTGAATTGTATGAGTGAAGTAAAAGAGGAATTTTCTTTGAATACTCTTTAAGCAGTTATGGATTTGAAGAAATTCATAACCAAACAATTTTAATCATTTAAATTATCTGATATTACCAAAACTAAATATTTCACAACTATATTATAAATATGAATCAGAGTTGAAAGTTCGAGTATTAGCAAGTCGTGCCATTTATGGTTTTCCCTACCAATTATTGTTTGTCAACAAACTAATACCCATTAGAATTTTCGATTTCTTAATCATATAACGAGCAGTTGTTAAGAGAGAAATAAATTTATTAAAAAATAAAATCTTTAGTAATTCAAGAACGTATTAACTTTTCGCGTCTATTATTCTCCGGATCTAGAAGGGTTAGTAACTTCAAACTAACGACATTAGAAAGCTATAAATCTTTAGTTAATTCCCGGATCTTAGATACTCTTAAAGCCCCGCCACCAAAAGACCAAATGCTGAATAATTAAAACCAAATTGCATCGGATTTTGTTGAAATAAAAATTTATTTTCAGCGTATTAGACAAGTTCTTTACTTATAGGTGTCTGATCCCACCACCTCTAGCAAAATCAAAGGGCTTCATGTTCAAATTCAAGTATTTTATATTAATACGAAACTGTATGAATTACAATTACAGATTGACTACATACTTTGAAAGTTTTTGAAAGTATTTAAGGGTGCAAGTGAATGTGTATGCAACTACAGTTTAAGTCAACATAGTTTCACGCACGCAATAACAATTATAATATGTTTAATCAAGGACAAAGAAATCATCATTTCAAATATTTTATTTCACCCTCTGATTAACATTCCAATTTGGACAAAGGAAAAATATATAAATTACATCACAAAAAATTCAATATTAGTTTTAATATCATGTAAAAAGGATATTTTTCAAAATTACTACAACAAAGAAACAATATATAATAAAAACCCATCCTAACAATTTGTCAAATAAAAAGGACGAAATTAGAACATTAAAAAAAAATATTATGTGCATTTATTGTCGTTGCAAGGATATAAGAACACACATCCACACATCATTATTATTACAATTTTTATAACTCGAAATTTTATTTGGATTAAGTAATGATGAGAATTTTATATGTGAATACTTTAGTGCACAAGGGGATTTAATATAATCCTTAAAAGGATATTTTGTAAATGAATTGGATGGGAATAAAAATATTATCGGCTTATTAATTTTATTTCGTTGTAAGAAGATTAGAAGTTAAAGTAATGAAGAAATATGAATTTCTAGTTTAAATTTTAAATAAAGTTTCTCCAAAGGACTTATGTTAATGGTCCGATTTTAAGTCAAATTTTGACAGATCTTCTGTTGCATTTGTTCAAAATATGTTAAAAATAATCTTGAAAGGTTAGAAAATAGCAATCCACAAAAAATATAATAATTGTAAGTCAATTTTGAAATTTTAAAAACTAAATTTATTACATTTTCTGCAAAATCTTCAGTAGAAACCTCAAATATCGTTAATGCTTCAACTTCAAAGATTGAACATTCCCATAACTTTCTAATTTCAAAATTCTTTCAATATGTTTCTGGTAAAACTAAAAGTATTGTTTCTCTTAAATCCACATACGAAAATAAACTACTATTTCTTTTTGCTGAAAAAACGCATTACAAATAAATATTTCAGTTAATTTGTTATGCACACGTGCCAAAGGGGCTTTCATATTGTCAATGGCTATAATATTAGGGTTTACAAATAAATGTTAGCTCTTTAGTAGCAAATTATATTTCGTGTAGTTTTTCACTTTTTCATACTTTCCGAAATTATATTAAAACATTTACCGCAGGACAATTTACAGAATTACAAATGTGCATTTTGGGATTTACAAATGCACGAAATGAAAACCTATTCACCCTCATCCTTTTATCCTAATACGCACTATAATATTGCTGTTTTTCGTCTATATTAATGCGTATAATTTAATTTTTTTATCAATAATATATGAAATTCGTGTACACGTACTATAAATAAAAGGATATACGTAGTAAGGATATAAGTAGTTATTGTTGCAAAGGATATAAATTTTTAAGTGAATATTCTATTTGTAAGGTAGATTATTGTTAAATTTGATATTTTCATTTCTAGAGATAGACACTAAAATTAATATTAAAATGAATAAAAAATTTATTACATTTTCATATTGTGTTTACTATGAAGTTGAAATTGAAATTTATGTATATTAAAAAAGGATATTTATTTTGAAAGGTGTGTAAAACAGATTGATTGTGAATTGAATATTGAATGTATTAATATATCTTCGTTGCTAATAATAATTATTTAACATATAATTCAAATTTATTGATTTAAAATCCCATAATATATGGTAGAACAAATTGAAGTAGTGTTTGTAAGTATAGAATAGACAATAGTGTAGAAAAATTACTTATTTCGTTATTGCAATAACTAGAAGGGATGTGATGATATATTAATAATAAACTAACTAATTTTCCCAAAAGGAGTAGTTTAATTAGAGTTAATACCTATAAAAATATCATATTGGACTGTACGTTTAGTAAAAATAATTCATATAATTTTAAATTAATTTTATGTATACGTCTTCAAATCCTTTAGAACAGATAATTACATACCACGACAATTATTGTCCCATTATGCAATCAAATTTTACTTATAAAGTAGCACTGTCATTTGAAATTTAAATTGATTTAATACTTTTTCTTATATGAGTTATGAGAATCTTCGTTGTATAAAATTATAAACAGCTTAAGTTTCAATTACCTCATACGCGTAATTATATTATTTTGAATTACAGCGAAAAGAAACTTGCTTAATTAAGACTTTTGTTAATTAAGTAAAGTAAAAAAGGAACTGGTAATTGAACGCCAATAAAAAGACCTTGATTTTTGCTAGAATAACGAAAATTAAGATCAGGTTTTGTTTGACTAGTTTGGATTTTAATTATTTAAAATCGAGGAGTTGATTCGTGCGTTAAAAGTGATCGGTTGATTTTAAAATAGGTTACTAAAAAATTCAACTGGCGTAGTGATCAGTCACCACTTTTACATCTGTTCAAAAATATGGATTATAGGACACTTGTGGGGTTTATTCCTTTTAGACTTGTCGCTATGGTAAAAATATTTCTTTTGATATTATAATTTTTTTGAAATACTTTCATGTTTAGTTATATTTTATTCTGACAGATATTGTGTTTCAACTATAACTAAATCGTCCTGAATATAATACATAAATGCACTCATAGCTGTTATCGCTACAATACATCCATCACAGGCAGAAATATTGTTTGTCAAATTCTACCAGAAATATTTTATTAAATGTAAAATTACATAAAAACTATTGTTTTTTGACGTATTTTAATAACACATTTTTGAAAATATAAAATTTATAATTTTCTATATGCACTTACTTTCTTTAGCCGATTCCAAGAGAGCTCATCATTGGGTACGTTTTAGTGCCACATACCTGGATTGAATTCAAAAACCTATTCAGCTGGAACTTGTTCATCTATACGGATGTATACGAATGCGTTTAATTATGTCAATGTTGCTGTATAGCTCAGAAAGTTCTTCATTGTATATGTATGTTTTTCTCCACTCCCAATTTTTGCATACTCCATCTACAATTTTACGTAAAATACATGTGTCTTTTTCTCATCATAGCTACTCAGTGCCCATGAGAACGAGAATGATTAGGGTTTTCTAAAGCTGCACTTTCGACGTTCTTGAAAGATGTTTCGAGCACATATAATTGTCAATCTTAATTAATTTAATATTATTAAAAGTTATATTCCTTATTGGACCACAGCTTGAGATATATTGTATACCTGTGATAAATTATGCATCCTACAGATATTCAGGATCAGGATGCTTGATTTATCATGCAACCGTAATAAATTTATATAATTTTATTTGTTAAGTAAAATTGGAATATTATTTTTTCACATTCAAATTTTTGGTACTAAAAATTATATAAATTTCTGGTCAATTTGAAATTTCAATTAATTGATTAGTTTATTGATTAAGGTAAGGTCGGTACGGTAGGATTATGTTACATTGAAATAGGGAAAAAGGATAAATATTTAATAGTTTTTTTAAAGTAATTTTAGATAAAAAAAATGTTATTTTTTGTGAATTATTATTCTTAAATAAACGCATTTGAAACAGTAATGTTTTAATAATGATTGTGTATAAGGGATAAAGTATTTCGAGGTTTGTAAGGATAGACAAATATTTTAGGTTATTCAGAAATAATGTTTTTTTTTTTATGCTACTCATCGTTTTAGTTAATGGATTTTTACCTTATACATTTTTGATAGATTATATAGCAATTTTGCTGTATCACCTAATTTATTTTTAACCTGATTGGTTATGGAGGGTCGGGCGAATGAATAAGTGTTAATGTAGAGTGACTGACTGATAGTAATAATTCAGTGTAGATAATAAATGATAATATAAAAATAATTGTTATATTGCTTTTCTTTTATATATATTTAAAATTGGTTCTTAAAGGTAATTTTAATAATTTAACTTTAAAAGGTTTATAAATAAAGTACAATAAATTGAATGAAAAAAGTACTCATTAAATTAGGTCACCTAAACCTTTCTGATAGTACTGTAGTCATGAAGTGCTAATTTTGAATATTATTAGTCAATCAGTGGAAATAATGTAGTTAATGCTTTTTGATGTTATTACTTCTACAATTACCAAATTTTATAATCAATTAATAGTCGATAGACAATATACTTGACGAATACTAATGAATTATCTGTTGCTAAGTTGGATGTTGCGCCAAGATAATCAATATAAACTCTTACGAATTTAAAATACAAGGTAGCATTAAATTTAAATAATGTTTATTGGAGTCGAAAAGTTTCTTTGATATAACCATAATATTAGAAGATAAATAATAAATATGGTACTACTTCAAAACGACATTCTAAAAGGTCACTATTAAAACCTACAATCAGGAAGGGAATAATGACTAAAGATATCGTTTATCGAGTATCGTTTATATAATTAATTGTTGTTTCCCGATTTCAATTAAATTTCACACAGATATTATCATATGGTTGGTGCTCCTGAAATTTGGAGTCAGTGGGTTCATAAATACGACGTTTAGTTTGCGATAACTATATTTCAATATTTGCATGCAATTATCATTCGATTTAAATGAAATTTGGTACACAGTTGGGTTCGTGATTATGCATGTTATTATCAAAGTGGACTTCGGTAGCTTCAGTTGGTTCATGCTGTAATTTTCGATTTACATTTCATATGTTCTGGACCATATAATAATTAATACCCGATTTGACGGAAATTTGGTATATACGATATTTTTCTGTAAAATTTATAGTCGATAATGTCAGTGGGGTCATCCCGAATTATATTTCATAGTTCAATGATCTCTACACTACATAAAACATAATGCATTAATTGTCACGCGATCTAAATGACACAGTGTGTTTATAAGAAATTAATATATGAGTTGTTTAGTTTCCGAAGTATATTTGATATTTGTTCTAGATCTAGTGCTTGTAATTATGCGACTTTATTTAATTTTGGTACACATTAAAATTCTGTAATCTAGTTCTAGTTTGTAATTAAGTTTTCGATCAGAAGTTTCAGTGGGTCCTTATATGAAAATTTCGAATATTTGAGAAACGTGAAATTTTCAACAAATATGTTTTAAATCCATGTTGGAAATAAATCACTGTTGAAGCAAATTTATAGTTATCTAATCCCTTAAGTTAGCAAGACCTAAGTATTAAATTTAATTGAACTTAACTGATATTGGTTAATTAAAAATACGTTCATATTTTGTTTTAGTTAAATCATTTATATAAATTAATTTCTTAATGTAAAAATAAAATTAATTTTTACAAAATAAATTCAACTAAAATAAAAAAAAAAAAATATTTTTAATTTTTGTTTTATAAATCATTTTATAATCAAACGAATTTATTAAACTTCCAATAGTCCAGAAAATAATTGTGGTTTTCTTTCAGCTGTTGGTCTATCAATTTTATGTTCAAATGTTGCCCATGCCTCACCTCTCATTTGAACAAGATTAACACGATCTTTTAATGGTGCTAAAATTTTTCTTATTATATTCTTACAAGCTGCAGAAATTTGTGGTGAAGATGGAAATTGTACTTCAGTTTGTACTAATTCACGTAATTTTTTATGATTGGAGTTATTAAATGGTAATTGGCCGCAAACCTAAATAAAAATTAATAATTATTATTAAAACATTTATAAAAAAGGAAACCAATTTTTTTAAATACCATGGTATAAAGAACTACACCAATTGCCCAAATATCTGCCATGTGTGGTGAATATGGTATTCCTTAAGAAAATTTAAGAATTATTTTGATAATATAAGAAATATTATAATTTTTTTTTACCATTTAAGAGTTCTGGACTAGCATAAGCCCAGCTACCACAATATGTTTGTGATAATTTAAATTTTTTACTATGTGAATCGACAAACAAACATGAAAAACCAAAATCAATTATTTTCAAATTAAAATCTTTATCTAATAAAAGATTTTCGCATTTAATATCACGATGTGCAAATCCTTGCATATGACAATATTTAATAGCACTTGTTAATTGATCGAAATATTTACGTGCTACATGTTCTTGTAAATAATCATCACGTTTAATCATATTGTATAATGATCCCTTTTCAGCAAACTCCATAATTAAATATACTCTGAAATATAAGACAAAATAATTTGGTATCAATAATTTCATAAGTATACAGAATTTTTTTAGATTATACAGAGCTGTATGAATACTAGCAGAATCTATAATTGAGATTCAATGGATAAGAAAATAATAGCATAAGAAATGGTAGTCTATGAAGCTATTTTGAATGCTTACAGCGTATAGAAATCATTTCAATATTTTATTAACTACATTGTGAAAATTTGTGATTTTAATTGGAGGTATAATAACAATCTTATGTGCTACAGAATTATACTATTTTACCATTTGCAATCAGTTCATACTGTTGTGAGGTTTGAGTAATGACAATTTATTAAGAATGGTTCCTGTTGGATCGTCATATTACGTAATTTTTCTGTGGGTATTATGAGCCTACAGTAATAAGCAATACAAATTACGTAAGTAATACAACCGTTTCCTGTAACCTCCTTTAGTTACTATGCAATTATTGCAGACATTGGACCATTTTTTTTCGACAATACTTATAAAAATATGGTACTCTAAAAATTTAATAACTGGATAGTGCAAAATGCCATACAGATTGCAGCGTATTCAAGTATATATTTCCTGACCGAATAATGTGATTATCTGGTTATATCGCTTGATAATCTAGTTTGTCTGATTCGTAAGCTCCAGTTTTTTTTTTTGAAACTAGAACGATTTAACTATCCGTTTTTTAAAGGACAAATTTCCAGGCTAAATAAAACTAATGCTGTTCATTGACCGGGGTTTTTAATTGCTGCAAAATTTTTTGCTTTGAGGCAACTGTAAGGAAAAAGGCTAGGCTAATAAGGTACGAATAATAATTAAATAGTATAAGCAAATTTTATGTTTTTCAAAACAAAATGGTTGCCCTTACATTGATACGACATTGGATAAATTTCAAATGGGTCTAAATAAAAAATTCAAAATAAAAAATAATTAACCTTTGTGTTGTTTCTATACTCTGATAAAATCGTATTAAATTAGGATGACGTAATTTTGAAGCTGCTTCAATTTCACGTGGTAAAAATTTAGTTAAAAATTCTTGTGGTGCATCAATTTTTGATATAATTTTACATGCTAATGGTTCTTCATATTTTCTTGATGATGCAATTTTAACTTTAGCAAATGTACCTTTACCAATTTCCTTACCTAATATATATCCCATACTTTCCATAAACTTTCTTGTTTTTGATGATGATACAGAAACTTTACTTAAATTTGGTTGTGATGTTTCTGATGCACTTGAAACATGCGATAATGCTGGATGTTCATATGTTGATTTTGTTACTCCTTTTACTGCAATTGCAAGTGAATGTCTATTACGTAATTGTGCTTCGGTTTTACTTGAAGGTGAGACATCTTGATTTGAATCAGTTCCTGTTTGCTATTTATTATATTTGACAAAAAAAAAAATGTAATTAAATTTATTTGAAGAAAAAAAAATTATATTTTATAATTTACACATAGAAAATATTTCCACATTATTGGTTCATTGGCAATTTTATAGAAATTATAATTTACGAAATACTAGTTGATAATTTTGAATTTAGAAATAATAGAAAAACTTCGAAAATATAATAAGAATCTAGTTTTAGAAAATTTAGAATTTAGATTTAGGAAGAAAAAAAAAAAAAATTAAATTTGAATTAATTATGTAATTTTGAAATTATAATTTCTAGCCATATTTTGTTGGCACATATTCTTAAAAATGAAGTTTATTAAATTATGAGAAAATATTTTTTGAATTTATTTGTAAATGACAATTTAGGATCACTAAACTATTTATATATTTCTAATTGCTGGAAAGTAGTTTGAATAAAATGATAATTAAATTCGTACATACGAGTACATTTTTATGAAGAAGTTGATGAGTTTATATGGATAAGGGTAAAGTGTTGTGATGGAATAAAGTATAAAAAATGATGTATTGCACAAATTAATACCTCTTGGCATACTTAATTGAAGCTGATGGTGATTCACATATACGCGTTCCGAGTTCCGAAATATCTTATAGTAATTATTACTATAATTACTATAAGATATATGCGATTTCAATGATTATTTTTGTTTTGTAAGTTCAGTTGACCATGTCAAACAACCGAAATTATATCAGATAAATTCCTCATGTCCGAGAGCGCGGTAATTTCGTACTTATATTTATTTTGTTCTATTCAAACTGTATTGATTCTAAGTGAGTCCAATATCTAATATACAGAATGAAACATTCCTGATTTTTGGCCAACTTTTAACTTATTATGTATTTTGCATAATTTGAATAATTGTTTTTTTTTTTATTATATAAAATTGGACTGGGTTGCATTGAAGCAGCATTATCAATTCAGCATAATTTCGACATTTAGGAAATTTGGCTGCAATTTGTATTGCTTTAAAATGCATATATAATTTCACTGAAATTCAATCAATATTATAACTATTATAAATTAAAATTTTGTAACCTTCTTTAGTATTGAAAGTTTGGTTTGATATTTCATCCCTGCCCTTCAGTTTCTTGTGTCGACTAAAGATTATTTGAAGCTGGACAAATTTCTTAAATAAAATGGAAGATAAAGTAGAAATTTTGAATTTCGTCGAAATTATTGCCGTAGCATACGCGGTGGCGTAGTAGTACTGTGTGGTCAATAATTAAGCTGCTGCGCAGTTTTTGCAGTCAGTCGGCCATTCAATTTAGATTTGCAACAAAAGCAGCGCAAACTTTCAGATTAAAATTCAGTATACAATCAGCCTTAGCAGTCATTGTATATTGGAAGTTTAATAAATTCTTAATTTGTTTTTTTTTTTATGGTTTATTTCATTCAAGAAGGCTATAACGAATGTTTATAAAATTAAATTAAAAATTGTTGACCGGACTCGTAGTATGCTACGTAGTATGTTTAATTGCCGACCATTCGGTATTACTCTAAGTTGATTCTGCTCTAAACGAGCGCAGCTATTCAAATTAATACATAATTATAATTCTAAGACTGGTAGAAATGTTATAGGTTTAAACCAAGAAATGTTTCAGTATTATAAGCAATTAGCTTGTTGCATTCAGGCCATGCTCCAGATTGTAGTGTACAATTAAATAAAAATAAAAATTGTGTTTAAGAAATTGACAAATAATTGCATTTTTTACGATATTGTTCGATGTGGCTACAATTCTGTTGACCAATTTGAATCTAATATTAGAAAATCTTATAAGAAATAAAAAATTAATTCAATTTTATTTTAGTATTTTATTATTTGCGTTATTTTATTTAATATAATTTTTTTATCGAAACTAAAAATGGTTTTTTTTTTTTGGGAAAAAATGAAAATAAAAATAAAAAATTTAACTATTCCATCAGTTTAAAATGCATCGTTGCATTATTTATTTGTTAGTTCTTTATGTCACTTGAGTGTACCATGGATCGAGTTTTATTTGTTTGATAGTAACACGAATTTTAAGTGGTGCTAAAATTTTTGTTAATAAATTTTTACATGTTGGTGAAACATTTGGTGTTCTTGGAAATATTAATTTTGATTGAACTTGTTTTAATAGTTGATTATAATTTGAACCATCAAATGGTAATCGACCAAAAACCTAGAAAAAAAAATATTAAAATTTATAATTAAAATAAAAAAAGAATTATATTTAAACCATTGCAAAAAGAACTACTCCAATTGCCCAAATATCGGACATATGAGGATCATATGGTTGTCCTATAATAAATTTACGATTTAAAAATTTTGAATTTTTATATATTAATTTAAGATATTTAACCTTTCAATACTTCGGGGCTAGCATAAGCATAGCTACCACAATATGTTTCTGATAAAATTTCTTTACTTGTATTTGATGTCATATTTTTTCTAGCAAATCCAAAATCAATTACTTTTAAATTCCATTCTTTATCTAATAATAAATTTTCACATTTAATATCCCGATGGACTACACCTTGTGAATGACAATATTCAATAGCACTAGTTAATTGTCGGCAATATTTTTTTGAGTTAGCATCATTTAAATAACCACTTTGACGTATTAAATCAAGTAGAGATCCTTTTTCAGCTAATTGCATAATAATATAAACCCTGTGATAATTAGAAAAAAATATTTTATTAATAAAATGTATAATGATAGTCTGGTTTTTTAAGCTATTTTCTTGTCATTCGTCATTCCATTTTCTAAGTAATCAGTTTTCGTTACACTCTTTTTCTGTTATTTTAGCTAAATTTTAAAGATGGATCAGGCAAGTAGTAAGAATTTTGCAAATGAAACTATAGAGTTAAATACAGTAGACAGAAGTGTACATAAGTCTCCCAAGAAACGTGATAACTAGACAACAAGAGTGCATCGGAAACTTATATATTAAGTGTCCGACAAATACACAGGAAATAATTTCACAAAAAGACAATTTACATAAAAAAAGCAGCTGGCGTAAAGTTATATGTCTATCAAATACTCGACATCATTTCAAACTTGAAGTTTTTCAGTAAATTGATCAGTTTTTCTTTTCTTTCTCGACTTATTAGACATCTGAAGTGTAGTTAAATTTTATGATAATTTTTGCTAAATTTTAATGTACTCTAAAATATTAGTGTCATTTATCTAGCCTAATTAAGTGCAATTATTGTTGTACTACGAGTAGTGGAATTCTCGTACAAACTTTTGCCAGGTTAAACTAGTTACGTCATTGTCTCATAATTTAAGTTAAATTTAACGCTATTAAGATTCAAAAATACTGCGCCCTTCATGTGTCTGTCATAATTATGGCCCTACTTCTGTAAATTATAACAATTTCAATTATTTTACAAACCTATGTGTTGTTTCAATACTTTGATAAAATCTTATTAAATTCTCATGCCGTAGTCCACGTACAACATCTATTTCTCTTGGTAAAAATTTTGTTAAATATTCATGAGGTGCTTTAATCTTTGATATAATTTTAACAGCAACTGGTCCTTTAAATTCACTTGAATATGCTATTTTAACTTTAGCATATGTACCAGAACCAATTTGTTTACCAATTGTAAAACCATGTTCTTCTAATACAGTTTTTTTTGTTACTTGTTGGACAGTTTCTTCTTGTGCCTCAGCTCCAATATTATCTAAATTTGATGTTGTTAATTCTTCTGTATTTCGTATTGTATCTTTAATATTATTTGATGGTAAAAATTCTTCTGTTGCTCTCGATCGTACTAAACTTGTTCTTGATATTGGTTTTGTTCCACTTTTAACCAATGATAATTTTTCACTTTGTGACATTAACAATTTCTGATCGTTTGGTTGAATAACATCAACATTTTGTGGCTGTTGAAGTACCGGTGATCGGGACCTATCTATAAATAATTTTACCAACAAATAATAATTTTAAATTTTTGTATTTTGATTATAATTGAATTTTTTTATACTTAATTTTTTGTCTGACATTATAATTGTTAGAAAAAATTCATTTTATGTTAAGTATATAGAAAAAAAGTAACTTATATATTATATAATACCATCAAGTGACGTTGTATCCATAAGAGATGTTTTTAGAATAGTATCCAATTTTGAAGAGTTTTATGCCGAAAAAGTAAGTTCAGAAAAAAAATAAAATAAATTAATTTTTTTTTTGTTTTTTTTTGTTATATTATAATTTTGATAATCATCTTGCAAATAATTTTTTAAAATTCAATTAATTTGATTTTGATTTGTCGAACAAAAAAATTGTGTCTCCTTTAATGTGTTTTTTTTTTTTTCATATTTACTTCTTCATAATACTCACACTATTCAAATTGGTTTTTTAGGCTTGGAATATCGAGATGATAGTGATGAATCAGGGTATACGAAGTTAATAAGTGAGATAATTAGTGATATGACCAATAACATTATAGTTACTTGTATGTTAAAATAAATTTGGGTTTTTACGCTCCCATTTAGAGATCAGAACTTAGACATAATCTAAGGCCATTTTATCCAACAATTTCATTAATTTTGATGTATATTTTCAACGTAAAATTGCTGATATTAGGCGACCGATTTATAAAATTTCATTTTAGGTTATTTTCTTTTAGCTGGTTCATTCTGGTTCATATAATTTAGATGATTTTGTTAGTGTTCCTTATAATACACTAGGACACACTTTTTTTAGAGGTCGTAACATCGTTTTAGGTTTACATAAGATCAGTAATGATTTGATTTTGGAAAACACTCAGTTGGAAAGATCTGATTCCTCTTAATTTGTTGTAAGTTTAATATTGCCACTAGAATATAAAGAAACTTATATCACTAGAAACAGGAAGCTAATTATAATGTTCAGAAGAATAAGGTAACAGACGGTATCGTAAAAGATTTATTAGTAATTTTGTCAAATTTTCAAAGTTAATTAAACGAGACAAATTTTTAATATTTAATTCTTGTATTATTATTGATTCCAGATTCCAGCTCTTACAACCGACATTATAGTAAATGAAAGGTTTAACATAACTGACTAAATAGTGAATTTTCATCCACTAAAATATTTTTTACTTTATGTCCGTCATTACAAACTCTAAAAATCCTTAAAAAAACATAAAGAATTAATAAAAAATTTATTTACATTTTTCTTTTGTTATATTTTATCAATATTAGTCCTACGAGTCCCTGCAGTTTAAAATAATTTTTTTTTATTATTCTATAAATTTATATGCAAAATTAATATTGAAAAATCACCAGAGGAGGTCGTATTTCCCTAATTTATATTGGCATATAAATATCACCTTACCATACTAAATAAATATAAAAAAAAAATTCAAATATATGTAAAACAAATTTATCCAAAAATAGCATTCTAATATGAAATCTCAACTACATACACCATAAAATAATTCCAAGGACATTTTACCATAACAAAACAGCAGCCAAACAAATAAGAAAATATAATATGTAAATATAAATTTCAATATACAAACAAAATAATAGTCTGCAACACCAGGAAAGATAGGAAAAAAGGATTCATTGTTGGTGGTGGGGTATGAGTATCGTAATACACATTTTTTATTAGCTCAAATAATAAAGATGACAAGGACTAAAAGTAGAAAACTTCGATAAAAATTCATTTTCAGTTATTTTTATCCTTATGCTCGCCATACACAGATGAGTCCCACAAATGTAATTCCATTTTATTATTTTTGGTTTAAGCCTCTCCAGTAAAATTGTATACATTATTTCAAGGACCTCGTTTTTTTTTGTTAGTTCCATTGAATAAGAATTTTTGTAGTTTGGTCGCGAGTACACAAATCTTAGGGGTGAGTTTAATAATGTTTGCAATTCGATTGGATTAGACCAGCGAAAGTTTAGGGTGAAATTTACTCACATGGTGGGTGAATATTTACTCTCTTGGGATACGTAGTGTTTTCGTTCTTCAATATGTTTATGTATAGGTTTAATAAAATAAAAAATGGGGAAAATGTAAAATATGCTAGACTTAAATTTTTATGTTTTTTTTGTAGTAATATTCCCAAAGGTGTAACAACATGGTGTTTAGTATAAAAAAAAAACAGAATTTTTTTATGTTTCCTTTGCATAAAGTTTAACAGGAAGAAAAATAGCAGCAAAAAAAGAATCGAAATTATTTAGTGAAGATAAACTTGTGTAATGGGAATTTGGATTACATGGCTTATTTAAATTTTACATTATGTTTGAAATGTTTGTATACTAAATACATGAATGCAGAAAAATATTGGTATTATTATCTTTGATGATGATATCTTTGGTGGGATGTTTGTGGTAAAAAAAATTTAGACAACCCGAAAAAAACAATTGTATCAGCCAGCCTCCTGGAACAAACCAAACATCCGCTTGAATATAATAAATTTTCAGTATAAGGAATATTAAAAAATGACTGTAGTTGTGTTGTCTAATTCTGGCGTCGTCTTTTATCTTAAGGATTTACTTTAATGTTTTAGATATTCATTGAGTACAATCATAATAATTTGTATTTTCATTTGTGTACCTACCACATAAAATAATTGTAGAAAAATAATTTTCTTGATGTTACTGATGTTTTTGCTGTTTTTATGTTTGTGTCATGCATGAAGCATTAATTCAATTTCATCTCTATTCATTTTTACTCTTTGTTTTCTTGTTAGTAATTAAAAAATCAAGCTGTTTTTAAAAACTATTTTTATACGAGGGTTGCCTTTTAGATGTCAGGATTTGGCAACACTTGTGCTTCTATCTGGGAACTGATACCTCTATCGTAGCTTGGACATTTTATAAGCTATATTTACTTAGAAACTTTTTTTATACGGTCACTATTTTCAATTGTTATTGTTATTTCAAAATTTCATATCAATGCAAAAATGGAATTAAAACGTGAAGATTTTCATGCGATTATTTTTTACAACTTTCGACGTGGATTAACTCAACGACTGTGCATTGATGAATTTAATTCGACTTTTGTTAAAAAGCACCATCAAGGGCCAGTATTTATCGGTGGTTTACGGAATTTAATTGTCGCCGCAGATCGCTCAATGACGAATTTCGTGAAGTTCGTCCAAAATCAGTTGTTGTTCCGAAAAACATTGATGCTATGCATCAACTTATAATTGAAGATTGTCATTTGACTTACCGTGAGATTAAGGCATCCTTGGGCATAAGCGGGACCAGCATACATTCAATATTATATGGAAATTTGGTTGTCAAAAAGATTTGTTCACTTTGGATTCCACATAATTTGACGATCGCTCAAAAAGAGGCTCGTGTCAAAGAGTCGAAAAAAAGCTCAAAAAATATGATCGCGGTGCTTCAAAACATGTCTATAACATCGTGAAAGGTGACCAATCTTAGATATATTCGTATGGGCTCGAAACGAAACAACAGACGCCGGTACGGGTGTACTTTGGTGCAACGTAAAAAGGTCAATTCTGTATGGTAAACAACCATTTGTTTGTTTGTTTGTACCATTCACAATAGGCAACTATTAAAAAAGATATGAATTAATTTTGTTAGGAAGTCAATTTTGCCCCACCTTGTATATTATATTAAGTTACATTACGTGCAGTGTAGTCAACGAAATTATTCGTATTGATCTGTCCAGTGTAGGTTTTACACAATGACAGGATAGGATCGTTTATTAATTTCGTACAGAAGAAAACAATTAAATTAATTTATAATATAAATTTTTAAAGAAATTCAATTTTATATATTAAAAATATAAATTAATAAAATAATTTATAAATTCTACTTCCTTATCGGTGAAGTTGGGCTAAAGGGTAAAAAGAGAAGACCATATTGAAAACATAAATTATTATATATAATAAATTCAATTCTTCTATTAATACATTTAACATATGTACAAAATTTTAATATAAAGTCACTGGATGAGGTCGAATATACCCTAATTTGTAATGGCATATAAATATTAACTAAATTTTCTATATAAGAATCAAAACTTTTAAATATATGTAAAACAAATTTATCCAAAAATAGCATTCTAATATGAAATCTCAACTACATACACCATAAAATAATTCCAAGGACATTTTACCATAACAAAACAGCAGCCAAACAAATAAGAAAATATAATATGTAAATATAAATTTCAATATACAAACAAAATAATAGTCTGCAACACCAGGAAAGACAGGAAAAAGGATTCATTGTTGGTGGTGGGTAGAGTATGAGTATCGTAATACACATTTTTTATTAGCTCAAATAATAAAGATGACAAGGACTAAAAGTAGAAAACTTCGATAAAAATTCATTTTCAGTTATTTGATCCTTATTTATCCTTATACTCGCCATACACAGATGAGTCCCACAAATGTAATTCCATTTTATTATTTTTGGTTTAAGCTTCTCCAGTAAAATTGTATACATTATTTCAAGGACCTCGTTTTTTTTTTGTGTTAGTTTCTCATTGAATGAGATTTTTTGTAGTTTTGTTGCGAGTACACAAATCTTAGGGGTGAGTTTAATAATGTTTGCAATTCGATCGGATTAGACCAGCGAAAGTTTAGGGTGAAATTTACTCACATGGTGGGTGAACAATCGCTCCCTTGAGATAGTTAGTCCTTTAGTTCTTCAATTTGTTTTGTATACGTTTAATAAAAAACAAAAATGTAAAATATAAGAAAAAAGGGAAATGGAAAATATGCTGTACATAAAATAAACATTTTTTTTTTTCAGTTTTTTATGGTATTCCCAAAGGTGTAAAAAAACACGGGGTTTATTAAAATAAAAATATTTTTTTTTATATAAATTTATTCTGAATAAGGAAGAATAGAAGTGGGTAAAACCGAAATTATTTAGTGAAGATAAACTTGTGTAATGGGAATTTGGATTACATGGCTTATTGAAATTTTACCATTATATAAAAACTTTTGTATACCAAAAACAAGAATGAAAAAATGTTGTTATTATTATCTTTGATGATAATATCCTTGTTGGGATGTTGGTATGTACATACAATTTGAAATAAACAATTGTATCAGCCAGCCTCCTGGAACAAACCAAACATCCGCTTGAATTCAATAAATTTTCAGTATAAGGAATATTAAAAAAATGACTGTAGTTGTGTTGTCTGATTCTGGCGTCGACATTTATCTTAAGGATTTTCTTTAATGTTTTAGATATTCATTGAGTACAACCATAATAATTTTTTTATATTTTCTTTTCCCCATCACATAAAATATTTGTATACAAGTAATTTCGTGATGTTAGTGATGTTTTTGCTATTATGATGCTGTTGTCATGCATGAAGCATAAAGTCAATTTTCTTTTTGTTATAACTTTTGATTTTTATTATTTTATTTCAAACTAAAAAATTTGGAAATTGTTTTTAAGGATAACTTTTACACTAATATTAATGTTTTCTTGTCAACAAATTGGTAATTTATCTGAAACTTGGATTGTAATTGTGAATGCAATAATTTTTTGACAATAAATGTTTGTTTTGAATTTTATATTAACATTTTATATTAAATTAGCGAGCTCAATATAACTAAAAACCCATTATAACTCCATGGTAAATTTGAATTTCAGATGAAAGGTTTTTTTTTATTTAATATTCCTATTTTTAAAATTTAAGTCATACTCACACAGTGGTTTCGATGGTGATAAATGCATATAGTCCTGGTTACAACTCCATATCGAGGTATCGATATGTCGTTTAAGTTTACTAAGATTTAAATAAATACATGATAAACAGATAAATATTGAAGACTGGGAAAAATGCTAACAGTTAAGACAACAAATATCTCAATATTAAAAGCAATTAGTTTGTTGCAAATAATTTATCTTCACCGTACGTAAACCTAGAAAAACATATAATAGGTTTGTAATATAAATGTCAGTAAACCTATATATTATTGAGACCCCGGTCTGTAGCTGCATTGAAGAAGAGTAAGAAGTAATACGTGACTTGTATGATGACTGTATTCCAAAACAATCTTTACTAAAAATTCATTTTTCTCAGATTTATAATACATATTTATGGTTTTCGAAATGCAGCTGAATTATAATTTTACCAATAGTTACTCTCATGCCAACGCACCACAAAACACTCTCAAAAAAAA
Source organism: Rhamphomyia laevipes (assembly GCA_963920725.1). NCBI lineage: Eukaryota > Metazoa > Arthropoda > Insecta > Diptera > Empididae > Rhamphomyia > Rhamphomyia laevipes. Next base: position 40,016,700 of record OY987258.1, on the reverse strand, counting down.
TTTCAACTTAAATGGGAAGAGATGATAAACTAAGCGCAAATATTCAACTGTAAAGTTCGATTAAAATTAGCTGTTTTAATACAACTTTAAGAGCATAATGTCGTTGTAAATGTTGCATTTTAGCAAGTTACAGTTGCGTATGTTGAGTGTAACTTCAGCATTAGTATTTTGTTGTAATATTCTTTATTAGCAGACTCTATTATTTTTAATTTCTAATTTTCATTGAATTGACATGTGATAGCGGAGGGAAGTTGTATCATTCTTTTCAAAAGTGTGATGACCAAAGCTAGTGATAACCTGTTTGTTTATTTCATTGTTTTCTTTTTTTATGTTTTTAATTTCGTTAACTTAAATTTTTAATTGCTTGAATTACCAGTTGACGATGGCGGGAAGTAGAAGCTGTCTTTTCCGAACTGTGAACCCTTGTTAATTCAAGTTGTAAGGTTTCGTTCCTGATTATGTTTATTTATTTTTTAATTTAACTACTTTTCGTAAGCAGTTGTGTCTGTCTTCTAATCACTAACATTTGTTTTCGATCATGGAAACGTCTGAGCTTAATCCACTGTTGATAGTAAATTTTTTCTGATCCAAACAAATAATAGTTTCATTCTTAAGCCCCCATTTTCTTGGAAATTATGATTGTTAGTAAGATAGTCTAAGATTGATTATACATTATAGGATTAGATTACGAAGAATGCTAATTAATAACCAGGAAAATAAACTAATCAAATGAATAAAACAAAATTTAATTACATTATTTTAATTATTTATTTTTAATAAGCTGGTATTTTGCATTGTCAACTTTTTATTTTCATTTTTTTTTTTGTCTATTTTCTTTTTTAATGATTCTGTTTTTTTTTTTCTTAATTATAGTCAAATTTTTTTCAGGTTTAATTAAAAAGAACATTTCGTGTATTTCAAGGGGAAAAGGGAAATATTTAGTGTTTTTTTTTACAAATATACTTCTAACAAAAGGAAAATTTTAAAATTGTTTTTTTTTTTTTTTTTAATTTAATTTTCTTTTATTTTTAAATTTTATTTATTTATTTATATATATATATATTTTTTTAAATACATCTTAAATTAATATTCATAATTAAAATTTTTGTGTATGTTTTTTTTGTGTGGGTTTTCATTGTTTTATTTTTTTTTTTAAATATTTTATAAAATAATTAATTAAATATTTATTTGTAAATAATTAATTAATTTTTTAATAATTGTATATTAATTTTTTTTTTTAATTAATATAAATATTTTCATTTTCTTTTTGTTGAATTTTTTTTTGTTTTATTGAATATTTTTTATAATTTTATTAGTTTATTAATTTAATTAATTCACAAGAGGTTTACCTGTCTTTTTTTTCAAATGTATTTTATGTATTCATATTTTAATTTATTTCAAATTTATGTTTTGTTAAAATAAAATTAATAGAAAAAATTAAAATTAAAATAATTTTATTATTAATGAAAATTTCATATTGAAATTTTTGGTTTTATAATTTTGCAATTATCCTTTTTGTTTATTTGATTTTTAATTTTTTTTTAATATATATATATAATGTATATATTTTTATTTATACATTTTTCTTTTTAAGTTTTTGGTCCGTCATCAACAATGTAAGGACATCCTTTGCCTTTTTTTCATTATAAATTTTTAATATTTAGAAGATATATTAAATAATCTAATTTTCTAATTTATAAATTTTATTTAAAATAATTATAATTGATTCCATAATAATTTTTGTTTATTTTAAAATTATATTTTTCTTCTGTTTGTATTAAAATAATATTATTAATATTGTTTTCTACTTATATACTTTTCATTTTAAACATATAATTTCCAAATTTCGTCACAAAAAGCGCTACAGGTCTTTATATCGAAAATTTGAAGTTTCTATTGAGTTTCTGTTCTTTCGTCCACATGAATAATTTTTACAAATCTATTGAAATAAATAAAAGGATAGCCACACACAAATGTCAAAATGGAATTTGCTTCTGGAATGGTAGGTATGTTTTCAGTAGAGGTTAAATAGTGACCTCTTTAATTCTTATATACTTTTTGTAGCTAAGTTAGAGTTTATTAGTTTGTGGTTAGACGATACGATTTTCAGTAATGACTTATGTTCGAGGCTGTTGTTTAAATTTTCATTTACAAAAAAAAAATCATTTAAGTTTGTCGAGAATTACGTTGTCGTATGTTGTAAAAACCGGAAATGGAGTTAATGATGGTAAATGGTAGGTACAATCTAAGGTTTCTACTAGTCAAATGAGTGCAGAACTAACTCAAATGGGTGAAAAGCTTAATTTTCAAAGACGTATATAGTTTTTTTTAAAAATAAATTGTGAACTTACGTCTTTGTGTTTTTCATTTATATGTTTGACATACGACCATGTAATCCTAAAGTTCTGAAAATGTTTTATTACAGAATCGTATATGAAGTAGACTAAATGCATTAATTTATTATTTTAAATAGAAACTCTGACTTTTTTAAGTTTTTTTGATTATTTATACAATTTATACAAATATAATTTCCAGTAAGCTAATACTTGAATTGCTTATAACTCAAAACTACTATGAACCAACATACGGCAATCTATCTCTCGAAAATAAAACAATTGTGTTAAATATTGCGGTGTTATTTGAGAATAATTAGGATAGCTCTTATTTTAACAATAAATAAGAATTAGCGCCATCTATTGGTTTATTAAATTTGTTGTTATACATTATTTATATTTATTATATTACATTTATACGAAATCTATTATTAAAATGAATCAGAACTGCAAATTTTGTCAAATCTTTGACTGTAGCTCAATTTTGTGACGAAATTTTAAAATTCAGAAACATAAATATTAAAGAATTTTAAATAAAAAAATATTTGCTGTAATTCTTTTAATTATTATTTTAATATATTTATTTACAAATTTGTTTTTATTAAATTAATTCCTTTCTATGTCGTCCGTGCCTGTTTTTTATTGTTTGAAATTATTATATTTCAGATAAATTATTTTAAAATTTTACTTTTCATTTTGATAGTTTTTGTTTCAATTTAGTTTTTACCTAATTTTTTATTTCTATTTTATGTATAATTTCTTTGATTTTTCCAACGTATTTTTCATTACATACACCGAATTTCTTTTTAAATATTATCTTTTAAAAATCTAAATATAAGTTCAATTATAATTTTATAATAATTTCTTTTAATTTCTTATTTTATTAATTCTTAATTAATTTAAGTTTATCTTTTCTTTTTTTTTTTTTTTTTTGAAAATATGATTGTGCTCACCTTTTATTTTAAGAGTCAAAAAAATACTTTTTTTTTATATTTAATTTATTAACTTAATGTATAAATATTTATTGCATTTTTTTTTATATTTTACGAATTTATTATTATAGCATTCATTGATTTTACTTAAACATTTAGATAAATTCCTTTTTTTTCATAACTTTCTTTAGTGTTGATTTTTATATATTAATTATAGCCCATTTAAATTAGTCGGAAATGGAACTAAACTTATGAACATGAACACTATAAATAGCAAATTCTTTTCATAGATAATGTGAGCACTCTAACTCTATACATTTAACATACATTAAGTAGGAAGCTAGTAATATACTTCAGTACTAAACACACGTTTTAATTACTTACAGGTGGCATTGCATTACTAGAGACATAGTGGTGACTAGAGACTGCGAAAGTGGTTTTGACAAATACGTGAATAATGGCCGAAATATTGTGCGTTTTTTAGGTGCGTTGAGGCATCCTTTGCTGCAAATATTATTTAGAACAAATGGGTTTTCTATGTAACTAATTACATGGCTGCAACGCACTGCGTTGCGTCGAAGCAAAATATCTCTATTTCTAAATTTTGCTGCACGCTTTAAGGCATGCCTTCAAGCACAAAAAAAAAAAACGCACATGTATTTCAAGCATAAGACGTATAGACGTTGTAACATCAATTCGATGGTAGCCATATTTGACATTTCTTTTAGTTGTAAGTTGTAATAAAGATGGAAACGGATAAGGCTATTTTATTCGAAAATATTATATATAATGACAAATCTTTTTTATCCAAACGACGATATTAAAGAGCCTCAACTAATAAGTCGCTACTGAAAATCATATCGGCTTATTGCTTCTCAAATAACCGTAAAGGTCACAGAGAAAACCAACTATAAAATCTGTCATAAATGTGCCTATTTTTTTTTGGAAAGAATTTACCATAAATAATATAAATATAAATTTGTTGCTCGATGTGACCGTTTATCTTAACGAATTCTGAGTCATAGTGCAATCACGACAATTTAAATGGGCTATAAATTTTGTTTTTAAAAAAACCAAATATTTTTCAATTATTTTTATTTATTTTATAATTATCGTTGATTGTGTTTTCTTCATTTTGGGACATAATAAAACAAAAATTATAGTTAAAAATAATAAAATATGTCATTAATAGTAAGTTGGCAGCATTGGCTAGGATATAGTTTTTCTCTATAAGTAAAATGATAAAGTATTTTAATTTATGTTTTTAATTTTTTAAATATATTTTTAAGTTGAATATTTGAAAATTTATCGCTATTAGCTCATAAACTTAAATACTTTAGTAATCCAATAAATTAATTCTTAAATAGTCAAAATTAACTAAACTTTATGTAATACTTTTAAGCGATTTAAAAGTTAAGTGTAAATGATAATAGTGACTTTTATTAGAACTTAAATTTGAAATGCTATTTTTCCACTACGTATAGTTATACATTTTGTTTTAAGATAATATGATTTTTTATTTCCAAAATTTAAATTAAATTTCTACTTTCTACAATAATAATTTTTTTTAATTTCTATTATAATTTAGTTTTAATTACTATTTTTTATGTGTATTGTAATATCGTTGCAATAGACATTTTTTGATATGATTTCATTTATTACTTTTTTACTTTCAAATTTTTATATTATGTTTATTTTAATAGGATTTTTTTTATATAGTACATAATGATAAGTACAGGGATCTCTAGAAAAATATTTTTATAATAATTTTTGAAAAATTGAATTTTTGTTTATTAGTTTGAAGATTTTGAATGAATATTCAATTTTGTAGTAAATGTTAGAATAATTCGAAATATTTCTGTTAAAGTTGTAAATTATATTTTATAAATTAAAGTATGTATATTATTCAAAGACTGATTTTAAACAGCCCATATTTTTTTGAATCATTTATTATTAACCAATTATAATTTTTTTTTAAATTTACAAGTGTATTAAAATTTATTTATTTATCAAATCAGTGGCGGATCTAGAAATTGTGCTTCCAGACGACAAAGATTGACATAATAAAAATAAATAAAATTAGTGAATAATTATAAATATTATTATTAAACCTAATTTTATTTTATAATTATTTAATATTTTAATTATTTTTTTTAGTCATAAATGTGTCATAAATATGTACTAACTAGACAGCAAATTTGATTCAACGAGTTAAGTTAATAATTGTGTTTTTTGAGTTAGCATTATGCTGGCAGTATTTTCAACTCCTTTTCTTTTTTATTATATTATTCAGAGCTGCAAAACGAAAGAAAAAATATATAACGTTATACATTTTGTTACACGAGTATAATGACAAAATACACTTTTTCCAGTTTCGTTATTCAAATATGTAACGTATAATAAACATTTACAAAAATTGTGTAACAAATATCGAAACGAATTGTTTGCGTTATCGTTACATTTTTCAGTTTAATTTATATTACATTATGTAACGTAAGAAATGGTTAACTTTAAGTTAAATGGTTAAATTTAATAAATAACGCTAATTCATTTTGTTATTTCGTTTTAATTTTAACGTTACGTTTTGAATAACGTTTTGCAACATTGATATTATTTTCTATTTACTCAAAGAAGAAATAATAGAACGCGGAACCGCCCATGTTATATCAGAGACCTGAAGCATAAAAATACATCCGCCACTGGTTCTTAAAAATATTAATGTAATTTTAACAAAATTATGTGTTATGTCAGTCTATTGTCTTCCAGGTGTCAAAATATTAAAATATAATTGAAATTGATAAATTAATTGGTTATTAAAAACAAATAATTTTAAAAATCAGTAATTATTTAAGCAAAAATATGACATAAGAAATGTCATTTGAAATAAATCTACTCCAAAATACAATGATTATTTATAGTATACTATTATTATGTAAACAAAATTTTCTAATTAAGCATATTTTAAAATTTTCTTTACTAATATTTTAAAATTATTAATCACTAATTAAACAAAAATTTATAATTTTTACATGCATTAAATTAATATTTTTAATTTATATTTTTATGAAATTATAATTTTTTATATTATTTTTGACTATTAAAAAAAATTTGTTATAATTAAATTTTATTTTATTTTCTTGTGGAAGTGACTAAAAGTGGGAATTAATTATATTTACATAGAAGTTCTAAGTCTATAATTAGTTACGTTTCATGCAAAATGAAGGATAGTGACCGAAAGAATTTAAGTTATGATATTTTTTTTTTGCTTTTAGGAATTTTTAATTTTCAAATTTTGTTTTTTATAATTTTTTTTTTATGTTTTTTATAAAGATTGATTTTTTTTTTTTTAAATACATTTTCCATTTAAAAATAAGAAACAACACAGCGGTTGTATGTGAAAAGGCACAAGGGAAATCTTTACTTAATTTTCTTATTAAAAATTAAAAAAATTTCATTTTTAAATTTAATATTTTTCATTTTTGTTATGGGATAGTTTAGAAATTTTTTGTTTTTTGTGTGTGTTTTAATGGTTATTTTTTTATTTTTAATATTAACCTCGGGCAAAATTTATATTAATTATATAATTAAATTTATTTAAGGTTTTTTTTTCGTTTTGTTGAAAAGAAAGAAAGTTTGACATTTTATAAAGATAAAGAATTGAAAAAATGTTTAATGAAAATTATATTGTAAATTTATATAATTTTTATTAATTTTTATATTTATTATGATTTTAGCTGTTTAGAGGATTGATTATTTTTTTAGTTTATTACATAATTTTTTGTGTAATTGACATAAATTAATTAATTTTTTGTTGGACAAAATAAGGAAATATTAAAATTTTCGTGTTGTTATTAAAATAAAATTTAGTATTTTGGTTTTCAATTTATTCAATTCCTTGAGTTTTTATTAACAGATAATCTAATTTATTTTAAAATAGTTTTTTTTTTATTATATTTTCCAGAGATTGATTTTATAGTTAATGAATTCCGTGCATGATATGGTTTTTTGTCCAGCTATTGGCGGCGATACAATAATGAAATTGTTTGAATTCTTTATCACATCCATGAAAACAAAATAATTATTAACTCTTATTTTTATGTACGCTTGTGCATCCTGCTATATGACAGGTGAGCTTTAAAATGTACTGAAAGTGGAATAAAAGTGGAATAACATTGCCTAGCATCAAGATTGCTTTCCGTATAATACACTACCACTTTTAGAACATGATGAAACTACTTTCTATTTCCTGTTATACTTTTAATGTATTAATTAAATATTTGAAGTAAATTCAATATTTGTGAAGAAGTTTTGTGCAAAATTATATTTCTTTACTGTACCTAAGGGTAGGCGTAGGATACTGCCTTCAAACCTTAATAACTCTGGCGAACTCGACATTACATTCACTTGGATGCCGAGACATAGAACTATTGAAGGTATTGAGACAGCGGATTCTCTAGCAAGAAAAGGATTATAATACATATTAACGAACCCAATACCGTTCTGTGGTTTACCAAGATACTGCAGAATTGGAAATAATAATTGATGAACCTGCAAGTGGAAAAACACTGGAACTCTGTACAATGTAACATGCTTTCAAAATCAACCAGCTCAACGGATGCTCGAGCTACTCGAAATGACAAGATCTAAAGTATACATACTAACAATAACTGTTAGTATACTTAGTTAGTATTATAAACTGTTGCGACATAAAATGTATTGAATATTTCCACTTTAGGCACTATCATTTTCAAGCCATTTTTGCAAGTTATTAACAAGTCAAAGGGTAGTTAAGTAAAATATTTGTTTTTATTACAACTTCCAAGAAATATTTGACAACAAAAATGTAATGAATATAAGAATTTATAATAATAATTTTTCTCATTTTTACATTTTTGTCGTGAATATCAAAAATCATTCTTGATTTTATCGGCGTTAAATGGAACGCATTCTTGTTTTTCAAAACCAAGCTCAGATATCTAAAATTATATTAATAAATCTGATTGAAAACTAAGTAAATTTAAGATTATATTTTTTTTATAAATATTGTTTTTTCTTTATACTACCAAATTTGTCGTTTTGAAGTCAATGCACTTACCAAACCATCAAATAAATTTTATTCAAGCAATTTATCTGTCATATATAAAAAAGCAATCAAAATGTAACCAGAATTAAATATAAGAAAAATATGTTTTATTTTCAACAGACAAAACATAAATTTTATCCATTTATTGTTTATTTCAGGTTTGATTAATCCTTGGATTTCTGTTTTGAATTTCATTTAATATCCACTTTGATGACATTGATTGACTGGCATAATCTTAATATTTGGACACATTACAAAATGTTCATCAGAGTGTATAAATTGTTAATGAAATATTTGGACTTGACATACCTTGGTAAAACCAGACAATTTTACTTTTATAAAGTATTTTTATTTCATAATTTATGTTTTTGATGTTTTTAAAAAGTATTTTACAAAATATTTGATAGGTAAAACTGGAAATTTTTTTATTAAATATAAAATATAATTTTAATGGGTTTCTTTGCACGGTTTCATTTAAATTTCTGTAAGGTTTGTAGGCTAATGAATTAATATATTTTAAAGTCTCTGTAAAGTGGTTTTTATAATTTACTATTGATAGTAAAACGGTAAGCAATTATAAATTCTAACCACTCTGGAATTCACAGACAGATCTTTGAATGTTTCCACAGTAGCAGTAACATTTACCGACAGTATAGCAAATTTAAGTCACTTTGTGATGATGTATAATGTTTCACCTTAACTATAACTTTTTGTGATCTAATGTAATTTTATGTATAACGTAACTAAAATATCCAAATTTAAATCAGTGCCAAACAAAGACTATTTTGTAACTCTTGAACTCGAACTAAATAGGGTTTCCTTGGTTGTCGGAAACACTACTAAATCGATGGACCGAAAACATAGATAGAGAAAATAAAAAAGAAAACGAAACTTACAGAAAAGATTACTGAAGAAAAGAACGCTACCCACCATTTCACCATTCACTAATTCTTATCCTAGCGCCTACAGTTTTATTAGTTGTTAGCTCTTTAACGACGAATCTATCATTTATCAACAAAAACTAGCTTTATATTCATACTTATAGACAATGTTATTAGTTCTGCATGAGCATGGATCAAAAGTTACAGAATGTAAACAGTTTGTTAAGGTCAATTTTCAAGTTAATGTTCAAAAGCTTGATTTGATATCCAAAAATTTATTATTATGTAGTTTCATTTTTACAATATTACCAATAATTCATTTTCGAATGAAACCTCTGGAAAATATAATTGATTTAAAAATATAATTAGATTATCAAAAAATAATTCCTAATTTCCTGTAACAAAAACATAAAAAGTATTGCTAAATATTATCCATTAAAGCCACAAAATTATAATTATCAATTTATTATGTTAATTACTCATTATTTAATTTTAGGCATAGTGTAAATTTCGTTAATTTTCCTTTTAATAATTTTCTATTTTTTTTTTTTTTTGGAAATTATTAATAATTTTTATTATTTTCAATTAAAATTTTAATATTTTATTGATTTCGTAAATATCTCAATTTTTTTTTTTTTTAATTTTTTTAAATTTTCTTTTTTTATTATTTTAAATAGTATAACTAATTATATTTTTCTTCATTGAAAAGTTTATTGTCAAAAATTATTCATACAGTTCAGTATAGAAAAATGGGGAAATGTATTAATTAATAATTATAATAATAATTTATTTTCTTTTAATTATAATAATTATTATACTTTATTATTTTAGGAGAATATTTTAGTTTGACTAAAAACTTCTAATATAATAAAAATCAATTGCGAAAACATCTAAAAAGAATAAAGTAAATTTAAAAAAATAAAATTATTATATAATTTTTCAGCAAGTAATTTTGAAAATGATTGTATAAAGCTACGAAACTTTAGTTAAAATAGCTGTAAGGTAAATGTTAAATTGTAGTTCATTTATTATCAGAAAACTTCAGGATCAGAAATTTTAATGAAATAAGAGAAATATTACGAGCCCAAGTACAAATTGAATATAATAAATTGAAGTTTAAATTATTTGATGTAGATAAATCATAGTTCATTATTTGATGACATAACTTGTCATTAACATTTTTATTGATAAGTTAGGTTAGGTTTAGAATTGCTAAGATAATAAGAAAATCAGGGATAATTTAATTTCGAAAACTCATAGTATACTTTACAAACCCATTAGGCTGCATTTCGAATCCACCTTGAGGTTTGAAAATGAAAAGTATGAAGCACAAACCTCTCCTTGCAAGTATAGAATAGTGGCATTGAAGAAGCTCTTCTGGTTATCATCAATCTAACGCAGTTCCTTGCAATTCTTGAAAATATTACTCGAGTGTTTGGCATTGAGAATGTTCACTGTTCTGTTAGGCTATGTTGCATAGTTGTTAATAGATTCCGACCGTCAATTCAAATTTTCTCAATAATTTTCTGTTGTTTTCTCAATGCTTTTACAAGGATAAACATATTTATCAACTGTCATCGATGTCGGGGCTCGTAATACGTATATACATACTTAAAAATTTATTACGACTTTTCCATATTAAATTTTATATCGAATTATGTAATTGTTTATGAAATTTCAAAATTATAATATGAAATCTATTAATAAATGGGTCCCCAAAACAATTGAATTTATTCAATTATTATTATTTACATAATAATTTCACTAATTATTTAAAATAAAAATAAATCAACTGAAAAATAAATGAAAATTATTTAAATAAAACAAAATTATAAATTGATTCTAGTTTAATTTTCTCTAAATGAAAATTACTGATAAAATATTCATACAAATTTAATTTTATATACTATTTTTCCAATAATAATAATAATAATAATAATAATTGTTTATAATGAATTGTTAATTATTCATAATTATTTTGTGATTAATTTTAATATTATGTTTTTTAATTTTTTTTTATATTACAGTTTATTTTTAAATATATATAATTATTTAATAAAAATTTTCAATTCGATTCTAGGAATTTTATTATTAATTTAATGATTTTCACATTTTCTTTTTAATTTCAGCATCATTTTTTTTTAATAATTTCCATTTTATTTAATTTTTTTTTTTGTTAATTTTTCTTTCGATTCTAATTTTCCCAAAAATTTCAAAAATTTAATTTTGTTAAAATGATTTAAAGAAAATATTTGAATTATAAATAAAATTATTTAGGTCATTAATGGCCGATTGTTCCGTTGTTTATTTTTTAGCTTTAGGTTTTTTAATTAATTAATTTTTTATTATATTTTTTCTTTAATTAATTTTAGTATTACATTTATATAAATATAAAAATTTACAGCTGCATTTCTAAGTCATTTTATAATAATATATATTTTCTTAATATTTAATTAAATGGTAATTTAAAAATTTTTATATTTTAATAAATTTTGCAATTCAAATCTTTTAATACATTTATATCATAATTTGTTTGTACAAAAATATTAAATAATAAAAAATAAAATGGAAAAAGCTAATTTAAAAAAATAAAAAAAAGAGATTATTTAATGTAAAAAATATAAATTGATAATGGATTGCAGTCTATTTTGTATAACGATTGTAATTGATTGTATTTTGAAATTGATTATAAGTTTTTTTTTAATTATAATTATAACCTTAGTACACATTAGCGCCATCTTTTAGGAGAAATTCAATTTACAAACACATCAGCGCCATATTTAAGGACAAATTTAATTTATGATTTTATTTTATTTATCAACTAAAATGAAAATAGTAAATTGTTAAAGGTTATAATTCAAGATTTCAATTAAAAAAAATATGGAATTAAATTGTCAAACTGACAGGACACCATTTTAACATCTTGGTGACATCTCTAGTGTGTCAATAAATTTAACTCATTATTACGTAAGAGTAAGAGTTAAATTTATCATAATAATTATAGAGTTACGACCGATTTATTATAACTCTTAAAAATCGACCGCCTACTTCTTTGCTCCATCATGACGTAACACTTAGCGGATTGTAGTGGAAACTACCACCTTCGGATTGTAGTGGAAGGTGTTACATCATGACATGTGAAACTATATTTTTTTATTAAATTATAAAATTGAATTTAATTGAACAAATTAAGGGAGAGCAAAAAGAGAAAAATATTTTTGCAAGGGGCAATTTTTTGACATTTGTCATTTTTTCAGTACCCATCACCCCATAAAACCATCGTCTTCAAAAGACCTTTTGTAATGCTTACATAGATCAATAAAATCTATTAACTTTCTGCGCCGACTCATTTGCGATTAAATTTCGATTCAGATTTCCACTTTGATTAAAATTATACTTTCATAGATGGCATTAGTATCGTTTTGAACTATTTAAACATACAATCAATTTCAATATTAACAATTTTACCTAGAAAGTATGTAAATAATTCTTTTTTTTTTTTAATTTTATTTACAGATTTTTTAGTTTTTTTTAATTTTTTTAATATAATTTTATACTTTTAATGATACTTTTTAATAATTACTATAATAAACACTAAATTTTTTTTTCGTATTATTTTTATATACATTTTATTATATTTTTTAATTATGGTTGTTTTTATATTTTTTAAATTTCAAAAACTAATTATGATTTTTATTTAATATTTACTCAATTTTTTTTTTATTATAATTACTATAAATGCAATTTAAATGTATGTGTTTGAGTGATTTTTGTGTTGGTGTGTATGTTTTTAATTAAAAATCGACAAAAAAAAAATTGTTTTATTTTTATCATTTTCTTTGGTTTTTGATTGATTTTCTTTTCTAACACAAAAAAAAAAAAATTAATATAATTTCAATTAATTTTTAAATTTTACTCAATTTTATATATTTTTTTTTATTATTTTTTATTATTATTTTAGTTATATGCAAGTCGTGCTATCAATTTTATTATTATAATTACCATGTTTATAATATGAAGATAATGATGATATTTTTAATTGATCATCAATAATTGGTAGTCAATAAATTGATGATGGTGATGGTTGATAACCCAAATTTTTTCGTTGTAAAAATAAATGAATTTCACGGAAATTTGGACGATTTTGTTCGTTACGTTGCCAACATTCACACATTAAATCGTAAATTTCACGTGGACAATTCATTGGCATTGGAAGAAGTACCTGTAATAAAACATAAAAATGTTTTTTTTTTTAGAATAATTACAGTTGATGAGAAGATTTATTAGATATTTAGGATTGTTTTGTTGAAAATTATAGTGGATATTAAATAATTTAAAAAAATGAGCAATTGTAGACTCGAAGGGAGCAATCTTTTGATATATTGCTAATTAAAATCTATTAATTTTCTAAGCCGACTTGTTTTCGGTTAAACTTCGACTCAGATTACTGCAGCTGATCTTTTAAAAAAGTAAATAATTATGAATTATATATTAAAATTATACTTTCATACATGGAATTAGTATCGTTTTGCTAAAATCTTTAACATAATTTGAATGCTTTATGTAATTTCAATTAATTTAAAATAAGAGGATATGACACTAATTAACTGTGTCAGTAAATATAGAAATATAGTACATCTCAGCTCATTTAAATTAGTACTGCAAATAATGAATTTGATTGGAAAAGGCTGACAATTAACATTTTTATACTATTTTTGTTACTAAGTAAAAACTAAAAAGGCTGATTATCAAATAATTTATAAAAAATTTAATTACTATACTTTTGGAAATTGTCAGAAAGAAAGTTTAGGTCGTAATAAACCCAAAATTTTGATCTTAGATCCAAAGAAACGGAAATCATTCGCAATACAGTCTGCAATGTTTGACACGAAATAAATCGTCGCCGATTGTGTAACTAGCTATACGTCAGCACTTTTTTTTTTGAAAAAAGTATACAATTTATTTGTCCCCTTATTTAGAAATTCTCCCTTCATTTCATCACAATTTAAAAATCATTTTTAGAAATCCAGTAGAATCAAAACTTTTACAATAATTATTTCTATAATATAATATTAAAAATATAAAATTACTAAGTACTTACGTGTTTCTTATCGTCTTGATAAAAATGACCAATATTGTCAATAACTTTTTCATCTGACATATTCTCATAGGGTTGTTCTCTAGCAAACGTGAGAATTTCCCAAAGTGTTACAGCAAATGACCAAACATCTGATTTTGAGGTAAATTTACCCTAATAAATAAAAAATAAAAATAAAATTTGATTAGAAAACAAGGAAATAATTTTCAAATAGAATATTTCGCTAGGGTGAAGTACAATTAAATATCATTAAAATAGAAATAAATTTAAATCTAATACCACAATTTATGTTAACTAAATAATTATAGGTTTTGGGAAAATTTATAAGTGAAATTTGATATACAAAAGTCATTTCAATTTTATTTGTTTCGTGTATTATACATAATTAATTTTACAGGCACAATTTCAAAAATAATTTAATTATAGTAAAAAAAGGTTAAGAAATAATTCAACGATTATAATATAATTTGAAATAACTAAGTAAAGGATATTTATACAATTTATAAAGTAAAGAATAGCTCATAATATTTATACGTTTAAAACTAAAAAAAAGATGGCTAATACAAATCCCGACATTATTTCCAATTAAGTTACAATTTCAATCGAATATCAAACTTAACTAACAACTCTTAAAGTTTTAAACAGAATTGAGCGGCAACTACAGATAACACACAGTAAAAGCATCAACGTCTGGCATCACAATATTCTATAGTCAAATGTAATTTTATTAGAAGTGTTTTTGACATTGGCACAAACTGAACCACAAAATTTTTTTGGATACTAAATAGAAAGACAACACAGACAATATCGCAATCGATTCTGTTTAGCTCTTAAATCGTCTCATTTTCATACTAATATAGTAATTTAATAAGTTCATCTATTCTGGGTTTTTTTTTATAAATGGGAAACGTGACAGAGCACTGCGACCTTAACGATCTATTTTTCACATACAGCCCCCATTCCTGTTATCATTTAATATATTTAAAGAAACCTAATATTTTTGAGTTCACCATATTGTCCAGTTCTTTGGAGGTAAGGAAACGTTTAGCTAAGATGTGTAGTCTACTCCTTACGAGTGCCTTGCAGTCTGCAGTGACAGAGTATATATTCTGTCGTTTCTTTGTCATTTAAGCAGATGCATGTTTCAGCCAGAGGTTTTGTTGAGCTTTCTGGATTATCAAATGTCTATTTATAATTTGAATTTGATTTTGAGGACTTTATAATAATCTAACAATTTAATTTAAACTACAATATTCCTTTCTATCAAAATAAAACATTGTAGAGTTTATTTTGAATGCTATTTCTGGGACACATTTAATATATTTTATAAATTATCATTTATTACCTATTAAATTATCATTAATGTCACCCTCATTAACACTTAACCACCTTCTTTATTAACAAAAAAAATCATTAGGTGATACTGCAATATTTCTATAAATAATCAAGGTAAAAGTCCATTACTTGAAACGATGAGTAGTAAAAAAAAAAGAAATTCTGAATAACCTAAAATATTTGTCTATGTTTTCAAAGAAATTATCCCTACTCAATCATTATTAAAACATTATCAACAATTTTTTTTCTGTATTATTAATGACAATTCACAAAAATACCTAAATAATTTTAGCTGTTTTTTTTTATCGAAAATTAGTTCTAAAAACAATTAAAACTTCATTAGTTTCTATAATTCCAGGTAAAACTCTATAATTAATTAAGTAATTTAAATTAACCGGAAATTTATATTAATTTTCCATAAAATTCCCTTTAAAATTTCCTTTTTTATTAGATAATATATAAAAAACTTACCAATAAAACACTTTCCCATGCCATCCATCTAATAGGCATAGGTTGTGATTGTCGTCCTGTACCTTCCAATTGGCAATAATCAGCTGCATATGCAGCACGATTTATCACAGTTCCAATGGAACACACTTTCACCTCAAGTTGTGGTCCAATAATGCAACTCCTTTTAAAGCAAAAAAAAAAAATTTATTTAATTTTAATTGTGAATATGAAAATTTTAATATAAAATTATAAATTATTAAAATTCATTCGTTCACATGCCACTTTAATATAGACACGAAAATGTCTATCCTTATACCTCACCTGTAGGAAATTCAATTGTCTATTTTTAAAATTTTCCAATAGGGTTAAAAAAAAAAAAAAACGACAGAAGATAAATAACAATAAAAAAAAATTGTTTTTTATTTTGTCATAAATATTATTTTCCATAATAAATGTTATTTTGAACAAATTGAATTCGACAGGCTTTAATAGGATCAAATATTCAATATATTTTATATTTTTATTATGTTTGTCTCGTGGATAGGGGAATGAAAATTACAATTTTATATAGTAGAGATTTTCTCTGTCTAATTCTGATCCTATAAAATAAAATGTAAACGTGAAACAGATGTCCAAATTTTCAGGAGACTTACAGAAAAAATGTAAATAATACCATAAAATGATAACAATTATTTTGTCTATACAGATACAGAGTAAGGATATATATTTTAGAAATAAATATTAAGGATGATTTAGTTATTCAAAATGTGTATATAAATATGACAAGGAATTGAACATGAAAATAAATACTTGAAATTATATAAAAAAATATTATTACATATTATAAAATGTAACATAATTATTATTAAATAATATAATCTAGAAGTGAGTGATGCTTTTGTGGTTCATGTAGTTATATAGGTAATCGCATGAGCTATCACCGAAGATTGACATAACTTAAAAAATGTGAAAGAAAAGAGAATTTTAGGTTATATAACAGCAAGACGTAATTAATTATGTTTCATGATTATTGTCTTCAGAAGGAACAGATTAATCCTCGTTATGATAAAGACAATCATTAGTTAGGTATTGAACCAATGAATTTATTTATAAAAACATAATATCTCCTTAAGTTGTTCGTCTGAATTGTGGCTCCAAGTCAACTCAAAATATCAATGCTAGTAAAGAGGTAAAATAACATAGTAACAAACGACAGAGTTTTTGAAAAAAACCTAGACGTCATTAGTTTTGAGTGAAAGTTTTGTTTCTATGTCTCTTAAATATTTTGTAAAAACAAATTTCTTGCGAAATTTTTGAATTAAATATTAGTCGTTTAAGTTTTTCGGTTAATCTTGTGTTTTTTTTTATAAATCCTAAGTATTTATTTTACAATAGTCTTTCTTAACACCATCCAAACCTTATATCCTATATATTTTAATATTCATAAATTTCAATTTCAAATTCAGAAATACAATACGATAATGTAGTAAATTTGATATTTCATTTTTAATATAATTTTACTCTCTATATTAATGAAAATATCAAATTTAACAATAATCTACCTTACAAATAGAATATTCACTTAAAAATTTATATCCCTTGCAACAATAACTACGTATATCCTTACTACGTATATCCTTTTATTTATAGTACGTGTACACGAATTTTATATATTATTGATATCAAAATTAAATTATACGCATTAATACAGCGGGGAAATATGACTGTATTACGATAAAAGGATAAAAGGATATGAGGGTGAATAAACGTATATCGTGTATTATAATCCCAGAATGCACATTTGTAATTCTGTAAGTTGTTTTGTGGTAAATGTAATATTTTAAGAAAGTATTTGAAAAAGTGGAAAAATACACGAAATATAATTTGCTACTAAAGACCCAACATTTATTTGTAAAAACAACTTTAATATTATAGCTATTGAAAAGATGTAAACGCCTTGGCACGTGTGGAAAACAAATTAACTGAAATATTTGTAATACGTTTTTCCACAAAATAGTAGTTTTTATTTTCGTATTTACAATGCGGATTTAAGAGAAACAAAACCACCAGAAACATATCGAAGGAATTTTGAATTTAGAAAGTTATGGGGAATGTTCAATCTTTGAAGTTTATATAAATCATGATATTTGAAATTGCATAAGAAATCTACAGACTATTTACAGAAAAATTGAAGAAATTGATTACGATTCCATGGGAGTTCAAGATTATTCGACATATTTTGGACAAATAGCAGAATATTTACCATATTCGATAGTCTCATGCGTTAACGATTATATTAACTCTCCAGATAATTATATTTTCTTTACTTAAGTACTTTAAATAAAAAAATTATTTTAATTAGATAAATTCTAGCCAAATTTGGTTTAGAGAGTACAAAATTAAAGCTGATACGGTTCAGAATGACAATATTCTAAGAAATTTAAGCAGTATATTATCAGAGTATTTCTGGAATGAAGAATGTTTTTATTGATGTAGTTCTTCAGGATATTTCTTACTGTATTATAATAATCATGCAGCAGATGAAGAGTTACATCAATATTTATGTTAAAAGAAACGATGGATACGACAGAATAACATTTTCCATTAAATGCATTTATAAAATATTTCTTTAAAGATCAAATCCTGTTGTACACAGTACTTACATTTGAAATCCTCATCAGTACTAATAAAAGGTAGGGTCATAAAAATCATATTACAATAATGTGTTATTTCTGTATTCATTTTATCCTTGTTACTACAATAAATGCACATTTTGGGTTGACAAACCGCTTAGGATGAGTTTTTATATATTGATCTTTATTTATTGTAGTTTAAATATCCTTCCTACAGGATATTTAACAAAAATCAAACTAATATTTTTCCTACGTCTTAACTGGAATGTTAATAAGAGGGTAAAATGAAATATTTGAAATTAATTATTTGCCATATTGATTAATACCTAGTGTAATTGTCATTATGTACGAAATGAGGACTAAATCTGGAATTTTGAATAACAATTTTAACATACCCCAATGTCGATTTTCATTTAAAATTAAAATAAATATTTTAAAAAATATGTCAATTTTTAATTTCTCATTTTTAATATTCGTAAATAATTTCTAAACAAAATTTTTTCATTTAATATTAAATAAAGTTAGTGAAAATTACCGGAAAATATATTCAATTAACTCGCTCGCTAATCTGGTATTTATTAGATGAAAGTGTGTTGTGATATAATCAAATGAAATTGAAATTTCTTCTTTATTACTTTTCATATAACGTATTTTAAAATTTAACCACCCTCTACGTATATAATTTTCGATTATATTTAAATATAATTTATCAGATATTAATTTTTAGAAAATTTACGAGCTACCATAAAAAATATCATAAATATTTCGGTACACTCCTCCCCAACAATTTTCATATATTTTTTAGTTGTCATACCGTTTTATGTTTATAGCTTCCCATTTCAACAAAAACCAAAATGAAAAATTATTTAACACGCATCCACTCTAACCCAAACTTTTTATGATTTTGCAAGAAAAAATTCTCTGTTTTTTTTTTTTTTTATAACAACAATGCTTCCTTAGTCGTGCCTTCTATCGTTCCGGATTTTAATTTTCTATTTTTTTACTATATAATACAATAATGTTCAACAATCTGTAAAGACGAACAGTATTAATCCTTTTATGTTGAAAATTTGTAATATGGTAAAATCCTTTATGAAATTTCCCCGTTAAATATTGTTTGGTATTTCAGAACATTGTTCCACCTTCAAACAAAAACAGCCAGCCCCATTAGAGCTATTTAGTGAACAGGAGGCAAAAAAATTATACAATAATAAAATATATACACAATAACCTTTACTGACGATGCATGGATGGCTTGCAGTTTACTCTTTGAATTTACTCTTCATTTGTGCTGGAATGGTTTTTATTGTTTGCTTTTGACTTTTATTTTTTTTTAGGTTCATAATAAATATTAGCATAAAAAATTATTAGTTCCCGTTCCGATAAATGCTGTGTGATGTGTGCATTCAAAAAGAAAATCGAAAAAATGAGTTAACGTGCGGGCGTACTAAAGTGTAGTGAATGCTATAAAAATGTAATAGTTTTTTTTTTAAATATTCAGCTTACTATATTTTTTTTTTTTTTGTAGAGTGGCGGTAGCGTATTGGTAATTTACTATTCCGTGATGCATTAGGTCTCGGATTCAACTCCAGACGCACGCATTGATATTGGTCTAAGTTTACTTTTATCGGGAATATCGGTTTTAAATGAGTTCTATAATAAAATTTGTAATATTTGTTTAGAAGTTTCCAAATGCTAAGGCCATTTCCTGATAAGTAACTATATACACATACTCCCAAAAGGGGGAGGGTGTGAACATGGAAAAACAAAATTTCGGTAAGAATCACTTTGTATAAAATATCGAATTAAAAGTAGGTCAATTATTTTATTTAGTAAATCTGAACTTCTGGAAAAAGTGAGACTTCTTGTTCAATATTAAGATAAAAGCACCTAAGTAACTATCAATATTATTATAAAAAGGTCAAATTTATCGCTTAAGTACTGCATATGATCGGGATTGATTCTACTGTAAATATTACATTTTAAAATTTAGTTAATTCAATTCAACAGATAGAAATCAGTCGCGATTTAAATTGAATTCATCAATTAAAAAATTCCTAAATTACTGAATTTAAAATATTTAATTTACAATAAAATATGTTCTACACATAAATAACATGAAAAGATTCAATGATTCAATAAAATCTAAATTAAGCAGTGAAGTAAAAACCAAACAATAACAACAATCTCTAACTTTATAGATGAATATCAATCACAATTTCAATCAATTATTGTTCTAAGTATTCTAAGCATTATAAAGAACTACAAAAGTAGTACAAAATTCGGAGTTTGATGAAACCCTGCCAAAAATTGCATTATCGTGTATACAATATACACATATTTTCTTTGTACATGAATGAATAGGCGAACCTGTACTCTAATTTGTATTTATATTTTTGGAATCCCCATCATCTGAAATTTATTTAAGTAATTTCCATGTTATCAAAATTACATTCCATGATAATATTTCAAAGTTATTCAAAAACTCGTCGTAAAATATGTAGGATAAACTCCGTATATTAAATATACAGAATAATTCTGCCTCACGTTATTCGTATATAGTAAAATAAGTGGCTCGTAATTTAAACAATCAGTGTTTAAAAAGTGTATAGAAGGAATACGATGAAATAGCTTTGGGCGATTAACAAAAAACAAAGTGAGACACAATGACGTGCCATGTTTTTATACTGTCAATTATTTTAAATTTAATATAGATGAAAATAACTTTATTATATTTCACCTCGAACCATATAATTTTCATTCAATCAAAAATGATTTATAATATGTGATTTTATTAAATAATTGATTAAAATTATATTTTTGATTTTCTTTTAATGGTAATTATGAAAATTCATATGACAAATTGCAATTAAAAAAATAATAATATTTAAAAACATAAAATTTAAATAGTCGTCCTTATAAAATAGAAGAGTATAAACAAGATAGCATGATGAAGGACGATAAATTCAATTGCCATTAATATTGTTGAAAAAACAAAAAAGATTTTTTTTTTTTTTAAATTAATTATATTGAAGGTTTATTATAAATATTAATTAAAATTAAAATTTTAAATTTTTTTTTTAAAAGAATATTTAAAGAAAAACTTTATTTATTCAATTAAAAAGAATTATTTACTGTTTAACCTTAAAATATGGAAATTAAGGATAATAAAAAAGAAAATTGGGTCAACCTTGAAATATTTATATAAGAAATAGTGCAATTTTGTTATTTTTATTTGATTGACACAAATAATTTAGGTTAGGTTAACTCAAGAAATAATTAATATAAGAGTAAGTAAAATTAGAATATAACCATAAATTGGTTTGAATTAAAAAAGACTTCAAGGACCTTCACGTATTTAGGTCATAATGACGAGTTATGCACTATAGCCGACGTTTACCTTCTTGGTTTGAAAAAATGGCAACCTCTTTCAAGAAGGTCACCAATTTATCCATAGTTTTATTTCACATGCTTAATTCAGACTAATTACTACTATAAATCAAAAAAATTAATAAATGGATTTTTGTGAAATTCGTTAAATTAATCATTTAAATTAAATTAATTGTTTTTAATATTATTATGATAGTAAACAGATATGTAACTATAATGGAAGTTGTAAAAAAGGATCGTAATAAATCGATTATTTTAAGTATTCTATTCTGTCGTTATATGTGGTACTAAAAAATTGTACGTGAAATAATTGATGATTTATTTTTGCGGATTGGTTACAACTTTTAGTATCGAATTATAACTAAAATATACCAGAGGTTGAGAAAATTATAAAAATGATTGATTTTTTACATATATTTGTAAATCGTGCTTTGAATTATAAAAACGTATACTAAACACATTTTAATTTTTTTACTTAAAATTATACTTATTTAAAAATATTTAATAACTTATTTGTCATTCAGATAAATTTATATTGAAAAAAAAATATTTATTATCTGATATTTGAATAAAATTTTGAGCACTCTACTTTACATAAGCATTTCAACAAAAAACCCTTTATCAACTAAATCCTATGTATTAATATAAAAATGTATACAATCAAAGCAGAAAATAATTCGTCTTATCAGTAAGTACAGAAAATCACGCACACAGTAAAGTACTTAAAGTGCAAGTAAGCAAAAAAAAAAAAAAAGGATTTCTTTTTTAGTACATTATTGCTGAAATCAACAGCGTATGACTAAACAGAAAATTACAAGTCTCAAGTGTTTTTTAAGCTATTGGCATTGCCTTTAGTTCATCGTTGTAATTGCTGTAAGCCAGGAAATTTCTATTGTTACATAATGTCATGTCTCATTGTTAAATGGGAAAATGTCATCACTTAAGAGATCCAAGAGTTTATTAACATTTTTGTGTTGAGAAATTGCAAAAGAATGAATTTTGGAAACAGAGTATTACAATATATTTATCTTCAGAATAAATATGATGGTTTTACTAGCACTATTGACTGAGTAATAATAAGAATTTAGAAATGTGAATTTTAACTTCTTCAAAATGTTTGTTTATAACACGTTAATTGAAAAAAATCTGCGCAATGTAATGCTGAGTAGTTAGATTTAGGGGAACTAAAATGAAATGTTAAAATGAGAATCATCTATGAATGTTCAATCACTTTAGCAAACATTGAATGAAAGTGTCATTCAAATTAAATATGTTCCGCGAACAATCAAATATAAATTGTCACTTCATTATCGTGCATACAAGTTTCATCATGTCTTGAATCTGTCGTTAATCGTTAATTTCTGTAACAAGAAGGTTGACTATCAAAATTTATTTAATCTTTTCATCTCAAAGATAGTTCAATCAAACTCGAAGTAAAACCAATCAATAAAAGTTATGTCAAATAAAAACTACTTCTACATAAATTAAGGTAAATATTTATTTAAACAAAATTAATATAAGTCAGCAGAACTGCAGAACATATTGCATTTTAAAAACCTGTTCAAATTTGACGATCTTTGTATAGCTTTAAAACAAATTCTCAATTAAATTCCTTGTTTTTATTTCACAATTTCACTGTATATTTTCCTTGTTGTATACAAAGAAAAAGAAAAACAATTTGTGAACATTTTCATGCCCACGAGTGATAAACGCTGTTAAATAGAAGAATACCCTTGATTGCCTGCAAGATAAATAAATACTTTATTCACTTCACAGCTTTTTAAACACAGATGTATCCAAAAAAAATAAAAATAAGTGAAAATTGTTTGTCAGAAATCTATAAAAATTTTGTTATTTATAAATATGGTTTTATATATTTACAGAATTCTTCAATCAACGAATGGTAGGTACTTCAGTAAACTATATGTAAGGAGTATTAAATACGGATAAAAATACTATAGAAATGTGCTGAAGGAATTGTTATGTAGAAAAGTTTCGTATGAGGATGGCTGCATTAACATTAATAATTTTATTCATTTCTTGATTTCTTGATGGAGTCTTGAGAAAAGCAGTGGTTGCAGTGGGTGGATTAATCTAGCAGTGGTAAGTACAGGATTATGTCCACATCTTTATCTGGTTAAATATTATTGACATGTCATAAGAAATTTGTTAATTTGATAAAAAATATTTTTGAAAACTGATTATTAATATTTTTTGATAATAAATTGGTGTTTCTTTATATACTCGCTAAGTGTTTTTTGAAATGTTATTGATTTAATTTATATAGATAGACCCAGTTTTCAACTGAATAAATCCAGAACAGAATTGACACCATAACCTTAGTTTTATATTTAATATTTCCTTAAATTTAGGTTAATCAATATAAGCATACTTTATTACACATTCTTTTCATGGTGCTCATTATTCGTGAAATATACTTTTGTATTCTTTATGAAGAGGCTTGTTAAACCAATCGTGATATAAAATTAAAAATATACTTTTAAGGGTGAAAGGTCAACGAATTAGTTAAAAAAACGAATAAAGTAAATTTTTGATATGTCACAGAAAAAGGATGAAATTTAATAGAATTTTTTACTATATAAATATTTCCAAATCCTTAATTCAAAATCAACAATGACACGTGATTTGGTTATGGTGAATATTTAAGGATCTTGGTTGGTTGATTCGAGTGGTAAATCTTAGACAACTGTCCAGTACTCCAAGTAGTGCGTTGCTATTTAATAATCTAGTGTTAATGTTTTTATGGTACATAATTTTTAAAGTGATTCCTTAAAAGCCATCGCTGGTATCTGGTGTGAGATTATATTTTAATTTCCTTAAAAATTTATTGGTAAGATATAACAAGACGATGATAAAAAATATGAAATTTTCAAATATTTATTTAATTTCTGGTTTGGGTATTTCTGATGATTTTCAAATTGTTATATTATTAATATTTTTAGATTTAATATAAATTTTCCGAATTCATCTATAAAACCTACCAAACGCTGCGAAAAGTTTTACACTTCCGATGAGTCTGATAAGGATTATAATAAATATATTAAATTCTACTTTGATTTTTGGAAAAGAAATGTCAGTTAATTCAGTGTTGCCAAATATAATCAGTATATACCAAATAAAATCAGAAATTTTTATAAAATAATTATGCCTCGTAACTGGTACCATAAAAACTGTCAAAATAAGAGCTGCCGATAATTCTTAAAGTAATGTAAAGGCTTCCTGTTTTTACTATCTTTGGTATATCAATTTGGAATAAAAAATTTTGTATGTACATACATAAAAAATATTTCATAAATTTTTTTGTCTGTTTCGTTTATGATAAAGATAAATCCATGAATTTTGAACGTTTCCGGATGTAAAAGAACTAACTATACAACGAGATAATATTTATTTTATGGATTTTGACGAAATTGTTTCTTCTTTTTTTTTTTTTTTTAATAAAACTAGATTGCAGTTTTATTAAAAAAGTATTATATAGATTGAAAATTAATGGGGAAATTTCTGGGAAAAACTTTTTATTATTACGTGATATTTGTATTACGAAGAATTTCAAAATTAGTTTGGCATTTTTTATTGATAGTAGCAATCGCAGGAAGTTGTTAAAGAATCAATTTAATGAAAAAAAAATTATAATTGTATTTTTTCATATTAAAATTTTAATTGGAATATTCCATGAGTTTTTTTTACCAGCCATTAATTATCGATGAAATTTGATGGTATATTCAATTGGTATGAAACAATAATTAAAAATATTCAGTTTAATAAAACAAATGGCTCAAAAAACAATTTATAGGTAATCAACTCAATAATACCAAAAACATTACCAACTGAACATGAATTAGAACGATCTGAAGATCACAAATTCATAAGAAATTGTTCAATGTTTTATGTAATTCTTTGGGAAATGTTCTTAAATTATGAAAACGACTCAAAATTCAAATATCAATACTACAATCAAAAAATTATATATGAACATTTATCGACTGTAAATATTATTAATATTTGAGTTCAAAAGTGAAAGTGATTCTTACGAATTTTTAGTACACCGATAATAAGGACAGACTCTATTAATAAGCTTAAAGTCAAATTTGATTACATAATTTTTGCTGAAATTTAAAGCCTTCAGATAATGAAACCATAACTTTTATGACATTATTTTAATTAATATTTAGCTAAGGTCTTATAGAGAACATTAACTACAAGTTTTTTTATGAAAAATAATCAAAACAATAATTTTAAAAGTTATTAAAGTCAACAAAAAAACAATAAAAAACATTGATAGAAATCTGAACTCATTTTCATAATAATAACCATTAATGAATTTTCATATAATTTATATTTATATAATATTTACGCAAATGTTTATATCCCTTTTACTAGTTATTTTAATGTTATTTTACTATACCACCAACCTGTCCACCATTTCAGTTTAATAACACAATTCACCGACACTCCTTAAAACAATAAAATACTATTAGTCAGTAAGCTATACTATAATATCTCAGCTTGAAATTCTTTAGAAATGTATTTATTATTTCTGAATTTGAAATGAAAAGCATAAAAATATGAAATATTTGCTATTAAAAGCGCGCACAAATTAATTACCCTAAAAGTGTCATAAAACCAATTTATCAAATACAAATTGTAGAACTGTCAAAAGGATTGTTTAATTTTAAGTATGCTGGTTAATGGCATAATAAATTTTTGGTATCTGGACAATTCGTCAAAAATAAATTTTATTGAAAAATAATCTTAATTTTAATATGTAATTTTTTTATTTACTTTTAAAATATTAAGGAACCCATTATCAATATAACTCAAAGGGGCCCATTATTAATATAATTATAGGTAGCAAAACCAAAAAATTTTAAAAAAATTATTTAATTTTACTAAACTTTAATATATTTCTGCTTGTACTCTGCTACCTCAACAACAATAAATTCAGTGACCCATCAGGAGTTAAAGTTTTCACTGAAACAACTTAAAACTAAATAATTTTCGACAAAATTAAAATCTGTTAATTAACCAATTTTTGTAAAGAGAAAATGTAGTATGAACTGTAGAATAATATTCTTAACAGAACATAAATAGTAGGATAATTTGCTTATATTAGAAGAGCTCATTCAGACAAATATCAATTTTGCATGTTTTTATTACTGTGCAAATTAATAATACACAAATTCCAGAATCAAAAATTTATAATTACAAAAAATATGAAAAACGACTTGAAAACGCCATATTCACTGGAAATTGAGGTTGAAATCAACTACGACAATTTGGAAAGTAAGTTTACAAAAGAACACTAATGAAAACTGTTAACAAACTCAACAATTTTCTTTACAAGATTTAATGTTTTACAATAAAAATGGACGTGCTTGCTTACAATTAAACCAAATTAATTTATCGCTATAGTTTATAGCCGTTTTAGCCTTTTCTTCTGCAAGTTCAATGTTAAACACTCCTTAAAAATATATTTTCTACCAAATTTTATAAATTATATATTTCTATTTCATTCATTCAGTCAAAACATATACACACACAAATTTACATCAGAATTTCAATAAACGAAAACAAAAACACTTACCTAGTTGCAAGGTCCCGATGTACAAAATTCATTTGTTCCAGATGTTTCATGCCTGAAGCTATTTGTGTTGCTACATACACTAAACATCCATAGCTTTATATTTCATAAATTTCAGCATAATTTGAAATTGAAAAAGTAAAAATAAAAGTTTTTTTTAAATTCTTTGAATTTCAATTTTGTATATAATAAATTTGTTTCCCATTATAAAAATATATTCTTCATTTTTTCAAATCTGAATTTACCTTAAAGATTTACTTTGTGCCCCAATTGGACCAGTTTCAGCAATATGCTCTTGTAGAAATTGATTTAAATCACCTTGACAATTTGTATAATCCAAAACAATACAAATTGGTTCATCACGTAAACAACAACCCATCATTTTAGCAACATTTGGATCATTAAGACGAGCTAATTGTTTTGCTTTTGTACGGAATTCCTTTCGCATTGAATCTGGTGCACCAGGACGTAATGTTGCAACCGCAACAAGATTTGAA
This sequence comes from Rhamphomyia laevipes, assembly GCA_963920725.1. Lineage (NCBI taxonomy): Eukaryota > Metazoa > Arthropoda > Insecta > Diptera > Empididae > Rhamphomyia > Rhamphomyia laevipes. The sequence continues at coordinate 39,988,466 of OY987258.1, read as the reverse complement.
CTATACATTTAAGTAGAAATGTTTTAAAATTAATAATTTGATTAAAGTACTATTATATTAAGGATGTTTTTACTTCAAGGATGAATAAACTAATTGGATCTAACAATTATTGATTTACATATAAAGGATATAAATTTTGAATTATTTATAGAAATGGACAATTTAATTGTCTAAACTTCATTGATACAATTTTAAGGATATTTTCTGTAAATGAATTTGTATTGAATTTAATTGAGATTATTTAAATTTTATTAAGTAGATTAAAGATTTTATCAAAATATGATATTTAACTAATTGATATTATATTATTTTGTAATGATTTCTACTTTGAGTTCATGTTACTTTAGAAAACATAAAATATTTATGCAAAATGCATGAAATCTACTTACTAATTACATAATAATTTATGTATTGTCAAAGTACAGAAATAATTAATGAACTATAAAGTAAATATAACAATTTGTTGGACATGAGGCAGTGCGGTAATGGTAGTAAGTAATACTGTGATGCATAGGTTCCAGGTTAAACTCCAGACCGAGGTATAGATGTCGCTCTTAGTCGACTAATTTTTAAATGAGTACCAGTAAATTTAATTTGTAATGTTTAATTGTGCTTTAAAAAAATATGAGAAAAAAGCTAGCAGTTCTGACAAAAGGCATAAGCCTTTTTTACTAAAAGGCATTAGCTAGTCACAATGTTGAATCTATATAAAATTAGTAGCTCCAAATTGCAATAAAAATATAATGAAATTTTTATCATTGAGGCTCTATGCTCCCAAGTGGAGTAAATAATGAAATATAATAATTTATCTTAGACGTTCTTAAACACTTCTTGTAAAATAACCTTTGAAATACTAATTACAAATAGATTTATGCAGAATAAGTGCATAATTTTTGAGTTTTAATCAGAAAAGGCCTAGCATTGAGATCAACAAAGAAACTAGCAATGATTAGCATGCAAAAGTGTATAATAAAATGAATTTTTCTAATATTTTTACCATTTTTCTCAAATACAAAACCTCAAATGTTCAATATTTATGTAAAGTGACCTTATGTAAATTAATATACTGCATATAAAATTGCATTAAATATAACTGAAATACAAATCCTTAAATTTATTAGTTGAACAATTCGAACTAACAAAGAAAGAAAATTGTCTATACTATCAACTATCAAGCCCCTCAGAAAAAGTAAAGGTTATTTATAATTGGATATCAGAATGATTAGAAAATGTCTTAAATTAAAAACTTCCTTATTATATTTATAGACAATTTTCATTTTCATCTAGTAATTTTTTTTTTTTTTCTATTTTCCATCTTTTCATTTATACCTTAATCCTTTTGTTTCACATAAATGCAATTCACCAAATACTCCACATCCTAATTTTTCAACAATAACCAATGATTGCCGGGGGAATTCTTGTAATTGGATTAGTTGCTGTTCATCAATATCAATTGTATTTGTTGATGCTGTAATATCAGCATCACTATATGATGTATTTATATGTTGTTGTTGATGATTATTTAATGTTGAATTATTTGATGAAATATGATTATTACTATTAATATTATTTATATTTAAATTATTTGGTATTGTATTTGTATTTGTTGTTGCTTTTGTTGGTTGTAATGGTAATGTTGATGGTATTGGTGCTTGTTTACATATTGCTGTTGCAGCATAATATTTTTCTGATGGTGGTGGTGGTACTGGCGGTGGTTTTGGAAATATACTACTTAATGGTGATGGTGACATTCGTACACTAACATATCCTCCTGGTATTTTTGGTATTAAATCTTGCATATGTGGTACTGCATACTCCTGGCAAACAATGTCCGGAACATCTGTTCAAAAATAAAAAAAAAGGATAAAAAATTAAAATCAATTTTTTATTGTGATGAAATATTTCTTGAAATTTTTTACATGTTTTTTTTTAAAGCAAAATGCTTGGAATTGAAAGAAAAATTGCTAAGAATGTTTGCAATTTTGTTCAAATAAATTGAGATTTTTATGGAACCAAAAAAAAATATTTGATTGAGTTAACCCAATGGTCATATTTATCAGTAACCGTACAAGATTTTTTATGGTCCTTTTTGTAACCTGAACAAACTTTAATATGATAAATTATTTAAAATTGCTTTACAGTGTATTTTCTATAGTAATTTAAAAAAATGAAAAATCTAAAGAGCTTTGTAGATTTTGGCTACAAGGCATTTTAAATCTTTGAAAAATTACATAATTTTAGTTGAAATTTTTGAAAATTAGTTTTATTTTTTAACATTATTGAGTTTTACAAATTAGGACAACCTAATAAGTTTTGTGTAGATGTAGGCAGACATTATTTATTTAATGGCCTTTGTATTTATAAAGTATGACTGATTAATTTTAATTTCAATGAAATAGTTCTAAAAACATTATAAAATGTATTATAAATTCTCTAGAAAATACATTTTTTTATATACAAATATGGGATTGTACTGAAAATTCGTAACCACAACAAAAATTACATAAAAAGGGACGATTTGACGCACCTCCTTTACTGATTAACTAGAAGGAAGTTGAATTAGACCATAATTTATTAGCGAACAACAACATTTAATTATAATTTAATAAATACTTTTAAGAAATTACAAATTAACATGAGCTCCTGAATCATGGAAGTTACACATTGTTAGCCTGTAAAGGCCTCATTCAAATGTAATGCCGATTATATTCAAAAAAATTATTTTTTTATAATACTTATTAATTCCAAATTTTTTAAGTTCCTTTACAATTTTGAATTTTAAATATAAATTTGGTAAATTATAATTGAATTGTTCCCCAAATTAATATTGCTTGAATATTTCGAACCATAAATTTGATTATATATTAAAGAATCAGCCTTCAATTTGTCCTTTTTCAATATAAATTTACATCAACAAAGTAAAAAATTATTTAATTCTTCTTACCTGTATAGTCGGGCGTTACATGATGCCGCTGCAAATCATTTAGTGAACATCCACTAGCCGCACTTGTATACATATTAACATTGAATGGTTCATGATACAAACTACTTTTATCAATTGATTCGTTATCGTCCATAGCAACCTGAAATAGATGGCAATTTTGATTCAACTAGATTAGTTGCGGTTATAGCATTATATACAAAAAAAAAACATATTTTTTCTTTGTTTTTGGCCGTTCCGCTTTTGGTGCATAGAAAATTGTTTAACAAAATAATATTTTCACAATAAAAAAGGAAGAATTTATAATTTCTGTAAATATAATATTTTTTAAGGATGGGTAATACCATATAAAATTTTTGTGAATAAGGATTCGGTATTGATTATAATTTAGTTTTCATATAGGATATGAAAAATTTATAAAATTTTGGAATATTCCTCACATTGATATATAATTTATATAAATATATAATCTTCTTACCTTCATATTGCTATTAATTCGCTTGTCCACTCCGAGTCCATCTGAACTGAAATTATTCTGAAATGCATCCAATACATTTGTACCTCGTGCACGACGATTTTTTGCTATTATAAATAGTATAACAACAACTAAAAGTAATATAATTGTGGTTAATGCAGCTATAATGACTCCAACAAAATTTGGTTCTGGTTCTTGATCGATGGGTTTTGGTGATATAACTATACAGATGAAATTTGTAGAGAAAATATTTATTAGTTTATTTTATTGTTGTTAAAATTTTATTCAATGTATAATTTCAAAATTTGTTATGGTTTGAATAAGGTCTGATAATTGCGGTTAGTAAATAATGATTTTAAAATTACTATATAAAAAGTGGTATAAAAATATGGAATGATTCAGATTATTGTAAATGTTCTAAATAAAGGGAAATTTGTTTGATTCTACAGCAATAATTTAGTAGAAAATAAGTATGTCTTTAATCCGGGTTTCTCATGAGACACTATGTTGAGTATACTTTCAACTTAATAAATTCATATAGAGAATGTCCGGTGTAAAAATGCGAAACATCCAAACTATAACTTTTTTGTAGGATTGTGAGAGTTTTACTCAAAGTAGTTCCATATATAAAAATAGTCTTTTGCGTAACCAAAGAATATCGTTTCTAAGTTTCTTAAAGATATTTAAGTTAATTAAAAACCTAAAATTCGTTAGATGAGTTTTTATGTTAGAGCATTGAAATCAGTCAAAACATGGCTAAGATTTGGTATATAATGTGGTGCTACTTTAAATTTAGTCCAGTAAGAGAGTATAAAACAAAATTATGGTATATTTAAATGATATATAACTTAAATATTCAAATACAGAATTACGGAAACACATTAAATTATTTAAGTCTCGTGTCCCTCCTCTATTTTCATGACGTCGTACTGACATTTCTTTTGGTTATTTTTGAAATTTATTTGGTTTACATCAACATTATTTATTTATTACAATATCTACTGATGTAGACTACTTCAAACTTTAGTTATAGCCTACTAAACTTTTGGTCGTTAAATAGCTACTGCTATTTGATATTTTAATCGATATTATTTTATGACAAACAAAGTGACAATAAAAATTGCAATTCGTGGATGTCATGTGCTAACAAAGTGAATTTTATATGTACAGCTTGAAACCAAATTTTTGAAAAGGATATCGATATATTAAAGAATAAGAAGAATGGATTTTAAATAGATAGCCTTTTTAAAAATGTAGTAAATCGTGATAATAAATACACTGGAAGTAATTAATAGAATTTTAGGAGAGCTTAATATAATTTTAATGTGAAATTTGTTATCGCTTGCGAATTTTTCTGATTTAACATTTTTATCTTACTATCCAATTTAATGTTTCTGTAATATTAATATCATAAACAAGCTCAAAAACATGAAAATGCTGTTAACTTTTTCTTATATTAATGCATTACTCTGTCTGATTTAGAAATTACTATACATTAAACTAAAACCTTTCTGCATTTTTACAAATTTAGCTAACCATTTAATAGTATAAATCATAAAAATTAAAATTTATAGTTTTAAAAAAAAAAAAAATGTCAGACACACAACAGAACTTACTCTGTGGCGTATGACTTCGTTCACCTTTTGTTGGATTTGTCTGTACTTCATCTCTTTGTAAAGGATATTCTGGTGTTTCCTGTTGTGATGTACTACCATTAATTTCTTCATCAGTGAAATTTCCAAGAACTGGTACTGAAAAATTGTAATTTTTTTTATTTTTTTTTAATATAAAGTTGATGAACATTTATTTAATTTATTATTCATCACCACAATATTCTTTATTTTATTGATATTTTAAATATTAAATTTTTATATTATTATGCAAATATGTTTACCTGAATTAAATGATATTTCACTAAGCATAATCCAACGCAAGGCAAAATATAAATGAATTTGTAAATAACGTCCAATACGATTATGTAATTTAATTGTCACATCTCTAGCATGATCCAATACAGTATCTGGCATATATGAAAATTGTACTGGTTCACCAATAAAATGTTTACCACCAATACTAAAGAATACTTTTGCATGAACGAACACCTGTGAAAATTGTGAAAATAAATATTTATAAAATTTATGTATATGGAAATCAAAAATTGAAGACAAAATATTTAAAATGAAAATCGTAATAATGATGGCAATAATGATAATAACAATAATCATGCAATTTAAATAAATATTAAAATTGAATATTTTTTTATTTATTTTATTGCTATATTAAATATACAATTTTTTTTTTATTTGAATAATTTCAATTCAATTTAAATATCGATTTTTATGTTTTTTTTTGTATAGGCAAAAATATCTTTCAATACTTTTTGGATGAAATTTGTTATTTTTATTCCTTTTTTTTTTTTTTTTTGCTACATTATAATCAATTATATTCAGATCACGAAATCGCCAATACGCACAAATTATTTTCGACATTATACAGTCTAGAATAGAAAATTTATTCAAAAAAATAAAATAACATAATACAATAAATTCAGATTGGGAGCATAGTGAAACCAAATTAAGGAATTTTTATAATACATTCTCTTAAATTAGACCATCAGCCGTAAGAGCATAGAACTAGATAGATGGTTGAAAGTTTTAGGTATTGTGATATACCCATAAGTTATAATCCCATCGCAAGATAAGTAATTTCAAATAAATACAGTACGTTTTCGAGTAGGTATGATGGCAGTTCCATTGGGTCCATCCGAAATCAATAAAATTTATAGTACCTTCATTTATTTTCAGTGTAATCCTAATATTTTGATTAATAAATATTCAATAAAAAATTACTGGTAAGGTTTGACTGTGGTCTGAATGAGAAAACCGGATGAAGTTCTGATTTATAAATATAAGAAGCAAAAATATTTTTTTTATTATTTATTTATTTAATTTCTAAATTACTTATTTTCGAAAATGCTGAGTTGAAGCAGATTAAGTAATTTATATTATATTCTAAGAACAATTTGAATTAGTTAAAAATATAATGCTGCCCATACATAATACAACATGTTTATGAACGTGTTGACAACTTGGTCAAGTTTAGAATACGTTGATAATCATTTGACGGTTGAAGAAATATAAAAATATTTTAATTTTGGTTGTTGGTTGTAAGTTGTGGTACGAAAATGACGTTTCATAAGATTGATGTTTTTTTGACATTCGAAATTATGCAAAATGTTTTTTTGATGTTTAAAAAACATAATTTTGAAGGTTGTAATATCGGTTGTATAAACCAAATTGAAATTTGTGTAGTGATAATTTACAACCCGGTTGACAAATGTTGTATAATCTATGGGCAGTTTAAGGCATAATAAATCGCAATTTGGCATAGAAGAAATTGGTTCACAAAAAGAAAGAAATTTAATTCTGAATCAAAATTTATAAATTTTTAATGAGACGTTCTTTTAATAAACCCTTCAAAATTTTGCACAAAAAAAAAGTATTTTTATTTTTATTTTAACTTTCATTTTCTTATTTTATTTTCATTGATTTATGGTTAGATTATTAAATTAGCATTTTGCCGGTCTTTTAGTATAGCAATTTTATAATTTTGTTATTCCGTTTTTTATGTTTTTGTATGCTTCTTGTATTCGTTATAACAACAAAAAAACAGTAGCAACTTAACTGGATAGTATACCTAATATTTTATATTTTATATGTTATCAATGGTGATGATACTCTGAACTGAAACCATACGGGCCAAGTTGAATTAAATATTTTTGTTTACTTCAAATTTTATTGTTGTTGTACTGGTTTGAATCATTTGGCGGATGGAAACGATAATTGTGGTGGTGGGTATATACAGTGTACAACTTAGTCATCCTACGCGATTTGAATAAATTTAATTTATCGTTTTTTTTTCTTCTTTCCTGCATTTGGTTCTGATGGCGAGAACGACAAACTTTATGGGACTCGGTGACGATAGAAAATAAAGTTTAATATTTAAAAAAATATATATTGTATATATGAAAATTTTGATATTTTGTTGGTTCTCCCTGTTTCCCTTTCGAATAAATAGTATTATTTGATAAACGCGTATTATAGCCCGCCATTAACTTAATGCAAATATTAATATTTTGTGCTGCTTCGATGATAAAACCAAGCTAGAAATACACTAATAGCAAAAACAGAATTTAAAATAGAAAATTGAATTTGTTAAATTCTGTCGTCGTAGTTGATATAAAATAATTTCGGATATTTGTAGTGTCACGTAACGTTGAGGGGATGGTTTTTTTTACGTTTATTTTGTGGATCTGGAATATTTGAAAGGACATCGAAAAGAATAAATTATATTTATAGTTATTGTGATTATAGTTATTTAATGGAATATTGGGAAATTAGTTTTAATGTACAATTTATTTATATAATTATTTAAGTTAAGTCTTAAGAAATTGTGTTCTTTTTTGTACAATTTAATTAGCCTATCATTGAATATAAAATAATAATTATCGTATTTATGAATCCTGATCTAAGTCACAAGAAAAATAAATTACAGAAAACGAATTTGATACTTTTTTTTGTATGCTATATTAATACTAATTACTCGGTGAGATGTAGTAGTCCAAACTAACCAAATGGTACTAACAGAATAGACTATTAGAACAAAGCAGTTAGCAATAAATACCTGCGACTTAACACTTGACACTGAATACTACGCAGGAACACGTTTTTAAAATATGGCGATTGGAGGTTCTTGAACGACTATTGCGTAACTGCACGAGTTCAGAGTTGGAAACCAATACTGAGGTTATATCGAGAGTACGGATAGCTCAGTTAACCATCACGAAACATCTGCCATAAATGATTTTGAGATTGTACAAAGGGTCTAATTCTGGCGTAAGTACTCGAGTTTTTCACGAATTCTCTTATTAATACCAAGCTATAGCGAAAAACCAATTGTTTTCAACAAAATACTAATCGGAATGTTAAAGTTCTAATAAAAAGTATAGAATTTGAGAATCTTACAATCATACCAGAGCGAAATAAATGAATTTTATTACAACTTTTATGTATATGTTCTGAATTATAGTGTCGTGTTTCATTTTGACACTTTGTCTACCTATAATATCTAATTGCATAAAATAGAGTAACGTGTATCCATTTTCCTTGGATACAAGCCGATCCTGTGGTCCACACAAAATTGGATGAACTTAAATTTTTTTTATATTCGATATTAGTCTTGACCATCAGTAAAATCTTTATTTCTCTATATCTTTTATTTCATCAGCAGACATCGTGGCTACTATTCACTTTTCATAATAAGAATATCGATGTGGGCGAACTACTAAAATGAGTGGGCCACAATATATTACTCAATTGTATGTGAAATATGTTTTTTTATGTTGTTAATTAAATTCTGCACGTTTTCATAAGATAACCAAAAGGTGTAGTTTTTAATTAAGGAAGATTTACAATAAGATAAGAATTTTATATACATTGTTCAAATCGTGATCATTGGTTTTTTAAATTTTAATTGGATAAATGTTTAAATTTTGCTGAAACGATCGGCATTAAGAGATTATATTCTATATAATTTTGTTATCCTTAAAGGAATAAACTCGAAACATATCGTTGGATGCTAATCTATTTGGTATTGTTCATGTCAATGATTCAATTCGTTCACACATATTTTTTTTTTAAATTTATAGGCGTTGTTTTTTTACGAGGTCCGGAAGATTAATAGCGACGGATTTTTAAAATAATAAACACAATAATTTTTTTATATTATTATAAAAATTCTTATTATTTAAATAATCTTTTCCGTTTAGATTTATATACCAGCGGAATTAGGTTTAAAATCGGATTTTTATTGTGGGTAGATCCACATCACATGATTATCAATTCACACATTAATTTTTCATATCACCTTTAAAGATGTTTGATTGAAAAATAACTACTTTTATAGGTTGGTAACCTAGGCGTAATATCAATTTTTCAAAGTGATTCCTATTCGAACGCCAATAATTGTTATTCAAACTATAATTTGTTTTATTTATTATTAGGTTAAGTAGAATTTTTTAATTGGTTAAGTCGAGGAACCAAGTGCTACCCATGCAATTCGATATATCTGGATGGATTCCAATTCAGTTTTCTAACAATTTATTCTACTATATCAAAGATTCTTCAATTATCTGTATTTATTATATCGCGTATCGGTAGCAAATGTATCGATAGTCATTACAACGTTAAATATTAAGGTACTTTTCATACGCGAAGGGAACGAGAGGAACTTTTTCAATATAATCTTGGTACAAAAATTATCTACCCACTTCAAAATATGAAATTCCTCATTAAATTTTTGTTTCCGGTCTACCGGATTTCATATTAAAAAAAAAAGTAAATCATTTCACAAAAACAAAATTAAACGTCATTTTTATATTTAAAACCGTACACTTGAAATTTAACATAAAAATATTTTGCATAAAAGTAAAATATTAATTAAAATAATTTAAATATATAAATTTTTTAATGTAACGTAAATTTTATGAATATTAATAAAATTGTTTAAGTGGTCAACAAGTTTTCGAATTTACAACAAATTTATGTGCAATTCAATTATCTGGTCGATAACTTTTACAAAAAAAAATATTTACATGTTTCCCAGTGGCGTAGCAATAAACTTGTCGCATGATACATTTAAACCCAATATTTAACATTGAAATAGGACTACAAAAATTCGTTTTTGTTACTCCAAGTTTCGGTCAATCTTTACATTTAGCTGTTAATGCTAAGTTTAATAATAATAAATAGAGTATTTTTTAGAAACTCTTTGACACAGCTAGTTAACAAATCGTAATCGAGAAGTATAAAATATGTAATTAAAAGGGAATAAAAATGAAACAGATTTCAAGTTAGTTTTGCGAAGAAGATTAGGTTATATTCAGTGGCTTCAAACAAAACCTCGTATAGACACTGGGTCTATAGTGTTACCAATTTCTTAGATAACTAACTCTGATTATGCATTGAGGAGTTATCTATCAAGTCAAAGAATGGATTTCGTAATTGCATTAGACTCGAGGAGTTTTCGATACTGCAATTCGCTTTTAGAGCCGCGTAATTAGGTTCTCCGAGAATAAGACCTCTACGTCTAGTTTTTGCAAACAAAAAATATAAATTATAACATTTTTAAAGTTACTTTTGAGACGAATGTGCTCTTTTTAAATTTTGCAAATAAGTAATGTCACTGGATATTTCCAATCAATATAAATAATTTTTTTTTTAATTTTTAAATGGCTTTTAATTTATTCACCAGTTAATTTACATTTAAGATAAAAATGATATATTCATTTAAAACGTTTGTTAATCGATAAAAAATTAATTTGATAAATAAAAAACCTACACAAAAATTTCAACAATTTTGTTCTTTTAATACAACTTTATTATCATGCATGCCATGCAGAAATAACAAATTTAATGACTTTCAATTGCAATTTTACTTAACCAAAACATTTAATAAACATACCTGAACATCTTTTGAGAACATGTTATTTGTGTGCAAAACTATTGCACTGAAATTACGTACAGTATCAAATTCAAATGTTATTTCAACTGGTTTACTTGCTAAACTTGGTGTATCATTTCGCCATCCAACCCATTCGTAGCCTGTTGATATGGAAAAATTGAAAATTTTTTATATTTTATATAAATATGACAGTTAAAAATAATTATAGACATTTATACAGATTTCATTTTTTTATAAGCCATAATGATAACGACGACGATGATGGGGAAGAACTTTATTATTTTTTATTTTAATTAAAAAATTCCTGGACACCGAGAGGCAAGGAAGAAAGTATATAATTTTTAATATCAGTTTTTTATATTTTTATTTTAAAAAAAAAAAATTGATTATATATCAAAAACATTTTTATAATTCTTGTTATGTTTTTTAAGCATATTTTATGGTATCATTTGAAAATAATGTACAAAATATCATAATTTTTCATAGATTCTCTATCATTTTTATGATGATAGTACTATAAAAATTTGATAAAATATATTTAATGCCATTTTGTAAAATTTATAAAAATTCAATTTTCAGAAAATTCAAAGGCTAAAAGTGGTTAATTTTAAAAGTTTTTATAATTATTGTTGTTTAAAACAACCCCTAAATTTGTAATGTTGTTCAATTTGTTGTTATGTAATATAAATTTTATATTGCTTTTTTTATATATTCTGTATTAAAATAAAAATTACTCAAAATTATAAAGAATTTATTAAATAAAATAAAAATATAAAAAAGTTTAATGTTGAACCAAAGCAAACCAACAAGCAAGCAAAGAGTACTTAAAACAACAATTTATAAGCATTAAACACTCACGACCTAATTAAAAAAAATGTTCTACACTTTGTTGGAAAAAAGGTAATTCATATCAGATATTTATAAACGTATATTTATTTATATTATAAAGAATAAATAAAAAATAAAAATTTAAATTAATTTTATTTTTATTTGGAAATTAATTTAATACCAATTACGATATCCATGAACAAGTTTCCAATTAAAAATGTTTATCTTTTTATCACCCGATCAGTTTATGTTAGTTACTGATAATTGACATTTTACGTAAATTTCGGTAGTATACAAATTTTTTAATTTATATCTAGACTTTGAAGATTTTCATTAATTCTGTATTTCCTTTACAATTTTAATGGACGAAGTTCAATTTGCAAATAAACGAAGTTATAATATCGTTTGTCCAGGTTTAATGTATCATTTTCATGATTTTCATCTGTCACAATAATTAAAAAGATTCTGAATTTGTCTTTCAGGTCTAACAAAAACTAAGAATTAAAGGTTTCGAACTTTAAGATTACATTGTTTCTTGGGTTTAAGGTATAATGATGGAAATTTTGGAAATATTTTACATATTACTTAGTTGAATTTCTAAACTTCTGATGATCTGAGAGTTAATACCAGAATCACTTCTGTTATATTAATAGCAGTCATGAAAATGATTATGCAGACTTTTAACTCACTTAATAGGTAATGGAGGAAAACTGTTGAAAATCATTGGTAAACTAAGGTAACATATGAGAACAATTACATTCTCGCTTCATTCTTATTTGTGATCTGGCAAGGTGGTAATGTCAATATTTTGTTCTGATTTTTAAATTTCAACTCGGTTATTGTAACTAAAAATCATTTGAAATCCTTGAATTTCATGTTTTGTTGAATTAATAAGAACTATTAAAATGATAAAAGTAAATCCTTTTTTAGTTCTTAATCTATAATTATTTTTCCTTATGATAAATAATTAACAGGGGTCTGAAAATTTGATAGAATACTATGTAACATAAATTACATAGTATTTTTGTCTTCGAATTTACCGACACAGACTACACGCAATTTAATTTTTTTTTTGAGTTGATCCATCATAAAATTATAACCATTATTATAATTGGTAACTTTATTAAGGACCTATATAATAACTAGCTATATACAGAATTTTAACCAAATAAATTTTTAAACTAAATTATATCCCACACAACAAAATTTACATTAACTTTATTAATCCAATTCCCTTTAAGCGTTTTTTTTTTTGGTTTGGTAACTAAAAAATTGTTTTTATGTACAAATTTTATTTAAAATTTTATATCTTTTCATACATAATAAATTTTTTTTTTTTATATCTTTTTTTTTTGTGTACTTTTATGTTTAAGTGTATTCATTTATAATTAATTTTATAGCATGATCATAAAATTTTTTAAATACCTTCGACTCTTCTGTTTTTTTTATACAATTTTTTATTACTACACTACACAGGACGATATTACCTTATAAAATTTTTTGGGAATACGTGTTTACGTAATGTTTTACGTAAAAAATAATTTTATATTTACATTACGTTGCAGATCAAGCGAAAATATAAAATAAAAATTGCATTCAAGCGTAACACAAATAAAATGAAAATATAAAAAATTTATTTACCAAATGATTTTTCATATAAAATTTTTATTTTCTTTTATTTACCTTTACCAAAACCATGAATATCTGTTCGAAAATTATCTTTTCCCTTTTGGCCATCAACTAATTGACCCAATCCGTCAACATATCTATCACCATCCTCTTGACCATCATATGTTTTATCTGATAAGTCAATTTCCATGCCTCGTTGAACTCCTTTTGGTATACTGTATGATACGATGCCTTCTGTAAATATTGAAAAAAATTAATAAATATAAATATAAAAGGTAAGGAAATTTTTTTAATGATGGGACAAAGGTAAAGAAGGGTAACAGATAAAATGAATTGGTTTAACTTCTAAGAAGTTTGTTAGAAGAACATTTCAATCAAATTTAATAAAATAAATTAAAAATGTTGAATGAAAAGTTTCTTTTTAATCAAAATATAAAGGAAATCTCTGAAAATGTACGAAACTCGAAACTCATAGAAATAGAAATTCTTCGATTATCTCGACGAGAAGGCCAATTTTTATTCATGAAATTTTACATTATCTTTCATAAACTATATATAGAAAACACTGACGAAATTCCGAATAACTTATTGATTTTTGAAATAATGACATAATTAGAATTGAAAAGTCAGATTAATCTTAGTTCCCAGAATCTTTCAGCTCAATTTTGTATAAATAACAATTATTATGCGGGTGGTAATGAATGATAAAAAGTAGAGCTCGAAAGAACCATTTAATTCTGAAGTTTCTTAGTAAATAGTTAAACGGTTAAATAATGTCCTCCAATCTATCATAATTTAAAAATAAATATTTCTATTAAACTCTTTGGTTTACAAAAACATTTGACTGAAAATTATTGTTCAAATTTTATGCTGTCATATAAATCATTCTTTGTTTATACTCGTAGAAATCATAACTATGATTATAAGCATATTCTTGACAAAAAAAAATAAACTAATTAAATATAAAAAAAATATTGTTTACAATAATTTTTTTTTCTAATTTCTGAATAAAAAATTTGTTCTTAAATTATCAGGTTTTGGTTACCAAAACCAAATTGTGATGAACATTAAATTAACAAAATTAACATAAAAAAAAAATGAAAATGTTTACGCAATATTTAAAACCCTTAAGGGGGTAAAAAATAATTCTTTTTTTTTTCTTGTTGAATATTTCTTTTTATTTTGGGTTTGTTTACAAACAAAACTAAAGAACAAATTTTTTTTTTCTTTCTTTAGATTTGTTGGTTCATAATATTTAATTGCCGAGACTTAGGGGGATTGGTACTCATGGGTAAGAAAGAAATTTTAATTGAATGGATAAAATAAATTGCTATTCAATTTTACGAGGAGGTAATTTTGGGTTTACGAAAAAGTAATTTCTTTACATTGTGTAATTGGAAATCATGCAAACTAATAATTTTGAATGTAATTTTTGAGAGTTGGAAAATAAAAATTAAATTTAGTATTGTAGTTGTTGTTGGATTTATGTGAGGCTAATTTTTCAGTTTTTTAGTTGCCGAAATATGAAAACAAGATATTTAAGCACAATAAACTGATTTTGATGGATGGCTGGATACAAAGAGACGAATTTGAGAAGGACTCATGCAAAACTCTTCATTTTACACATGTTGGGACGGCCACCATCGGTTAAACTGAACTGGTTTCCAACTCTGTGCTCCTGCCTCACAAGTGATTCAAATCAAAATGTATGCAAATAGATAGAGAACACAATTCATATAAAATATTTTTATTGTGGGATTTCATCTTCAAGATTTCAAGATTAAATTCGACAGCTCACAATCATAAAGCTTCTCAAATACACTTAATTGAATAAAACCAAAAATTATATGTAAACTTTTTGATGTTTTAGAAGTACGTGCATTTGATAAGAACCTTTCATTATTGCGAGATTTTTAATAATCTCTAAATTTGGGTCCATACAAAAACTTTTATTATAAGTTTTGACCTCTTTCTATATATTCTTTTTGTTCAAATCTACAAATGTACACTAAATAGTGCCCTAATAAAAAAACAGATTTCAAGGAAGGATCTCATAATTAGCAAACCTATGCTAGAAACTTGTCTCTGTACAAGTGTTTGTGTAGTTATTTATTTACCAGATAGTATTTGATACTCCTTTTAACTAATCGAATACATAACACGGTCATTAAGACTATTCTATTAGAAAAGCTTGAATTTCAAAATATTCAGATTTCACAGAAGATTTCTGTCATTTTCACAAAAAATTTAAATCTATAAATTAACTAATTTAACAAGATTTTCCTAATAGTCTTTAAAACGTGGTAAAATTTTTTTTTTTTATTAAGTTAAACTTTCTTTAATATGTAAATAAAGGTAACAAATTAACTTAATATTATGAAAATTATCTACAAAATCTAAAAATTTATTATACTCTCAGCATTCGACAACAATTTACAACATTGTTGTCCAGCATTCTATACATTATTCTATTGTTATATGTAAAATTGCTATGGGCATCAAAATTGTTACCTTTCAAAATAAATAATATTAATGTTATGCCCAGGTATGTTAAAATATCTATCGGTTTTGTACGAAAACTTAATTGAAAAATTGAATTATTCACCGAAAAAACATTTTTTTCTCATGTTTAATTGTTGGCCCTTGCAGCGGCTATAAAATATGACTGACACAAAAAATTACATAAAATAATATGAAATGTCAAAACGTACCGTAAATTTAATAAATCAATCTATAAAATTGAATTTATGCATTTGTGGCATTTTCAAATTTTTTCGGATATAGGGGGAGAAAAATTTCTTCTGAATTTCAAAGTTTTGTTTTTATATGGAATGTTTACAAATAATATAATCCGATACAATTGAAAATAATTTTACAATTTTAAATAGTTTGTTTACAAAACAAAACCCAAATGAAGAGAAGGTCTTAAGAGGAGCTATTAACATTAAGACGTTTAGTTATTATAATGATGTCGTACACAATCTAAGATTGTAAAAAATGTATTAGGGGAATTTGTTTAGTAGATTTGAATATGGTGTGTTTAAATACTTAAAATTTATATGATTCCTAAAGTAAGTTTATATAAATAATTATATAAAGAATTTGATTGATTGATTGATTGGAAATGTGGGGTAAATCCGTGAAAGGAATTTAAACTATAAAAAAAATCTTAATATCAACATATTTATAAAATATAGAAAACGAAACTATTTTAGAATTTCCTGTATAAAAGTCTGTCTATTAAGCAGATTTAACGAAAATTTGGAAAATTTATTGTTTCGAATTTAACTAATTGGCATGTTAAAGTATAAATCCGGAATTATTTAGTGGGATTGTGAATATCTTCTGGAATTTTTTTGATCTATAACCATTTTTTTAATGCACTTTTTTATGGTGAAGTTAATTTTATTTGTTCATCTGGAATTTGTTAATGTATTATAACTCAAATTTATATTAACATTTGTCCGTTGTTTACCTTTAAATCAAGAATAAAGTGTGCTGAAACCTTAAAATTCTTACGGACTATTGAAACTTGAAGTACTAATATATAAACTATTTAAAATTTTGTTTGGAAATAAATTAAAAATACTTTTAAGTTATTTATTCAAAATTCAAATTGAAATGGTTTGAAACGTTCCAGAGAGGTGGAATTTTGATGTAAGGAATTATATCAATACCGTTTCATGATCGATGTTAACAATGTTTAATCCAATTCAGTCTCTAATTCTGTAATTTCTAGTTATGTTAGATAAAATTTAGAGTTTAAAAAGATGTATATATAATTTACATATGTTGTTTTTACATTTATTTGATTGAAAAATGTTAACTATAAAACCAAAATATTATGGACGTAATAACAAAATGTAAGCAATTAATATAAAATCATAAATTTAACTTCAATTCGGAAATAAAAATTTACATGAAAAATTGTAAAAATTGTTATGGTATTCTCCGGAATGTTGATTGAGTGATTGATTCTATGAGAAGCACTGTAAGGGTTCATGCACTTGGGTAATAATTGTATCCAATCGAAACCCTTCATATAACATGCCGCGTTGGTTGGATAAGTTATTAACGGTTTCAAGCGAAACCGAGAATTGTTTCTAACCCAGAAGACCTGGTTAATGCAGTTAATTCATGTAGTAGGAACAGACACACTTACATCACAGGTGTATGACCCAGGTAGAGTGACACAAAAAGTGTTCAATAGTTTCGTGTTCGTCTCTGTATCCTATACGAAATGTTTAATGATTAAGCATAATTTTTATTTTATATTAAAAGTCATCAAATTTATCGAAAAAAAATATAAAAAAACTACCCTTAAAATTATATAATTATGAAAATCCTAATTTCAAAATGGATTTTTTCTTCCTTTGTTCAATTTTGTCATCATTTCTTTACCATTTCATACATAATTACACATACCGAAATGAGAAAATTAAACATTTTCTATATACAAAACAAAAAGGTGAAGTCCTTCACCATTGAATTTGCTTTCGCTTCTCTGGATGCACCATATGTTCAACTTCAAAATTAATGTTTTTTCAAATTTGAGAAATAACTAATAAAAAGGTCGTTTATTTCTGAAATTATACTTGAAATAAATCGTTTTAAAAATCCCTTGTGGTTTGAAATTAAAAAAAAATACAAAACTAAATTATATTTTTCTATTATTGCCTCATTGGAATTTTATGAATTTTGTATTTTATTTCGATATTTCCACTGTAGACTGTACACAGTCAACATCGGGTATTAATTTACATAAATATTTATGTTTTTGTTTATATTATTTGGGAAAAAATTATTTTTCGTTATTGTTTCTGTTTTTATTTAAAATTTAAATACGAAACTCAGAACAACAAAATACTAAACATAATTGAAAATATTAATTTTTTTTTTTAGAATTGAAATATTGTTGCAATCACGAATAGCATCGCCAGTCCAACAACAAAAAAAATTTGTTGGCAATCCGATTCTGGTCAAAGAAACACACTCGACTGACTTTCAATGACGGACAAACGAATTTCACGGCTATGAGGATTGCAAGGCCGCATTTACTTGGCATGTCGTGCTGTTCTTTATCGATTTTCGTTTTCATGCTTTTTTAAAATAATAATGTTAAAAGGAAATGTTTATAAATTGTATAAAAAAAATGTGTTATGTTGTATAATGTAAAGCTGTTAAGCAATACATCTTCATACCTCTCAGCAGGATCGATAATTGAAATTATATTCAGTTTTGTTTTTTGAACGATAACGATTTCACGTGTATTATAAAAGTTGAAAGTTTTGATTTTATTTATTTGATTCCGTGCGATATGAACACAGAAAAGTCTAAATAATTAATTGAGTTTTGAAATTGATAAATATTCAACCGAAATTTAAATCTTATAAGTAAACTTATTGTAAGAATATTCTCTGCATTTACTTGCATTTACTTTGTATTCGTTAATCGAATTAATATTAAAATTTCGAAATAAAAGTATGTATATAATTATATGATTTTTTCTTATAGAATAACAACATCTAAATCGAATTAATAATTATTTTAATTATATTCGTAAATTCTAGGAAAATTGATTAGTTGAGAAATTATATTATAAATATATCAATTTCAGGTGAAATTATGGATTCATAGTTGCATTCACCTCACCATTCATTAATTTTTAAAAAATCCTACTGATTAATACAGTGTCGATCCTGAGTTGTTAGCCTTAGAATTTTCTGCTATTTGTTTATTTTTACATCTTTATGAAGCAAATATATTTAAAAATTTAGGGATGGCACGACATAATCGACTTTCAATGTTATCGATAAATAACTATAAAAAAATGATAGTGATTTCTCCAATAGTTAAAAATCGATATATCGAGTTAAATTGATAAATTTTATATTGTTATTTTCGAGTTTTTTTTTAAACTGTTTGTAATGATTTCAAATATTTTACTACTGGGACAATTGTCAAAGAATTGTCAAAATCAATTAGTGAATGCATTGCCATTGTGATAAGTATCGATGAAAACGTTGGTTTCTATAATGATATATAGAGTGATTGATATTTTGAATACTCATTCAATTTATCGTAGCGATTTTTGACAATTAACTTTATATAGTATTCCACTTTTTTACATATAATAATCGTCCAATGGCCGCTCAAGTGCAGGCGTGTAAAAGGTACGATCACGCCAGGATTAATAAATAATATAATGTTAATAGTCCAAAGAAACGATGACTATTTTGAAAGTAAAATTAAAATAGTTATATGTAAGTCAAGAAAAAGACAAACACCAAGACAGAAATATGATTTTAATTAATTATGGATGCAAAATCATTCTTGAAATTACTTTTCCAAACAAAAATACGGGCCACTAAAAAATTAGTATTAAAATTAACAATTTGAACCTTCATTTTATAGCTTGACACATTATATAAAAGAATTTGTAATGTTAAATTTGTGTTCTCCGATAAAATGGCCTCAGGACCTTTTAAGTCAACATTAAATAAACATAAAACAAGGATATAAAAATTGTGTAAATTGTAACATTTTTAAAGGTTCCAATGACAACAACAAAATAATTTTATATTTATATTTTTTGAGTTTCAAATTCATTTCAAGTACCATCAAAAAAATTCTTCTACGTTTTACCTTATCTTTTGGTAATATTTTCTATTTTTGTTTTACAAAATTGCAAATGTCTTTTACAAAATGTGTTTTTTTTTGTCTATATATCCTTTTAACATCCTTTTACTTACATCTACAGACAAAAATAAAAACCTAAATTTAAAAACGATGACAGAAATACTGGGAAAGACAATTAATTTTCTGTTAATAAATTGTAAAACAAAAATATTTAGGAAAAAAAAAAACAACATTTAAAAGTATGTTTAGTGCACTTACTGATGAAATAATAAGCAGTAATAAAATAGGGTACTATAATAATTCAAAAACACAGATTCGTACATTTAAATGATATTATAATTGGAACTGATGGTAATAAATTTATATGCGGATGCTCTCCTATAACATTATTAAAATAAGAGACCAAAGTTGATGATGAACAGAACAAAGCAATTATAAAATCATGGAGTATTTTCAAAGAAATTAATAAAAGGAAACATTTTCTGGCTCAAATATTTTAAACACATTTTGATTATAATCTTAAATAACGAAGCCATACACGCTTAACACCCAGAAAATATAATTTTCTTGTATAAGTAAGAAATACATAAAGGAAGGAATTTCGCATCCGCTTTTGCATCTATAGAAAAACAAGGATGTTAAAAGTGTAATTAAATGTCATGCATCTGATTTTAGTTAATCGTTAAAGTGACACTAAAACAACAAGAATTCTTTTACATGATTTTAATAAGCGCGAAAAACGATTATAAATTATAGAAAACATCTTGGAAAAATTTGTATAATAAAAATGAATTTAATTTGAAATGAACAATTTTTTTTAGTGCTGTTTTGAAGTTTTTTAAGTAATTATTTAGATAAATTGGTTTTAGTCAGAAAATTAGGGGAGGTTTCCCCGGCATTGTGATATGAAAGGAAAATATGCTCCTAATTTTAGATAATTCTGAAAATTATGAACACGTGTTCGTCCGGAATGGAATTTAAATTTATGTTTTGGGATAATGTATTTTTTTTGTTTTTTTCCTTTCGGGACGACAAAATTTTAATTGGAACAGAGAAAAGATGATGTTTAGGCAGGTTAAATGAATTGTAAATGATGAATTGGGATTTGTTCAAATTTTGTTTTAATTAGATGTAAATATATTGCGCATTTTATAATCTTTGAACTTTTCAATCTGAAGTCTGAAAAAGGAGTATTTCAAATGTACTAAAATTGATTTATGAATTAATAATTGTAAATTTTGTTTCTTTAAGTTTGCCTACGACAATTAGCTTCAACATTATCTTCAGCTTTATCAAATCTTGCTTACAAAGGTAGAAGGACCTAAATACATTTATTTTTATGCATATAAATTTAAGCTAAATGGTAAACCGTACTTGGATAATAAACAATTTTTTAATGGAATTTGAACTTAAATTGAGCAATTAAGAAGTCTAATACGGAATCAGTTTAATCTACTTGGTAAGGTCATTTTAGGGACAATTATATCTTTTTAAACATTGAACTCTGCACTGACATTAAATCAATGTGACGATTAATACCAATGAATTCATTTATGCATTACGTGTACTATCTAAAATCATGACATTTTGAAGGCTCTTGAAACTAACCAAAATTGTGACTTAATTCAGTTGCCTGAACAATCAAAAAAAATGGGCTTTCCACTGTGGCAACAGCCGAAAATCATTGTTTATATCAAATAAAGGCTACTGTTTATATCAATAATTCAATTTTTGCATTTCATTTATATACTAATCACATAAAATCGCAGGTTCTGGCTACCAATCAAACCATAAAATTGAGATTTAATTCGGTATCTAAATCAAATTCAATCGAAATGATAATTATTAGCATATGTCTACAGCACGAAACAAGCATTTAAATGCAATACAAAAAAAAAAAAAATATAAATACGCAGAGAACACTAAACGCGACACATTAAATCCGGCAAACACCAGGCAAAAATAAAATCTCAAAGATAAAATAATAAAATGAACCAAAAAAATAAAACTATTTTTTTTTGGGTTCAAATTAAAATTAGAGAATGCAACAACGAACGATGCTGATATAAAAAAAAAACTAAAAAAAAAGAAAACCAATTTATTTTAACCTTTTGTACGACATGGTTTTAATTAGATCGAAATGAGAAACGCCCATTCTGTACCGCAGTATAGCATCATCAGAGGATGCATTTATAATATGTTATTTTTTTTATTTTGGGGTGTATTCATTACTTTGTCATTGTTGTCATTTCCAATTCCTCGTTAGTCTTCATTTAGTTTGTCATCATCATTGAAAACTAACTAAGAAGTAAAACAAATCTACTTGCCAACCGCACTAAAGTAAGAGACTTTACCCAATTTTGTGTTTGTATTTGGATTTGGATTTTTTTTTTTCATGATATGGTTTTAAAGTAAATTTGTATGTTTTATATCTATCTATATACAGGGTGTCTGCATTTGGAATAAGAATTCTATAAGAAGTGAATTGCTTGATTCATTTAAAGAAAAATATTAAATCATAGCTTCTAAGTGATTGTTTGACCCAGCGTAATCAAAGTATCCTCCTCTAAGGTAAAATTGATTATGGTATTTTTTAAATATTACGGCTATTTCCATCCGAGTTACCAGTTTCGTGCTATTAGCCTTCAATGTTAGATTTTGTTTATCAAATTCTATTAAAATTGCATTTATCTAATACGTTACGGGGTTACGGTTTGCGTGGGTATAATGCTGGAGATACAAACGCAATATATAGGGACGTAATATATATAAACGTTATAAGCACTTTCAAAATTGAGTTAATGCCTTATTGACATAAAGCAGGTGTTTTTAGTGAGCGGTTTTATATTTTTTTAAAAATTATGAATAATTATTTGTCAATTATTTGTTATTATAATGAATTTTACTTGTAAAATTTCAAACGAAGACATGCAAATTATAAAAATTTCTAAATTGTGGATGTTTGCGTTCGGTTTTTTGAACTTTTTGCGTTGTGAATGTTTCTGTTCAGTTTATCTATTCCTATACATTTTTTTATCTATTTTTCTATTTTTTTTGAACTTTTTGCGGTGGCTTGTACTTTTTTTGACAGAGTGTTGCAGCGCGTTGACGTTGCGTATGTTGAGAGTAACTGAGGTATTACGTTTTCAAAAATAGTCCTTCAATTAAAAATAAAGGTAGATTTAAAAATAATCAATTCCAATTACTTATTAGACGTTGCCTACTTTGAGAAGTTATTGATTTCTGTGTAGTTCTCTGAACATAAGGATATGCCACAGTATTATTCGCTTACTCTAATATTCCTTCTAAATTTTCGTCACTAAACTAGCTGATTAGCAGCTCAGAGAAGTGTATTTTTTCTTACAATGAAACAAGAAATTACACATCATAGGATTAACATCCAAAACGCAGACACCCTGTACAACATTTCTATATGATGATGATGACGATGATGGGAAAATACTGCAACATGATAGGAAAATGATATTTAGAAAAAAAAGAACATCTCAAAGGAAAACTATAAGAAATATTCAAAAGATTTTCTTAGAAATATGTGAAAAAAGAGATGATTTCTTTACGACTTTTACATTATAATTTTAAAGTTTTCCTTTTCATCAATGATAGAAATTCAAATTATCTTCTTTTTTGAATCACCTTTTATGTTTGCTTAATTAAAGAGTTAAAGCATAAAAGGAAAAATCATTTACTTTGTTGATAATTTAAGTTTTTGTCAACTTTTAAGATTTTTTTTTTTTGCTGTATTCGAAATAGTGTTGATTAGCTTTGGTATAGAAGATATTGCTTGTTCAGACAATATAATAATTTAATAGGATCTTATTAATTTATCAATTTAAATCAAAGGTAAATTTGTTAAGGGAGTTTGAGACTTCTGGGAGTTAACTGATAAATTGAATTGAAAATTTAAATTAATTTTTTTTATAGAATTAAAATGATTTATATTTGAAGTTATGTTATAGTAAATTTATTTGGCTTTTGCCTCTTAAGCAAATACTTTCTGTTAACTAATTTTGAATTACCCTGGATTAATATTAAAATGGTCGCAACGGAAAACAAAATTGAAGCAAGTGAACGTAAAGTTATTATAATTTTTTTTCATTAACAATGAAATGGATGAAGAAGAATTAAATATTCTAAAATAATTGAAATGCAACAATTTCAAATTCATCATTTTACCTGCAAAATAGTGTCACTGTTATTTTTTTTTACATTTTCCAGCGTTGCAAATCGAAAAACTAAAAAGTTGGCATACTTTTACTTTGGATTAGTTCATACTTTTACTTTGGATTAGCTCATACTTTTACTATGGATTAGCTTGCGTTAATCTCATTGATAATGGAAATATTATTTTCATATTGTTCAATTTTCAACTTTGTTTTGCGTTGACTTTGCTTTACGTAGCTTTTCTTATTGTGACTCTAGCATTAATTCATTACCGAATAAACTTAACTATACTTATCAATCTTAATTTGGAACAAAAATTGAAGGATTAGTGTGAAAAAACGTAAGTGTGAATTAGTTAGTGTCAGAGATACAGACCTAATACTTAGTGATGGTCCCTTTTTCCTATGGAGATATAAATTAATTTCATCAGAAAAAAAAAAATCTACGTTAATGTTTTGTGTGCGTGTTAAAATTTAATAATATTATACTTATGATAATCAATTTTTTTACGGCCTCTGTGTGAGAATAATAAACATCACTTTATAGAATTTTTTCCATGATATTATATTCTTTATAAATTTCAAATTATATTTTTTCACCATCAGTTCAGTATTCCCTTTATAACAAACAGGAAAATTATCAAGAATCCTTTGTAAATTTTCATTTTTTTTTTTTTTTATACTATTATATTTCATTTTCACTTTTTGAAGTCACAAATTTGGATAATTTATTGTTTTTAGTAGTATCATTAGGATTCAGTCAGTATAATCAGATCATTTTTATTCATTTGTAACAAGAATTTTTAGTTATTTTCACCTCAGTTGTTTTTAATCTTTGTCAAAGCACTGTCACAAAAAAAAAAAATTATTGTATGTTTTTCTGATTTGAGCAAAAATGGGGGAGATGAAATTTGAAATTTTGTCATAGGCAAATAATTTGTATAGTCAACACAAGCTCATCAGAAGAAACATGTCTCTCCAAGCTATACAATATTTCAGATTGCTGGTTAGCCTAATTTAACATGATTGTTTTAACTTTAGCTGCGTGATCTGTTAATTTGCAATTTGATTTTATGGACAATTGGAAAACGGTTGCTCCACTATAGTAACAACAGAAAATCGGTGGAAACAATCGAATAACAGGTTTTTCACTTTGGGAACAACCGAAAAACGGTGGAAATGTTTTCGGTAACGATAAAATTGATAAAATTAAGACCTTTGAAACTACAGTCACTTTCGTTTGAAAGTAATAAAAACGTATAGAACGATTACAGCACAACTTTTAAGGGATCGAATTATAACTATTACACTGGGCAATATTCGACTTTATGTTAACAAAATAGATTGCTTAATGATTCTACTGAAGTTTGTAAGATATTTCGGCTTTTAAACAATTTTTTTTTATATGTTTTTAAATCCGGTAGCATTTGCTACCAATTTAATTACATATTTCAATTCTTTTTATCAAAAGTCGAATAATAAAATTAAAAATGTAATTTAAATAGTTCCTAGGAAATTTTTAGCCTGGACATATTTTCTTTTACTTGTTACATTTTTTTAGCTTAAATTATATGAAAATTTAAATTTCATATTGATTTATTTCCTCTGAACATGAAATGTTGTAAATTGTAAAATTTGAACTTATCGGCCTGTAATACCAACTTATGATGAGTTGGAATATTTAATTTATTTTCATGTTTCATTTTTTTATATTTATAAATCATGTTTTCAATAAATATTTCTGTTTTATTGGAAAAGAAAAAATTAAATTAATAAGAATAAAATATTCTTTTTATGTATAATTACACAAAAAAAAAATTTACCTTGAATAAATTTTAAGAAATCATTTTTATTTTTTACATTTTCCATTTTCAAATTTCATATTTGATTTTGTCTTACGTTTTTTTATTTATATTTGAAAATATTTCTTAAGGAAATTTATGTTTTTCAAAAGAAATTTATGTTTTTCTTTCGCATTTTTTATTTTTATATATTTTGATTTAATTTAGTATTTTATTTTGTGATTTTGTGGATCGAGAAATATCAAAAAGAATAGACAGTGAGTAATTAATAACTTCACTTTAGGGTATTTAGAAGTACGAAAAATTCAAATAAAAATTATATAAATATAAATTTATAACAGCAGAAATTACAGAATTTCTGTCTACTGTGAAAATGATAGGCGGAATTGTACAAAGAGACAATAATTCTATTTTTGACATTTTAAGTTAATGACAAAATTGTATTTAATTCATTTTGTTGTATATGTTCTTTTAAAAATTTTCCCGCCCTGACGTTATTCCGCCTTCAATTTTTTTTTATGATTCCATCCTCTGTAGAAAATTTAATAGATTAAAGTTGTTTAAATATAAATTATTATTTAAAGAATTATAGAAGCCCTCGGGGAATGGGAAATAGAAGAGACCAGTAAAGGTAAAGTAATAAATTTGTTATCCTTTATAAATGACTGAGAGACGACGACGATGACGATGACGAAGATGAAGATGTTTTTTTTTTGTAGTTGTTGTTGTGGAATAAAGTAAGGAAAATATTATTTACATTTAAGGATCATTATTTTTCGTAAAGATATTTTTATGACTTACATATTTTTAAAGGTATCCTTTTTTTTGTATTTTTCTTCCTTGTGTTTAATTTAACGACTTAAATGTATGCGCAAATAGTGAATGTGTTTTTTGTTGTTACTGTTGGGTGGGTGGTATTAAATTGTTAAAGGGGTGAACACTTTTTTAAGGATGTTAATCATTAATTTTAATAAATTTAAATGATTAGTAGCAATTTTTTCATTAGATTCTATTTTTGAATATATTTTTTTTATGGTATTTTCGGTATAATAAAATCAATAATGTAGTTAAATTTTATAGGAGATTATATGAAAATTATTGGAAAGAACTGAAGTAGTTAAATATATTTAAGAATTTGAAATAAAGTTTAAATTTTTTGTCCTTTTCAGGACAATTTTTATTAAAGTTTTAGGTGAATAACACAAAACTGAATTAAGCAAGCTAAATAGTTAAATTATTTGATTTCATTCACAATGTAATTACTAATTTTATTTACTATATTTTTAATTAAAATTAAACCATAAATGGAAATTGGTGCTAAAATTAATGAATTCTAAGAGAAATTTGATAATGATCAGAATATTAAATAATTTTTTAACTATAATTTACGTTTTCATATAAGATTTTAACTCAGTTCAATATAAATCTAGTTTTCAATTTCATTTGATCACTAAACCATTACAAAATATAAAGTTTTTATAAAACAAAACTAATTTTATTAATATCCTAAGACTTTATTTTATTGCCAGACCACCTAATATCTATAAAAAATCAATTTACTTAAAATGTAACTAATAATTATCTTTCACAAATTTAAATTAATACTAAAAATTGTTTTAAGAAAATTTAAAAACAATTTTTCTCATGCTTTAATATTAATTTATTGCCTTGGTAGTAAAATTGGAATATAACTAACAATCTTTTGGTTGTAAAATAATAATTATCAATAAGTTTGAGTTTGAACCTTTGCAAAATATATAAAATCGGCAATTTTCACATTGTCAAATTAGTTGCACAGCATGCCATAGAAACTAATAAGATAAATTAAATATCTAAGGGTCCATAAATCAATCTTTTAAAAAATTTTTGGTTTCTGAAACTAAATCGTAAATTGTTAGTTAACATTTACGATAATAACATAGTAAAGAAAATTTTAACAATATTTTAAGATTTGTTACGTTTGGCGGCTTCGAGTCATTGTGATATTAAGAAGACAATGAATTTGTAATGGAAAAGTTGTATATTCTCTTCTATTACAGAGAACTGAAAAATATTGTTTGTATTTTTGGTAGGTTTACTGAACTTAGTGTGAATTCGAAATTTCCGAATAACAAAAATATTTTCAACTCATCTTATTATTTAAAAAATAATATATTTATCCTTTCTGTAAGACAGCAGAATAAACTTAAAAGTGAACTCTATTTAGTAAACTAATATTTTTCCCAATTTGAACTTTAATACTTCAAAATATATTAAAATGTATATTTAGTAATCCCTAAAGGACCAACAAAATATCAAATTATTATCCACATAATTAAAGCCACAAAGTTTAATTTTAACAAAAAAGTTACCTCCACCAAATTAAACGAATTTTATTTTATAAATGCAAAAACTTCTCATCGTCCTGTAACTAAATATTTTTTTTGTTAAATATAATTAATTGTTGCATAAAAACTTTTGTAGTCCCTTAGCTGGCGGGTTACACTAATATGCATTTTTGTTCATATAATTTATAAAATTTTATGCTATATATAATTCATAATTTACTGAAAATATCCATTAATACATACTAACTTATTCACTAAAACTATATAAATATATGCCAAATTGACTAAAATTTTAAAAAATTTAAAGTTTCATTGATGTTGTTTATAATATCCTTTAAATTCTATACAACATAATAAAACGTAAAATGGACTAGACTACGGAATACTGAAAATATGATCACGACGATTAAGAAAACTAATAAATTTAATTTATATTTAATCCTGCCACTCTGAAAAACTTTATGGCTGGAAAGAGCTATCAACCATCAGTAAAAAAATATTTATATTTTAATATTTTTTTTCTGCAGGACATTGCCAAAAAAGGATACTGGATAAACGAAAACTAACTATTTATTTATTTATATAAAATCGTTTTTAAAATATATAAACGACCCCGAATTTTAAGCTAAAATCTCTCAAATAAATTTTCTATTTTATTTTACTAAGTATTTTGATTTTTATAAATAAATATCCTGGAAAAAGGATTGGTTGTATAC
Source organism: Rhamphomyia laevipes (assembly GCA_963920725.1). Taxonomy (NCBI): domain Eukaryota; kingdom Metazoa; phylum Arthropoda; class Insecta; order Diptera; family Empididae; genus Rhamphomyia; species Rhamphomyia laevipes. Next base: position 39,959,407 of record OY987258.1, on the reverse strand, counting down.
TAGATCACCATACAACATAACCAAAAATTTTTATATATATTTTTTTTTCAGTAAACAGCTAATTATAAAACTACCGCACAAAATATTATTTATAATAAAACTCCCAACAAAAACACAAGCGTTCACGAACCAACAAGGGTTAAAATATTGTGGTTACGTTGTTACGTATGGAATGTTTTTGGTAAATTCATTCTTTTTTTTTAAATTTTAAATATGTTTTATTTTGGTTTTCCTTACCTTCCCATGGGCATCCAATAACTTCAGCTCTCAAACAAACTGTCCTGTCATATTGACTATAAGGATATATACGTATTTTCGATGCGAAAACGATGGGCTGTAAAATATTCTCAACTTCACTATAAGTATTTATGTTTCCTGTGAGGATCTGTTGAATAAGTAACAAAAAAAAATTTTTTTTTACAAAACATTAAAAACACATAAAATGTAAATATAAAGGATAAATAAAATTAAAGTGTGATTATGCAAATTTGGGGGTTCGTTAAAAAGTCATTTGGGCTAAATAGATTAACGGGTCAGTAATAAGTTCTTTTTAGTCCATGAAATGGCGGTAAGACATTATGTAAATTATGTATAATTTCATTGAGCATTTTTTAAAAGCTTTATTATTTTTACTTAAGTAAAACAGAGCTCGCTAAACAAAAAAACTGGACTAGCAAATATTAATACTTTTCATTGAACCAATTAAAATGAATTAAAAATATTGGACTTAAAATTTCAGTGGAATTGTATTATTTTGATTGGAAAGTTTGAAATTGTCTCTTCAAGAAAATGAATAGTTTTAGCTAGAGTCCGAAATGATCAATCCGGTAATGAATTTTAAGTTTTACATCATATTTTCTTCATCCTGATGATATTTATCGGATATAGAGGTCAGACAGACTACGTTGATATCTAAATTATTCATAATTTACGAAATCAAATTTAATAATTAGCAATACGCTAATGTTAAATAGTAAAATGAGGGATGTAAAGAAACTATTAAAATTGAAAAAAGGATAGAAATATCAAAAGGTTCTTTATATAATTCTCTATAATGCTGAAATTTCCCTGTTTTGGAGTATTAAACTTTGAAAAAATGGTGTCAAATTGAATGCTTAACATTAATATTAATATTAACGTTTGATGATTTAGGTTAAAGAATAAAACAATTCTGATTCTTTTGTCAATGAATTTGAAATAATGATGCAGGAAGATTAAAAATCCGTAAAGGATAGTTAACAAATGTTAAACGTACTAAAAAATAATTTGAAAATGATAATTGAAACTAACTAAAAGGTAAGCTGTGATGTGAATAGATTAGATTCCTTTAATTTATAACAGACAGACAAACACTAGTTTTGTAAAAGCATAATTTTGTCTTACAGTTTATTCTCATAAACCTCCGTCCATTATAACCTTAAATAAATATATATTTCTAGCAAAAAACCAAAAAAAAATTGGCGTAAAACAATCGTATAATCTAGATTTATTTTTATTGTTCTTAAAAACGCCATTTATACGATTTTTTTTTGGTTATAAAAATAATTTTCATTTGGGATCGTCGGATATATTAAGGCAACTTTACTGGGGCAATATTTATTACATTGTCTTTGTTTGTTTGAAAGGAATCATTTATCTCCCAGTTGGATATCTCAATTTTACATATATTCGTTCATATATATTACAGACAGATAAAATGGAATTTAGAAAATAATAAAGATTTAAAAGTTTTGTATTTTATTGATTTCATTGTAGTATTTTCAAAAATTTACCTCTTTGCCTTGGATATTTTTCCAACGTAACCATTTATTAAAACCAGGCCGCCAATATTCTAATACATATGCTTCAGTATATTCTTGTCCTTGACCTTTACCAAAACGTCCTTGTGTCCGAATACCAGTTATAACATGTACCTGTAACAAATCAACTTGTAGATATTCTTTTAAGCCACGTGATACCATATGCTTTGGACACCATGCACCACCATTATTATCGATTTTCAATCTGGCAAAATAATAAGAAAATTTTGTTTTATATTTTTGTATATATATAGAGTAAATCAAATACGAAGAAAATCAAGGAAATTATTTAAAGAAATATAAAATTTATTTGAAAAAATTATAGTATTGGCTAGTGGAGTTGGACGTATTTCTTCTTTTTTATATTTTGTAAGTTAATTGAAGGATAAGTGAACAAAATTGTTGATATATTTTAATGAAAAGTGGAAATTTAAAGTAATATTAGTAGAAATTGTTTATATAAAATTATATAATTAAGGAAAATGGTAAAGAAAAAAGAAAATGTTCAAACTTTTTATACGTAATACCAGTCAAGGATAATTAAAAGGGTAAATAGTTTTATTATTTTACTGAAACTGACTGAAAAAGTTTGTTTTTCCTAAAACAACCAATTATTATTAAATGTTAGAAATTGTAAATTATTGTGCACCAACCTTGCAGTTTTCTGAAGTGTTGAAATGAATTTTATTATTTTAATATAATACATATTTACTTTAGTTTTTGCACGCCTGCTAGTATTTTGAATAGTAGTTTTACAGCATTAATTTTATTTTAAGAACATTGAACAAATTAATAAGCATAATCACCGTTAAGAGCCCTGGACTCATACCAAGTCAAATCAAAGCAAGTATGGGACTGTTGGCAAGCTTTATTAACCCTAGAAAATGGAAACAGGGTAACACTTCATAAATTACAGCCAATATGGGTTTTGAAGGTAATGAACGAGTAGACAATTTTTGCGAAAGAAGGAGATAGTAACACTCTAATTAAACTAGAACAATTTTGTGGTATCTGAAGGTAATATTAATATTTCAAGGCGCTATGCTATAAAAGGAAGAAATTGCTCAATCTCATGAATTACACTAGAACATATTTGAACGACTAAGATATTCCAAGTAATTCATTTCTGGATCATCAAGAAAGCGAGCACCGGAGCGCGTTCAAATGAATAGAAAAATGCGAAAACAATGATGGGCTTCCTTCAACGCCTCAATGATGAGGCGTTGATGTCTAGACGACTTTGACAGTTCGAAGGCTAGGTTGTGGGTTCTTCGGAAACATGGCGACTACCTAAAATAATTGTATAGTTTCATGTAGTGTTTTTGGGCTTTATGAGTGACGAATATTTAGAAGGGATATCAAAATAAACTAAATGTCTGTGGCGCACTCTTACTTTTAACTTAAACCTAATGGAACAGCATTATTTAAGGAATAATAAGTACGACTTTTCAAACCACGAATTTAATTCGGTATACTGTAGAACTATTTTTATTCAATTGGTCTGATAATGCGCAGATATTCAAAATGATTTTTACAATTTATCAACCACGTTTTACCTTCAAACACAGATGGGTCATAATTCTTTAAATTAAAATTTGATTTTCCTTCATAAATTCCAAAAAAGAAATATAATTAAACATTTTAACAATTATTGTCATTTATTATTAAACACGTAGTGTTAAATTTATTTTACATAATTATTTCTACATCAGCAACTAAGCAGTCCTACACTACCATAAAAAAGAAAATTGATTACCAATATTTAGTCTCTGTCCCATTCCAAAAATAATCGATTTTTAAAAATCTTGTCCGAGATTTTGTTTTTATTGTATTTAAAAAGATAATAAAAAAACACAATAAAATAAAAAATTATCACATTTTTTTTCCAATTCTTTCACGTTTTTATTTTTATTTCAAATTGATTTCTTTTAATTATGCATTTGTCTATGTCTATCTATATACATTTTACCATCATGGCAAGCAAAAGACATCATACTGTGAAAATGGCCATAATAAACTTTTCGATCCCTTTTTTGTTTTTTGTTGAGTTGATTTCGATTTACCAGTAAAAACCCTATAATTTATCCTAAATATCTATAATCAATTCAAAAATTCAGGGAATATTCATTTTGGATCGAACAGAAATTAATAATTTAAATGACCTCTGCGTTTAATGGTTCAGTGGCTATAAAAAAAGAAAGAAAAAAAAATCAAAAATCGTTTATCGATTTTTTTTTTTTGATATTATTCCAGAGAAAAGGTATTTTCCAAATTTAATATCGATAAAAAGTTTTTATTGTTAAACTTAGGGGTTTGTTAGAATTGATTGAAGCTGCAAGTTCACAGAAATTTAAAATGCTGAAATTATAATATTCTTTTTATAGAGATGAAAATTTAGTGGCATATTAATGGTCTTATTTTAGTGTAATTTCTCTAATTGAATTCAGTGCAGGTTATATCATTCGATAACACTGAGCTAATCTGTAGCTAATTCTGCATTATTTAAGTTCTATTAACATATGACGGATCTGACAGTACAAATTTATAGAGTAAAATTAAATGAAATTTTGCTTTAATGGACTTAAAAAGTAAAGAATATTACTGACAATTCAGAGATGAGTGTTTTTCAGTGGAGAAAAATTAGTGTTCATTCTTTTTGGGGGTTTTATTTATTTCTTTTTTGTTGAAATAAAAGTAAGAAAAATGAAGAAGCATTTTACATATAAAAAAAGGGTCGACGTTTTTTGTAATTACAATATTGCTCTGGAAATATCGATTATTTTTGTTTTATAAAATTCTTCACTAATTTTTGGTATGTACATTCACTTCAAAATTTGGTTACGATAAAAAATATAAGATTTTAAATGAGTTTTAACTAATATTTATATAATAATTTCTCATTCACAATTTTGAATAATTAAATTACATTTTTATATTATACTTTTTTCACTGGTGAATGAATTTCAAATCATAAGCGTTTTTATACTTGATTCTGTCACGATGCACAATAATGATAGCTGGCAGAAGTAGAAAATTTAACAAAAATAAAAGAACTTAACTTTTAAAAGTAAACAGTTTTTTAGCTATGCAGAAAAAATTGAAGTATTTAATCAGTAAATTTTGTGTTTTCTAGATTTTTTTTTTTTTTTTTTTGCGGATCATAAGTCATTAAAGAGCTGAGAAAATTGTTATATGAAAAGTATTGCACTTGATAAACAATGAATTTAATGATTGTTATAAGTGTGAGGAAGTATATATTATAAAAAAAGCATCCTGACTTAATGATAGGGTTTAAATAAAAATTGTATGTAAAAATCTATATAAAATTAATATACTTCAAATTTCAATCAAAATTTTCTATATACATTAAGGATAATAGCAAGAATAATGTCAACTCATGACAGAAAATTAATTCCTTTATGTACTTTGGACTTTATGAAAGCTTAAAACGATTATTAGAAGTGAGACAAATCTAAATTTCGATATGTAGTTAGGTGTAGGGTAAGAGTGGGATACAGGCAGTCCTAATTATTGGAGCCATTATAGTTAGTGTTTTGATTGGCGAAAATTTTGGATACTTCCAAAAATTAATTTGATTCAAATCCTGCCAACCAAAATATCATTAAAATTTTGCAGCTGTAAAGTCGTTTACAAATGTACGACAAAGACAATAAGGGCCGAAAAAATTAATAAATTTGGCTACATCAAATAAGATTAAAGAAATCTCAACAAAAATTCCACCTTCTCGATTTTGCATTAAAATTTATGTTACCTGCGAAAATTAAAAAAAATGAATCAACATTTATTTATTTAGCATTGATGAGTGTTTGAATATCTAATCCACTCTAGATTTACTACAAAATTTGTGATTCTGTTGGATCATTAAAATTTTTATAATATACTTTAATTATGTACAAACTTGTGTAACATAAAAAAAAAATTACGACTTTAGTTTCTCTGGAATGGTCAACAATACTAAAGTAATGTTATACTGATGGTTAGGTTGTTGCACTATAGATACAGGCACTCGATACAATCCAGTTATCAGTGAATATTTTTAAAATCGTTGTTACCAAACGGTTTTTTAACCTTTCTTCTGTAGATAAAGCAATTTGATGACGAGCAACATTAATTTTCAGACTTCAATTTCCAGTTTATTTCTACTTTTTATATCTATTTGGTGTAAATATTACTTTGGTCAATGCGACTGTGCATAAACTTAATACGAATACGACACATTTTATGTTATAATGCAGTGCTATAGCTTTTACTTACATTATGTATACATATTACACAGTACTAAATATCATATGCAAATATTAACTAGATATGTAAAATTGTAAATATATAATCTTTAGAGGTTGTTAGAACCCATTTTTTTTTTTTGACATAATTACTGTTTGTTAATATATTGCTACTTTAAGACTACAAATAACTCAATATAATTACTTAAAATTAGTCCATTCCAGATAAAGAGTAAAATGGTATGGACAATAATTTCACTTGTAAGGTTTCACTTTGTAAATCGGTAAGAAATGTAAAGATGTGTGATATCGAAGCCGATTAATTCACTGTGCAAAACAATGAATAAATAGAAACTGTTGTGCCAATCAGTGATACCCTTAAATATTTTGCAAAAGTGTCAAAAAAGTGCTGTCAAATTCGATTTCTCTCAAAATTTTGCAATGAAACTCCATTTTAATAAAGAATTTGCTGATTTTAAGATTTTATTGTATTTACACTATATAAGCATCATTTTTAGTAGAAAATCAGAATAAACTAGCTGTTATTTCAGAAATTCTAATTTTAATATGTACAATTTACAGTGATGACAATTTAGTATGGAATCAATGTACGTCCTAGTTATAGTTTCAAAACAACGACTCGGTCGGTACAACTGGTTCGGTGAGAACTTACTTATATACAGTGAATAGTGAACTATAGCTTAAAACCCTAGTAGATTTAATGTTTGGTGATGTTTCATAACTTTTTTTTAATTATTTAGAATTTATCAATAAATTTAGCCTAAATTGTAGACCATAATTAATTACAATTTTAAATTAGAATATTTTAATTTGCTATTCATAATTTTGATTTGATAATTTGTTGACATATTCGATCATCAAAGTTAATCCAATATGAAGTTATATTTTGTTCAGTTTGAAGACTTATTAGTCCATATTACAAATATTAGTTAAACTAATAAACTGAAAAGTGATACTTTACAACGCACAAGTCGAGTATTAATATGCAAAAGTGGCATTGATTTTTTTATTTTGAAGTTTTACGTTTACAAAAAAATGAAACGTAAAAAATACATTTTGTATATGAAAAATTGAAAAAATTGGATACTAAATAGTTTTTATCCTATTATAAAATATTTTCCTACTATACAATTTACAATTATTTATAGCATTAAACCTTTAATTTTTTTAGCTTTTGCCACCTATTGATAAAATTGATAACAAATATTAATTACAACATGTTACGAGGGCTGTTTCAAAACTTTTGAAAGCGAAAAAAGAAATAACGAATTTTCTGGTTAAAAAAATAATTTATTTTACGATTAATAACCAACTATTGCGTCTAATATTTCACGTACTTTTAATCGTCAATCATTTAATACCATATCATATCATGAACTTGTTAAACGATTGTTTAGACAGTTTTCGAATGTCCATTGCGTGGATCGTCTTCAACGTTTGTACGACCACGTTTAAACTCAGTACATCTTCGAACAGTTGGAAATAAAGGTGCAGTTTCCTTACTTTTACAATCTTTCGCATTAATTTTTATAATTGATAAATAAATGATAAACCTTCATTTTATATTGTTTTTTTTTATGAAATTTGTTTTATATATTTTTTTTTTTACGGTTGGATTTTAGGTTTAATTATAAAAATTTTACAAACAGCCCTCGTAAAAGCATTGTGGCGAATATATTTAAAAAAAAAAATTAGTATAGTTGTTATTTTTTTTATACAACGTATTTGAATTTAATGTTATTTACATAAATGAATTTATAAAATACATAAAATTTTACCCACACGGACACTACCAAAACTAAAAAAAAGATGAATTTAATTTAGAAAAATATCAAAAATATTAAATAAATAAATTTTATATAGAGATAAGAAAATTAATTATTCAACCATGATTTTTGAAATAAAAACAGTTGGATAGAGGAAATTGGATTATTTAATTAATATTTTCAAAACATGGACACTGTAGTACACTGTCATAAATGAGGTCAAATTTTAACAGATATGAGAAATTACATTTGGTAAATTATTAAATGTATATAATAAAATGTATTACAATTTTTCATATATACATAGAATAAAAATGTCAAATATTGATAGAGTACAGGAAATGAAAAATATATATAAGGATGAAATTAAGGATATTTTTGGTTAAATAGTTTACAGAATTGAAAATAGAATTTTTTGAAATATAAATGTGAAAACCATCTCCAGTTGACACTATTATAAGTAAAATATTTTTGATTAATATTTAAAAAAAAACTTATTTGACAGAATCTGATAATAAGGTTATATAGAGTTAACCAATGTAAAGGAAATTTGACCTAAATACTAATTGAAAAAAGGTATTTGAAAGTAAATTTATTCGGGGGTTTTATTTATTTATTAAATTCAATTTATTTTCTAATTAAAAATAAGTTAAAAAAAGAAAAAGAAAAACCACCAAAATTTGTAATATCAAATAAATAGAAAAAACTAAATTTTTAATGCCAATTGATTGATAGTTAATTGGAGGTTTCAATTTAACCAAAATTCAAATTCAAATTTTCCAGTAATAAAGATCGGAATCGGGAAAATGCATTTTTCTAGTATTATAATTTGTCTATCATTTTAATTTGGAAACGATTAAAATCGTATTACTTCTAAATATACAATTGAGTAAATTGCTTAAAATATAAACGCTTTTTTTAACGTTGTACTTTATTAATATGAAAATGCAGCAGATCAGTAGTAATCAGTAATGTCATCGTAAACTAGGTTATAATATAAAATTTTGGTATATTAAAAAAACTTGAATAAATTTGTATTATAATAAATTTTTGAATGACATTTTTATGTTAGTTTTTGATAAATTTACATTTTTTTTAGGCTAATTTGAATAATAAATATTGTAATGAGCTGAAATTAAATATATGAACAAAAATGCTGGTCTTTTTAGCTGGTGGTCCATATAAAATGGAAAAGGTAATAAAATTAATAATATTTTAAATGAATATTTTATCACATCACTCAATTTTATCACATCACAGGAAATGCAATCATTTTTGAACAAATTTGATGATTATTCTTTTGTATATATAAAATTATGGATTGAAATTTAAAATTATAAGTAGCATCAGTGGTGGATGCATTGCTGAATTATAAATTTTTTAATATAAATGTAAAATTGGTGATTTTAAGATTTTATTGTATTTACACTATATAAGCATCATTTTTAGTAGAAAATCAGAATAAACTAGCTGTTATTTCAGAAATTCTAATTTTAATATGTACAATTTACAGTGATGACAATTTAGTATGGAATCAATGTACGTCCTAGTTATAGTTTCAAAACAACGACTCGGTCGGTACAACTGGTTCGGTGAGAACTTACTTATATACAGTGAATAGTGAACTATAGCTTAAAACCCTAGTAGATTTAATGTTTGGTGATGTTTCATAACTTTTTTTTAATTATTTAGAATTTATCAATAAATTTAGCCTAAATTGTAGACCATAATTAATTACAATTTTAAATTAGAATATTTTAATTTGCTATTCATAATTTTGATTTGATAATTTGTTGACATATTCGATCATCAAAGTTAATCCAATATGAAGTTATATTTTGTTCAGTTTGAAGACTTATTAGTCCATATTACAAATATTAGTTAAACTAATAAACTGAAAAGTGATACTTTACAACGCACAAGTCGAGTATTAATATGCAAAAGTGGCATTGATTTTTTTATTTTGAAGTTTTACGTTTACAAAAAAATGAAACGTAAAAAATACATTTTGTATATGAAAAATTGAAAAAATTGGATACTAAATAGTTTTTATCCTATTATAAAATATTTTCCTACTATACAATTTACAATTATTTATAGCATTAAACCTTTAATTTTTTTAGCTTTTGCCACCTATTGATAAAATTGATAACAAATATTAATTACAACATGTTACGAGGGCTGTTTCAAAACTTTTGAAAGCGAAAAAAGAAATAACACATCACAGGAAATGCAATCATTTTTGAACAAATTTGATGATTATTCTTTTGTATATATAAAATTATGGATTGAAATTTAAAATTATAAGTAGCATCAGTGGTGGATGCATTGCTGAATTATAAATTTTTTAATATAAATGTAAAATTGGTGCTATTATAATAATGACTTATTGTATAGCAAAATTAAATGGAAATAAAATTTAATACAAATCATGTTCCAAAGTCGTGTTTCCTCTATTACAATATTTTTAGCACTCAAATAAAAGTTTATCGAAATTAACAACTCAAATGAAACGAATAGGTCAAAATAAAACATCTATGGTAAAAAAAAAACTAAGATCAACTAAAAGTTCCCTTGAGATCAACTGAAAGTATCTCAAACTGTGCTCCATCATTAGTGACAGTCAAATAATAGTTGTCAAAGTACTAATCATTAATGGAAATTGTTATAGATCTGTTAAAGTAATTTAAAGATTTATCAGAAATTCCAAATAAACTTATTAATCTGTTGCACTTTTCCATTATCGTAACATTTTTTTAAATCAAAATCTAAAAAAAAAAAACTTTCATTCTATTTTAAATATACATTTTTCTTATTAACATTTTAACATTTAAAAGATCAAACAATTTCTTTTAATTTTAATAATTTGTATATATGTATATAAAAAACAATTTTATATTATACTAAAAATTTACTTGACAATCTTTTAAAATCTAATTTAACACATGATTATAAAATATTAAATTTCTCAAAATAGAAAAATCAAAATTTTCATCTGTCTTTTCAGTGTTGAAATAAAAATGTGTTCAAGAAATTAACACTTACCAGCGATATCACAGCGAACATGCTTAAGATTTTAATATTAGATTACAAATATTTTGATTATCATTGAAACAGTTTTTTGTAAATCAAGTTTTTTTTTTACATATATTGGAATTTTTACATATTTGTATGAAAACCAACGAGGATTTATTGGAAAGTTGGAGTCAGCAGTATTCGGAAATGTTTTAAGAAATTTGGATTTTACAAAATTGGGATTAGTAACAACTGAATCAAATGTTATCAAATTATGAGATGTTATCCACTTTAAAACTTGATAGATCATTAAATCGATGGAAAGACGATCTAAAATTTCAAAATAAAAGAAAAGCTATCAGGATCAGTAGATATATAACTCTAAAGATCAATTTTAGTATAGTTATGCATTACAGCATAAAGTAACTTATAGTTCGGAAATCATTTACAGCATTTTGCAATAAAATGTCACAAAACCTCAAGGCTCGATATGGTCTGTAGCCCTTGACTCGTTTTTTCTATTGGATCACGGTTTATTTTGTATTCTATTGAAATTGAGATAATCATTTTTTAATGGGTCACAAACTACATAATATAATTCAATAATATGTGACCAAACTACAGAATACTGACCTAAACTATCAAATATAATTTTACTAGAAGTCTTTAAACGCAAATTATAAAATGCAAACTTATTTTATGGAATGATATCATCACTAAGATGAAATATGTGAGTAAATCTCTGTCAAATTGAAATTACACTTTTCTTATTACTCTCGTACATTAGATAAATTTATGTTTCTTTTTTTAAATAATCATTTAAACGAATTCCAATGTTATAAATTTTATAAAGAGGCGATAAAATTTATAAAAACGATAAAATTAAATGTAAATAAATTTTCACCTTTAATGTTATTTGCCCCTCTTAGTATCCGATATTTGGCTTTAGTCTTGTATATATTTTCAGTTTATGAAATTGTTGCCTTCATTCGCTTTATAAAAAAATTATGTTCAATAGACAAGATAATAAAAGGTAAAGACAAGATAATAAATCTATCAAAAACAGAACTTATTGAAGTCAAATTAATATTTAGATTATTTTGTACAAATGTTAAAAAAATAGACACAGAAATAAAAATTGTTTTCGTCTATAAAATGAAATAATAATTTTACAAGTATAACTAAAATGTTGCCACAGAGGTGGAGCAGTAGTAGAAGTAGGTGGTGAATAAATTTAAGGGGACAGATATAATAATCCAATAATAATAATTTTAATATGGGAGAAATGAACTTGGTGTATAAAAATATGTTTTATGTGAATATAGAAAAGGGAATGGCATAATTTATGATTATATTTTTTTGTTGAAGACTAAAGCATTTTATTTAATTGTAAATTATGGATTGTCTGATAGATAAATTATTGATTTTAGAAATAATCAATAAAGAATACTTAATATTTGTGCTTTTAATTAATTATATTTGTTAAATTTCCTAGAAAATTTATGAATTGCAAAATTTTCTATAATAAAATCTATTTTTGGTTCACAATATCTTCAGTAATATTGGACACAAATTGTGTTTTGTGCCATGGTAAAAATTGAAAATTAATTTTAGTTTCGGGCTATCTAATTTTTCGGAATTCCTGATATTTACCCTTAATATTACTTCCTACAAAATCAACAATTATTAAGTTATAAATTTTTCACACAAAACTGTTCTGGAGTAACCCCAGCGCTAAACAATCGAGAAGTATTCTGAACATGACCAAACCCATGCTCAGACTGTACACAGGAACTGTCAAATGGCATTTACTATTACGTAAACATGCCGGGCAACTCAGAATGACAACTGAAACAGCTTGTAAAGGCTGTTTTGAGGATGACGAGACCGTTGAGCATCTTTTATGTCACTGTCCTTATGTGTTGTAATAAAAGGTTAAAATTTTACGGTTCCTATTTTGTAGGAGATTTAATGGAATTAAGCAGTGTAAAACCTGCGAAATTGACAAACTTTATAAAGGAAGTGGGATGGCACGATTCGTGGTAAAAATGGTCAATTTTTCGTAAGGGGGTACAACGGGCTGTACGGTCTAGGTACGTGGTTTGGTCGCTTCGATTCCCCCCTTCTCAAAACAACCAATCAAGTTATAAATTTGGTAAAATTTAAATTCGTCGACTAGACAAATTCATCAAATATAAAAGGAAATATTATTTTTTTTTTTTGTTTTTACATTGAACTTTAATTACTCACAATTTATAAATTTTGAATAAAAAATGATTAATTATATTTAACGATAATTTAAACTATATTTCGTCCCTCACAAATTGACTATAAATAAGTTTATTTAAACCCTTTTTTGAATATAATATCCTTTTTGATATTCATACCAAGAAAACTATACAACAAAATTTAATCTATATAATTCCAATGAATTTTTTTTACTAATAATATCGCAATTTTCTATACAATGTCTTCATTTTAAAAAAAAAAAATAAAAAATACATCATTTAATAGCGACTATTAGTCTAGTCACGCTCCTGTCTGTCTGTCATAAATTCTAATATCATATTTCAATATTAAATAAATAAAAAAATAAAATAAACAAAAATGAACAAAAATTTTGTTGATTTTTTAAAAGAATGTCGATAATGTTTAAATAGTTTACATAAATTTTTCTTTTTTTTTTATGAAATTTCCTTTTATTTACTTTTCCAATATATTTCCAAGTCATGACATATCAAATTTTAAATATTATTATTATATAAATTTAATTTTACGATAAAAAACCGATTAATGTCTTATACTTCAAGCCTTTTACTAAAAAACATAAATTGTTTATTTGATAACATAATTTTAGAGTTTCATTATATCAATCAATATTTATTTTTTTAATAGCTATTCATTTGAAGATTGCAAAAAAACAATGACTTTATAACTTGGTATTTATAAGAAATTATTGTACAGGGTTACGATTTAAAGCGTTGATACGTTTGTCATCTATTTTGGAATCGGATTTATTTATTTTTCTTTTACATCCGCAATGGTTAAAAACTACAGGCAAAAAAACGGGCCATATTTTCAATTTCTTCAAAACAATAATTTATTTTGGTATGATATTTTGTTTAATTTTACTCAGACTTGTTAAACGCAAGCGGAATTGTGGTTCCCAATTTTACAGTTTCGAGTTAAAGTTCAAATCTTACATATGTCACGCGCCTACATACGGAACATTCTGTTTCCCGCTTTATATAAAAAGTTATAAATATTATATAAATTTTTGACACTAAAATAATTACACTTTTTATACAATTTTTGACTTGGAAATAACTAAACATATTTTCAATTGGTGTTATTTTTTATATGTACTGTACATAATGATGAGATATAAAATCTACATCGGTAAGATGGACTTATTTACCACCACAGATCCCTGGAGCATCTCCTATCTCATAGCCATGCAGTGCAACAACGAATATTAAGGCACTTAGATTGTTATTTTCTAAATAACCTATTAGAGCCGGGTAAACAAAAACCTGCTGACCTGCTCGGGTTCATTAAGGAGGTGGGATGGGTTAATGTACTATAGGAGAATTTCAGCCATTGACTGGAGTATGCAACAGGCCAAATTTATGGCTTCAATGCGTGCGGTTTTCTAATCCTCCTCCAACCGACTAAACATGGATAAATACACGCTTTTCTTCTTTATTGTTAATTATTTCTAAACTACCCTGTATAAAATTTACAATAATTTATCAAATCTATCAATATTTTATCAATATAACAAATAAACACAGACACACTTACAAACACAATAAAATAAATATTTTATTAATAATCATCATCCGACAATCAAATATTGATTTTTCTATTCCTTAATATTTACATTAAATAAATACAAAAAACAATAAAAATCGAATAAATTTATTTTACTTATAGTTATTTAAACATAAATTTCTATGTAATATTTTCAAAAAAAAAGATATTGTTATATGAAATTTAGTATTTTGACACCAAAAAGAAAATGTAATGTCAGAAAAACTTCCTATTACAAAAAGGAAAACTGAAAACATTTCAACTAAAAATTTATAGTTAAAATTTGATTTTGTCCATTTTTACATATAGTTTTATATGTAACCAACTTTATTATTAATTCATCACAAGCCATATACATACACACATGAATATCCTTTTTTGTATGCAGAAAAGGGACTTTGACTTTTATAAGGAAATTTAATATTTTTTTTATACATTTTTTTAAAGGGTTTCCCATATTTATTATTGAGTTCAAAAGAAAATGTATTCATAAATTTTACATAATTTTCTTATGGATTTTAGGATAAATTATGAATATTAAATTTATTTTGTCTGAATTAACAGTCTGGCTAACATAATAATAGAAATATTTAACCTCTTTCAAATTCTAACCTTTATCACTAACCTTTATTTGTATAATTCTAACCTTTATTTGTATAAGGTATAAGCCTTGCTTATCTACTTTGTCAGATTAGGTAAAGAGAAATCATTTTCTTGAGCGTCATTAAATGTTGTAACTATTAAAATGATGTATTGCTCTCTAAGTAAAATAAATCATCACCTGGAAATAACAACGGCCCTTGAGTTCTATGTAGCTGGTGTTTTCTTACTTGTCCCTCCTTTCAAACGAACCAACCAACCAAAAATTGCAATTTGTGAAAGTTACCTATACAAAAATGTAGGATTTTTCATTCCGGAGAATGAAAATCGATAGGCAATAGTTTTATAAATGGTAACGAAGCCTTGTACGTTGTAATCTGAGGAAATTGAATATTTTGCCTTAAAAATCCTACTACAAATATAATCGGATCTTCTTACATGAATAATTGAAACCATTTCAAAATACCCACTTCCAACAAACTTTTAATTTGTTCATATGGTAAAATATTTCTTTAAAGAAATGTTTTTCATTTTAAAATTCGAAAAGAAAAAAAGGCTAACAAAAACTCTAATTTTGTGTTTCTCTGTTTTTTTTTTACCTCTAGATGTTTTTGAAAACTTTCTTAACTCTTCAACAATAACAAAGAAATTATCCCTTTTTCAGTAAGTCTTGTAAGTCTGCCCTCAGTTTTTATTTTTCATTTCTCGGTACTACTTTTAAATAAAAGACAATTTCTTTTCAATGGAAAATATAATTTTTTAAAGAAAATTTATGGAGCAGAGATTTTGAGGTATATGGGCTCATTGTAAATTTAATTTAAACTTTCACTATATCCGTAATTTTATATAATTATAATGTAAAAATAATGTTAGAAAAATTAGTTATAAATTCAGCAATAATTTCAGTCTTTAATAATTTTATTATGTTACCAACCATCGAAATAAAGAATTTTGTTAACAGGCCAGTCGAACCAAAAATATATGAAAATTTGATTGAAATTATTTAATAAATTAGTGTTAATAATTATTTATGGGGTCACTAAATGTTTCTTAACTGATAAAATAAATATGACTCTTCAAAATTAATTACATATCAGCAACAACTAGTAATCAGATAATAAAAAAAGATTTTTGATTTTGTTAGTGGCACACTTCTAAAATACCCACACGTAATTGATTACTTATAGAATGTGACAGTTTAAGGCAAAGATATGATTTCAATCTTTTTTGGATTGTGCTTTTCGCTGTTACTAGTAAGGTTTAACAGTTTTACATCTGTTCTTATCGAATCTTTTCATTCTCAAAAAAGCAATTCTCAAGATGAAAATGCTACGATCAGACCGAATCTGATAAGAAATGAAACATAATTCCACAAATTTTGATTGAAAACATGAATTTAATTCATCCTTTGCTTATTGAGTACATTGAAGTATTGAAGATAATTGTATCAATATTGCAGAACAGTTTTAATTGCTAAATTATATATTTTCAGTTCGGAAACTAATTGGAAAATTTCTCTGCACATTTAAAATTAATCTTCAACATTTTGTAAATGTATTAAATTTTTTTCCATTATTTTCTTTTTTCGTAAAGTATTTATAAAATAATATTTAAGCTTTTTTTTATGGTTTCGGTATAATAATTATAATTAAATACTTTATATAAAGTAAAGTCCATCGGTAATGATGAAAAAAAGGCCTGAAGAGATTATTGAGCACATTGAAGATAAATGACGGTATAAAATTACGTTACAAAAAAAGAAAAAATTCAATATATTTTAATAATGAAATCTTACTTTTTTTTAATAACGAAATCTTACTTTTACTAAGAAAAATGTCGAAATTTTAAAAGAAAGATTTATTAAAAGGAGCGAGAAATTTATCTGGTCTTTTGAATTCTTCGCCCATTTCGAAATTTTGGTTTATTGATATTTATTATTATATATTATAGAAAATTATATTTATAAAAATTACCATACCAACACGTTTATTTTATCGATTTCAAATCATGAAATCTAATTCTTATTTTGCTTACGTAGGTCTTTTTAGGAGGAGGTAATATTCAACTTACAATCATTTTCAATCCCATCCTGCGTTCATCCGTTAGTAAAAAAATGTAAAGAAGACTAAATTATGTTTTTTTTTTTGGTAGCTTACAATTATATTTTATATTTAAGGAAAATTCGGAGAAAAACGTAAAATTTAATTTAAGAAAGTGAATTTTTGTTATTATATCAGTAAATTTTAAGAACTGAAAAAAGGAAGCATCATTAGAGGCGGAAAAATAAGTAACAAAATTAATATTGTAGAAATTTTAGAGTTTTCATTTATGAAATTTATTTATGATACAATTTCATAGAAAATCTTAAACCAGAGTTTGTTTTGTAGATGAAATGGAATGAAAATATCATTATTTTAAAATGATTGTCTCGGTTACACGCTATTTACACATGGGGTTCAAAAGTAATGAAATATAAAATTTTAAATTATGATATAATTATTCTCTGATTTAAGAATATGATAGAAACATTTATTCTGGTTTATACCAACAACTCAATAATCAGTTTCTGGTACCAGCATTTGATCAACACAAAGTTAATTGATAAGATCCTTGTACTACCATCAAATTTGAAATTGTGAATTCCCAAAATATAAAAATATCGTCTGGAAATCGGTGAATATTTTATAAAATTTCCCAAACTGTATGAAAAGTAAATGGAACTCTAACTAATTAAAATAAAACTTTCGAAAAAAATGATTTTAATCAACAAAATTACGTTTTTAATAATAAAAACATTAATTTCTTTAAAAAGCCATTTTAATTTATTTCCTTTGCTAAATCATTTTGAAAAGAAAAGTTCCAAGAAAATTCTAAATACACAAAAGAAAAACATTTTTTTTTTTAATAGATTGATATTTTACGAATACCAAAATTTCACGATTCACGATCATCTAAGAAATTTGAAAATTTTATCCTTCAAATTTTGATATATTAAATCAAACGTAAAATAAACAAATTAGGAAAATCTGCTGCATAATAACCTAAATAATAATGAAAAATTGTATATTGCTAAAGCTGAAGTTAAGAGCAGAGAGTTACAAGTTTTTACGTCTGTCAATTTCTTTCGAATAAATTTCGAATAGAACACAAAATAACAAACATAAAATTATGTTTTGAGGATAAATTTACTTTTGCTAGTAAATTATTTCTATATAAACAAAAAAGTTACAAAAATTTTTGTTTTGTAAAAGTTTTTATGCTAACAAAAACAAAATTTATTGATATTTAAAAATCAAAAATTCTAGAAATCAAAATGTCAGTAAATCAAAATTTCGATTGAGGGAAATTGGAAATAATCTAACAACTCGAAAAGTTTCATTTAAATATTTTTTGTGTTTTTGTGGAATAATTGATTTTTGTGTTTTAAAACTTTTGTAAAATAATTTTCAAAACTTTTGTATAAATTATGTTAATTATTGATTGTTCATAAATTAATATAAAATATTCAATGCAGAAGGAAAAGTGTGGGTGTGAAAAGGACGAAAGTTGGTGGTATTTGTACAAATTATTGTTAAATAAGAAATTTTAGCAAACAAAGAAAATTTTTGTTTGCTTTTCATAATTTCAAAAATTTACAATTTTAATTAAAATTATTATTTCGAATTTAAATGTCAATTAAATTTTGAATTATTTAGGATTTTAATATTGTCAATATGGTCTTTTCCAGGGTTGGAAACTGATTTTGAACCAGACGAAAAAGTTGTAAGTAATTTATATAAAAACATCTAAAAAATTTTAGTTTTTGATTTCTCGAGCAATAACAGTTTCCGGAAAACTGCAATCGTTAAGCATTTAACACCGAAATTCTATTAATTATTATTTGTTTTATTCATTCAGTCAATTTTTTGATGTAATATCATAAATTTTCTATAAATTTTAATTTCATATCAACAAGTAAAGTTAAACTTTGATATTTAATATAGAAACAATTCAATATCATTAACCTTTAGTCCACCTCCATCAGATCCATTCAAAAATCAACAATAGCGAAAAATTCATATTTCATTTCTTTCGATCTCTCTCTTCTATAACTAACAATATTACATGAAAAATCTCTTAATATTTCTAAATTAATCACATAATTATAAATCTATATTGTTCTAGAAACTAAACTTCGTTCATTTTGTATCCGGCCCTACCAATTTCTTCCATTAAATTGTTCAAAGGAATAAATTTATACACAAAACTTTTGTCTTATCCTTCTACATTAAGAAAATAACCTTTTGTTTTCATATCTAAACGTAATGTTTTCCAATTTTCTTTTGAGAGAAAAGGTAAATATTACCTATAAAAAAAAATGAAAAACAAAAAATAATATTATAATAATAATAATTATATTAAAAGCACCTTTTTTTTCATTTAGTCCTTAAAACATTTATTAAACAGACGAACATTGACCGAAAACAAAACCAAAACTTTTTATTAATTATAACAAATTAAAAAGAAAAATCATAAACCGCTTGGCGTTTGTTGCTAACCATCATTAACCGAAAAAAAAATAATAAAATAAAATGAGAATTACTTTTGTAAAATCAGTGCTTCGTCCTTACAAAAAGATATCCTTTAAATTTTAATGATAATTAAAGCAAATGAGAATTTTGTTAAGGTAATTTAAAACAAAAAATTCTTTATTATAATTTTGTTAAAGTAAATTTTTCATTCAACGTTAAATTAAACTAAAAATGGAAATATTTAATCAAGTGTTTTCACCACAACATTATAATAACATTAAAATAGGTTAATATTAATGAAACACTCCACCCCCTACTCCCATCCCTTAATTTTCTAAACAATAACTAGTCATTGTCACATTAAATATTACTGTTTATAATATTGAAGTCCCACCTACTGTGTAAAATTTATATTCTTTTTAATTTTTGGTGACATTTTATTCATAAATTTTCATTTTAATAAAAATAATGCACCCGGACATATTTACCATCTATTTAGTGTCATATATGCCACCGTTGTGTCCTTTTTTGTATAAAGGAGTGTATCCTGCTGAGTTAGATATTACACGATTCGATAAAATTAAATTTATAAGGAACCTTTATTTTTTAGAGATTAATGGTTCAAACGCAAGTTCGACTGAAGACGGCCGCAAAGCAATTACTAGAAGGTTAAGAAGCGCATTACAAATTTCGATCGGGCAAAGTCGACGTATACAAATATCCGTCGATGACAGTTCAAACAACTTGAACAACATTTTTTTTTATTTTTCAATTTTGTCAATTTATAAAATATATTTCTTTTTAATATCCGTCGGAAGGGCAGGGTTGAAATCAATTGATCAATCGTGTTTCCGTTGAGTCCGTCCCGTCGAGATTGTTTGACCGTCGGGCTTGTTTGTTAGAGTGACTTTACATGTACGGAATACTTGCATGATTTTTAAATACAATTTTCTAGAAATATTCCTAAATATTTGTCTAGAGAAGTTTCAAGTTATAGCTCGAATACGCTACGTTCACTTTTATAATGTGAATTCGACTGTTGTAGTACTTGAAGAAAAAATAAACAATTTGAGTTGAAATTTGATTACAGGAAGAATTATGATTGTACTTTATTCTGAAAATCTTTGTAAGTAATTCCTACGTTATAGTTTTTGTTATAACTAGAATACTAGCGTGTTTCACTTGCTAAATTCATTTAAACTAAAATACAAAAGTATTAACTGAAGATACCTTGAAAATTGTCAAAATCACAAGTTTGTTTATCCTTTTCATTTATATTTTAAACAAATATCCTTTTTTTTGTAATTGTATACGTATTTTAAATACATCAAGATATTTTTTAATGCTACCCTTATTTTACCCATAAAACTTTTTTCCTTCTGTTATTTTCTTATACTTGTCTGAGTATAATTACATTAATTAAAAATATTATAATGAAAAACTTTGAAGACAATATTAATTCTTGTATAAAATGTAGAACAAGTAAAAATATTCGTTAAAAAAAAGACTTACGAGACACAAAACGACTTCTATACAGCATTTGGGCTCGACCCTGACTGCTCATACTTTCATAAATAATTTTTTTAACAAGAATATGAAATTAATTTATAATTCAAAATAATTATAAACTTAATATGAAAACGTACCTAAGGTATAAATATAAATTTCTACCTACAGGTAATATTAAAAATAAATTTTGTTCATTTTTTTATTTTCCATTTTCTTCTTCTTGTTTTATTCAATTTGCAGAGAAAACAGAAAGAAAATTGTTGAACTTTTTTATGGGGGTGGTGGAATTTTTACTGTGGCCGGAAAATGTTATGTTAAAATTATTTGTTTTCTTATATATAACATTTTTTTTTTTGTGAGATTTTTCTTTTTTTTTAAGTAAATAAAGACGAAATATATGAAAAATTAAAAATAGAATATCAAAAAAAGGAATAAACAACAAAATAAAAATAAAATAAATTCAGAAATTTTTAAGACAAAATTTTAGGGTGGAAATTATGGATAGTAAAAAGTATAGAAAGAAAAATTCGTAAGCTGTGAAAAATAATATTAAGTTTCAATAAAAAAATACCAACTGCTAACGTTCAGGAAAATAATCATCAAATTTGAAAGGAACACAAATAACAATTTAAAATTTTGAAGTTTGTTGACAGTATATACAAATCATAAGAAAATATATATTCCAATTCGGATTCACGATACACTATAAGGAGACTTTTCTAATATTGTTTTGATTTGAAGGGGAACTGGATTAAGGCAACCACTTACCGAAGCTTGTTGAGCCGCCGTAGCTCTAGTTGAAGACTACATACGTCTACTCTACATCATATCGACCCATGCTAATTCTTTTATGATTGAAATTATATTATTACCTGACTAACATTTCAAGGGTTTCAGTCTTCTACAATGAACGGAGGGACTTTGGCACAGAAGATAGTCCAAGGATTTATCCTCCTCTTCGCAGTTTCTTAAGTAGAATGTGGCCAGTAGAAATACCTATATAAAATCGAGCCATTGATATGTTCAACTAGCAAAGTAACAATTTTTCATAAGTATTCTAGCTGTTGTTTGTTAACCGTTTCTCGCCATCATCTGCTTTTTCGTTACTGAAAATTAAACTGTGACCGGGTGACCGATTACGATAACAGCGGCAGCGGCATTTTGAATATAACGTGGAAATAATAGCTCCAAAAATATTATTATTAGTATTTATCAGTCTTTTTTCTATTTTATCTCCCTTATTTTAAACATATTTTTTTTATATTTGTTAATCTTACAAAATTATCATCAGTGGCAACACTATTTTTGACATTTCTTTATGCTGTGTGTTAATAACATAATGATAATCATATTTATTCATTTCTATATATAAATCTTTAATATTATTTAGTTTCCAAACAACTTTTTTCTATACTTTTTTACTATGCTGTCATTTTTGTTATGTCAAGAGTACGTTTTGAATATTATATGATACAAAAATATGAAAAAAAAAGGAATTACTAAAAGCCCTTTCATGTTTAAATCGATATTTGTAAAACTTTATGAAAGTATACCACATCAGAAATATAATACTCGTAAACTTTATATATATAAATTGTATATTAAAGTTTGTACTTAAAAAAAATAGTATTTAATAATATACATAGTTAACCGCAGAAGAAAATGGAGACTTTGATAAAATGATATTTTCTATTAGAAAGAAAGAATAGTTTTCCCAGTTTTACAGAAATTGTAGTATACATATTATATAAGATTTAATTTATATGTGTAAGTATATTTTGGTTAACATAAATTTTATGTATATAATTATGTTATTCAAAACCACATAAACCACCTGCTTTTATCCTTATCCATAATTATTTTCATTCAACTATAACAACAGCAATGACATAAAATGACCTTTAACTATAGTAATATGAAATATATTCATAAAATTTTAATTTCATTTTGGTACTCTTAAAATAATTTACTTCAAATACATTTCATTTTGACAGTTCTCTAATACATTAGAAATTCTGATATACAACCCTTTAAGCACCATTCGGATTCCATTTTTCTGAAACCAAAAGGAATCCGTTTTGAATCTGAATTTTTCATATAAAAAAAAAATATGTAAAAAGAAATTAGAATTTTGAAGTTGTTCTGATTTACTTCATTTTTAGTTCATTTCGAATTCATTTCGACTTCATTTTGACTTCATTTTGTACTAATTTTGAATTAATATTGACTTCAGTTTGAATTTATTTTGACTTCAGTTTGAATTCATTTTAAATTCATTTTGAATTCATTTTGATTTCATTTTGTACTAATTTTGAATTCATATTGACTTCAGTTTGAATTCATTTTGACTTCAGTTTGAATTCATTTTAAATTCATTTTGAATTCATTTTTAATTCATTTTGAAATCATTTTTAATTCAATTTTACTTCATTTTGTACTAATTTTGAATTCATATTGACTTCAGTTTGAATTCATTTTGACTTCAGTTTGAATTCATTTTAAATTCATTTTGAATTCATTTTTAATTCAGTTTTACTTCATTTTGTACTAATTTTTGAATTCATATTGAATTCATTTTGACTTCAGTTTGAATTCATTTTAAATTCATTTTGAATTCATTTTGACTTCAGTTTTACTTCATTTTGAATTCAATAAGGGAGCCAAAATGAACTAAAAATTAACACATTTGGATTCCATTTTTTTGAACCCAAAACGAATCCGTTCTGAATCTGATTTTTTATTTAAAAGTACGATAGTCTCCCGCATACGCATACCGATACAAATTAAAACTTATTTATATCTAAAAATAAAGTTTTATGAAAAGAAATTAAATAAAAACGAAGCATTTTTTGAATTCTATGTCCGTCAAGAATTTTTTTAAATTATAATTTTGTGCGAAAATATTTATATTCAAAAAATATTTATCTTTGTGTGAATTATTTGTTTTCAAAATATTTATCTTTGTGTGAATTATTTATTTACAATTTCATAAAGTAAGTATACATTATTTTATTTTAATACAAATTACAAGTTATAAATTTAATATTCAAATTTTATTAAAATATTTAATTTTATTTAAATATTTTATGATTCGGTATAAATATACCTATCCATAATAGGTATAAATTAAGAATAGCATATATTTGTACAGATTTTATATAAAATCTAAATGATGGATTTATTTTCTTTTGTATGTAGTGCACTTAGTAATTATATTTTTTTTTTTTTAATTTCAACAATAATAATGAAAAAAAAATACTATAGTGAATAATACATTAAATAAACTACAATTTAATAATACATTTGTAAAAAGAAATTAATTATCTTAGAAAATGCCTAAAAATCATTATTATGAAGTGAATAAAGAAATTAAAAACATTTGTGATGGTGTCAAACGAAATCGTGTAGAAAATAATGATACAATAGTGAATGAAATAATTGAAACGGATGAATCTAATTTTATAAATATAAATAATGAACAATTCGAAGTGGAACATATATTATTTGAAGAAGAACATTATAGTAATGATGACCAAAGTGATGAATATTCTGAGACATCAACTACAGCAAATGATATTAACAGTCAGTTTGATGATTTTCAAATTGAAAATATTTCAAGTGATATTGCAGAGTGGGCTATTCAAAATAATATTACCAATGACTCATCTAATGCCTTACTAAAAATATTAAGAAAATATCATCCAAATCTTCCGAAAGATATAAGGAGCTTAAAGAAAACTAATGATGGGAATAACAAAATAATTCCAATGGGATGTGGATTTTATTCACACATTGGAATAAAGAAATATTTAGAAAAATTTCTGAATAATTGTACTATTACCAACTCGGAAATTTATCTTGACATAGGAATAGATGGAGTTCCTTTGGCAAAAAGTTCGAATAGCCAATTATGGCCAATTCTCGGAAATATATATCCATGTCAAGATATATTTTTAATTGGTATTTATCATGGTTATAAAAAACCATTTTGCTCGAACGAATATCTTAAAGACTTCATCCAAGAAATAAAAGATTTGTCCAATGGAAAATTTATATTTAACCATCAACAGTATTTTGTTAAAATACGTTCCTTTATATGTGATGCTCCAGCCAGGTCTTTTATATTAGGTAAATTAAACCTTGAAAATAAAAAATATTTTCTATTATGTAATAAATTTTGATATAGGAGTCAAAGGACACGCTGGATACTTCAGCTGTACAAAATGTATAATAAAAGGAGAATACGTCAAGAACCGGGTTTGCTTTAATGGGTACAATAATGTTTTAAGAACTGATGAAGATTTTAAAATTAAGAAGCAGCTGGAACATCATGTTCGGTTTCCCATCAAATTAGAAGAATTAAATATAGGCTGTGTAACAAAATTTCCGATTGATTATATGCATTGCGTTTTGCTTGGAGTTATGAGACAATTGCTAAACATTTGGTTGAAAATTAGGAGAAAACCATTTTCGTTAAAGCAAAACGCAATAAATTGTATAAATGAAAAACTAAAAAATATTCGCAGATTTTTGCCAAAAGAATTTGCTAGAAGACAGCGAACATTTGTCGAATTAGAACATTGGAAAGCCACAGAATACAGAACATTTTTATTGTATACTGGTATAGCAGCTTTAAGTAGTATTTTGGAAGAGAAATACTACAAACATTTTTTATTACTAGTTTGTAGTATTAGAATTTTAACAAATGCAGAAGATTGTACACACAATAATAATTGTGCAACAGAAATGTTAACTGAATTTGTTAAAGAATTTCCAATTTTGTATGGAACTGAAAATGTTTCATACAATATACATAGTTTGCTCCACTTATCGGCAGATGTCCAGAATCTCGGAAATTTAGATAGTTACAGCGCATTTAAATTTGAAAACTATATGCAGAAATTAAAAAAAATGGTAAAAAAGGGATCATTTCCAATACAACAAATTGTGAATAGATTAAAAGAAAAGGAAAAATTCAAGAAAATCGAAATGTCACTTCCTTGTCCAGAGACATTTTGTTTGTCAGTATCAAATCCAAACAACTATTGTATATCACAAAAAAAAATTATAAAAGTTGAAAAAATAGAAAAAAATATCATAAGAGGATATGTTTTGCAAAACATAGACATTTTTTTTAATTATCCTATTTTATCGTCAGATATAGGAGTTTATACTACCAATAAAGAATCTTATACAGAAATAATTGAAACTTTTGAATTAAAAAATATTAAAAAAATTATTAAAATTCCTACACAATCTAAATTTATATATGTTGAAATGCAACATACATAATTTTATAAAATTTATAATAATAAATTTGTTTACACAACTTGTGTTTTTTTCTATAGTAAGATTTTAATTACATTTTTTAGTTTTTTTAAATTATAAATTTTATATTAAGATTTTAACTAATATATAGTTTAGTTTTTAGGTTACATCAAATTTAAAAATGTATAACAATTATGAGTCTCAACAAACAGAGCTAAGTGTAGATGGTGAGAAATTTGTAAGTTGTCACACATAATTTAACTTTTTTTTTTTATTTAGATGAAATTTTCCTCAATACAAATAAAAAAATAACTATGCTAGAATCTCAATCATTCGAATATTCAAATGATTCACAAAATTATAATTTAAATTTTTTGAAGACTGGAACTAATGTCAATCCAGCAACCAGTACTCAAATTCCTCATTCTGAAAAATTTTTATATAATAAGAGAAAATATATGAATAATCCTATTAAAACATCAACAATGAAATCAATGCCATCGAACTCTAACTCAATTTTACATACACAACCATCAACATCAGCAATTTCAAAAACACAACCATCAACATCATCAATTTCAAAACCATCATCACCAGTACCATATGTCAAACCACTACCATTAACAATTCCATTACCTTCAAATTTTGAAGAATTGAGGGATCTAGTTGTAGAAAATAATTGTTTATTAAAAACGTTATTAAAAGAAACAAAATTGATGCGCCGTGAAAACAAAGAAAAAACTAATAGATACACTGAATCTGGCTCCCAATTATGTGTTAGTGTTCCATGTGAGACAGCAGAGCAATTAGAACAATTAAATGTTCAAATTAAAACTGAAGACATTGCTGCAAAAAATTTGGTATAAATTTGAAAAAATTTATTTAATTATTATTATAAAATATACATTTTATAGGAGACCATACTAGATAAAATTACAGACACTTCACTAAGCAAATTTGTAAGAAAATCATTAGTAACAATAATGACAAATAATGTTGCAATACAATATTCTTTGTATGGGAAAAATGGGAAGCGATCAATGGAAAATTTAGAATTATTAAATATAATTAAAGGTAATTTTGTAAATTAATTCTTCACATTAATGTTTTATTAATTTTATTTAATTTTAGAAAGTGCAATGAAAAAATTCACTGGAGCAAGAATTAGTGATATTTTAAATATCACGAAAATATGGTTCCATCATGCTAGTGACAGAATTAAATATGGACAAAATAAGGAAAATTAACCCATTATTAAACATTTTATTAAAAAGGAATAATTAAATCCTAAATTTTTATTATTGTTATTATTCTTGTTATTTCTTCTTAAATATTTTATAATTTGTTTGTTACATATAGATATAGAATTAATTATAAATCATCTTATTAGTAATAATCCAAAAAAAATTCAATTGTGATGAATTTTAAAATTTAATTATTATGATTAAATATTATAAAATAATTTATTATTAATAAAATAAAAGATATTTTTATTTAAAAATTTGAAGTAATTTTCAGGGTTCATTTTGACTTTAATTTTTGCTTCATAATGATTTCATTTTGGGTTCTTTTGGAATGAATTTTGGCTTCATAATGTTTTCATTTTGGGTTCATTATGAATTAATTTTTGCTTCTTAATGATTTCATTTTGGGTTCAGATTGAGTGTTTTTGGAATTCATTTTGGCTTCATAATGATAACATTCTGAATTAGTTTTGCGTTCAGTTTCTCTTCATTTTGAGTTCATTATGAATTAATTTTTGCATCATTATGATATCGTTTTGGGTTCAGATTGACTTCTTTTGGAATGAATTTTGGCTTCATAATGTTTTCATTTTGGGTTCATTATGAATTAATTTTTGCTTCTTAATGATTTCATTTTGGGTTCAGATTGAGTGTTTTTGGAATTCATTTTGGCTTCATAATGATAACATTCTGAATTAGTTTTGCGTTCAGTTTCTCTTCATTTTGAGTTCATTATGAATTAATTTTTGCTTCATTATGATATCGTTTTGGGTTCAGATTGACTTCTTTTGGAATGAATTTTGGCTTCATAATGTTTTCATTTTGGGTTCATTATGAATTAATTTTTGCTTCTTAATGATTTCATTTTGGGTTCAGATTGAGTGTTTTTGGAATTCATTTTGGCTTCATAATGATAACATTCTGAATTAGTTTTGCGTTCAGTTTCTCTTCATTTTGAGTTCATTATGAATTAATTTTTGCTTCATTATGATATCGTTTTGGGTTCAGATTGACTTCTTTTGGAATGAATTTTGGCTTCATAATGTTTTCATTTTGGGTTCATTATGAATTAATTTTTGCTTCTTAATGATTTCATTTTGGGTTCAGATTGAGTGTTTTTGGAATTCATTTTGGCTTCATAATGTTTTCAGTTTGAATTAATTTTGGGTTCATTTTAACTTCATTTTGAGTTCATTTTGAATTCAATAATGAAGCCAAAATGAAGTCAACCGGCTTCAGATTTTTTTCTAATTTAGGAACATGAAAGTATTCCTAATGGATTCTAAAAGGAATTAGAAAATAGGATTCCAATATGAAGTCGCCCATATATATTAGACTTCATTTTAGAATCCATTCGGAATCCGCTTGCTTAAAGGGAAATTCAAATAATTTTTATCAACATTTTGTAATGTGTAATTGATTTTTCCTAATTGAATATTTTAATAGGATCAAATTATTTTTGATTATTTGAATAAGGTTAAAATTTTAGAATTAAATCAAAATATTTTAAATACTTTTAGACAATTTATTTTCATTTCTGTCAAGCTCTGGTTTTAACTTTATTAAAAGACTTATATTCCAAAGTCAAAGAGGAAACAGCAATGATTAAAATGTTGATAGAATTCAAAAGACAATTTTATTTAATTGTACATTTACAAAATATATATGTAAATATATAAGGAAAATACAGACAATAATTACAAAAGTAATACTTAAAACTATACGAAAGATTTGAATAAGTGTTCAGAGTCTTAAATATTACATTAGATAACTAATAATTGGTTAATATTACTCACAAAATGTCTCCGATTGATAAAGATTCTAAATTTGCTACTGTTACCATTTATTTATTAATTTTTATTTCTGGTTCTGAATTTTTCCACAATTTCGACCTTCATTTTTATAGTGTACTATAGTACAATGAGTTAATAAAAATATAATTTACCACTTCATATTGCTACCAATAATCTGGTAATGGTAATGATAAATAAATGGTAATTTTATTAATTACTACAACTCTTTTGATTATATCAATTTTAAATATAAACCATTAAAATTAAATTTTAATTAGTTTCTCATATTGTTTAATTAACCTAGTTTCAATTTTATAACAAAATATCCTGAATTATTTTCTATTTTTATTCATAATTAATTAACTCAAAAGTAAATAAAATAATAATAATTTTTATGAAAAGATAACAAAAATGAAATTTAAATCAATTTTAAAAGTAGTATTCTAAAATGTAAAATCTATATCAAATTTAATGGAATTTTTACATTTATTATTACAGTGAAAACTTATTGAATATCTTTATAAATGGAAATTTTAAATTACTATTTTAAATAAAATTGTTTTCATATAAATTACTAACACATAGTAAAATTTATGTAGGGTTTTTTTTTGCGTTATACAAATACAAATTTCCATAAAATGTAATAAAATACTTAAAAAGGAGAGAAATGTAATTTTAAAAACATATTGAATTTTTAATTCCCATAAACCGATCTAATTAAAAATCATAATATACATACAAAAGACAACCCATACCACACCGCTTTTCAAGACTTTATTATATATATTTACATATATTAGCAGTGAACCATATATCTGTAACTACCCACCCACTTCCATATAAAACACCCATTTACTTATTGCACACATAATAATTGTATATAATTTAACTTATTTTTGAAATATTGCATTTGATACATACACACACAACCAAAGAGAACTATTTTCTCATCCCTCACATATACAAACACCGAAATTTCAAAACCACATATAAATGCACACATTGAAACAAAGTTATTTACCATTATATTTTCACTCAAACCAAAAATCAATCTACCTTTACGTAAATTGGTAAAGAAAAACTACCCATTTTTACCTACCCAAAACTTTA
Organism: Rhamphomyia laevipes; assembly: GCA_963920725.1. NCBI lineage: Eukaryota > Metazoa > Arthropoda > Insecta > Diptera > Empididae > Rhamphomyia > Rhamphomyia laevipes. The sequence continues at coordinate 39,928,714 of OY987258.1, read as the reverse complement.
TCTCATCCCAAATTTTTAGTACACAGATGTTTATTGATTTTCATGTAACGAGTATATAATAAAAAAATTGTAAACGTATGAGTACAAAATGTGTATGTGTTAAATATAATATGGAATTTGTTACTGGCAGTCAACGAACTCAAACGAAAAAGGGTAAAGAGGTGCAGTTTTTTTTCATTACAGCAAAAAAAAAAGAGTTATACCAGTCGAAAGGTAAGTGAAAAGAGAGAGGCGTGGCAGATGATCCTTTATAATGAAATGTAGACAAAATATAGTGACAGGCTACAAATATTTAGAATGTAGATTTTGTGGATTGAATAAAAAAAACTATTTTGGGAAGATGAAAGAAAATGAGAAAATTGGGAGGAAGTGAAAATATATTTATTCAAAAGATAAAGAAGGTAAATGTCCTTCATCCTTTTTTAAAGTACAAGTGAAAAAAAAAATTGTTTATTTTATGCAATCTCTAGTTTCTTTATGGATTTCTATTAGTTTGTGTTGAGTGTAATAAAAACAAATTTTTATGCTCTTGTTTTTCTGATTATATTTTTTACCTTGGCCCAAGAGATTTTTTACAACCCCCCCTAAAAAATATTAAATTTGGTGTAGCAATTTTCATTAACTGTAATATTTTGTGTTTTTGTGGAAAAAATACCAAAAGTAATGTAGCATAACGATGCCAGTACAAATATATTTTGTATAGGGTGATAATTAAATTGTAGAATAATAATTGCGATATTTGGTAAAAAGTTACTCTTAAAATAGGGAACGACAAATATTACATATCGAAATACACTATTATTACGTATTATTACAGTAATAAATAATTGGTACACTATAATTATGTAATTTTACATTATTACTACGTATGAGTATTGTTGATTTAGACTTAACTTTATTCGTTATTAAATTATTTTTCTGAATTGAAAATTCGGAACTGAATATTTTTTCCAATGTTAACAAAATAAATTTGATAGATGAAGAACGTATAAGAACTTCTGAAATATCCTTATAATTACTATTATCTTATCCAGTCCTGTCTAATTTTGCGTCTATGATGATCGTGAAAATTACTTGTATATAGACAAGTAATTTTTACTTACTTAATTCTAATTCTTATTTGTACAAATTGGAAAACATATCGGTACAAGCTTCATCCAAGAGGACGAAAGTTGAATTAGTTAAACTAAAATGATGACAATGATATCCAAAATGTTTAATTATCTTATATTAATTTTAACAATTTCTATAATTTTAGCATTACAGATTCAAATGTCAAATATATTTCATGGATAATTCTTTAGTTGAAAATTAATTGATTCTCCTTTCCATTATTGTTGCAATTGCGTTCATCGTTAGTCAGTTTGAAAAATTATAGATTTGTTTTGATACATTCATTCAGAATGATTAAATACAAAATTTCTAAAATTTAATCACCCTGTGAAACATATATGTTATCTAACCACTTCACATATAAAATACAGAGAAAAATATTATTTATTATTATTATTATATTTTAAAAACCATGTTTCTATACGTTTTCATCTACAAATATATAATATTTCTCCATTAAAATTTACTCTTTTTGGGGGTATCATAAAATGGTTTTTCTTTTTTTCAATTTTTACATACATTTAAAACATGTTCTTTATAAAAATAATATAATAATTTATATATAAAATGTAATTCATGAACAAAATATAAATTTCATATGAAAATTTATATTATATTTTACCAAACAGAAAAAAAATTAAATAAAAATATTTTTTCAATTTTCCTTTTATGACTATTAATTTTATTTATTTGATCACATTAAATTTGATAGAATACAATTTTGTAGGATTCTTGTAAGTTGGAGTAAGTTAATAATACGATTTGATAAAATCATATAAAAATATATTAAAAATTATAAAGATTATGAAATTTTGTTGATTACTTTATAGCAATCTTTTTTATTCAAAATTGTGTCCTTAAAAATGAATCAGCAAAATTATAAAAAATATGAAATATTGATGTAGCTGGTTAACAAGAAGAAAAGTGATTGAACGAAAGAAGTTTTTCCAAAAAATTTAAATAGAAAATTAAATAAATATATGACAATTTTAATTAAATTTAATAAAATTTAGTTTTTATTGAATTTGTAGATCATATTTTTATTTTAATTTATTTCCATATGACCATAACTTTTAAAATAAATAATCATTTAAAAATAATTGTAGAAAATTTTAAATATTTCATCTCCATTCGCTTTAGGTGTCAGCACAGTGTAATTTTCAGTCTTCAATTTTAAATTTCGGACTTCATTCCGTCATTTAAACCCTATCGTTTACAGACAAACATTTCTGTATCCAACATTGAAGAAAAATGTTCAAAAAGTTTTTAGGGGACCCAAAAACATGAAAATCTGTCAAAAAAAGTGGCGATTGGATCAAATGTTTCGGTTTTCTGAATAATTAAATATTTATTTTTATTTTACTACAAGCGGCGATGGAATCATCAGTGATTAAATTAATTGCGGATAGTAAATTTATTTTCAGCATTTGTTAATCCAAGCTTTAAGTTTAAAGGTATATTAACATCTTATTATCGTGTCCTTTCATTAATGGACCTATAGTAACAATATCTCTCTTTAAACTTGTTTTCGCTGATTCGACCATATAACCAATTTCATTCTTCAGCCCACATTTTCTTGGTAACGAGAAGCCGTTGATTGATTTATACTCGATTACTAATAAAAACTCATATTTTGTGATATCGATTAGAATATCTAAAATCATTTTATATGTCAATTATATAAAAATAATATAAAAATAAATCCGACTGTATGGAAGTGTTTTGACAATTTAACATCACATTTAAAATTTTAGAAAAATATCCTTTTAAGCGTATATATTTTTAAAAATTATTTAAAAGTATATTATTGTAAAATGTAGAAAGAGCTACACACTTATGAAGTTCCATTTATCCGCAATTCTGCATAATTTTTGTTGCATTTTGTGTCCTTGTACCCAGATGAAAAATTTCGTTGAATATGTTGAATTTTTGTATACGTGTTGTGTGTATACGAAGAATTACTGTGGTAGAAAATGTAATAATGCACTTCAATTAATTTTGATACAGAATCAAATTAATTTAATTTTGCACATACTTTCTGTGTATAATAATCTAATTTTATTTAGATTACTATATAATCAAATAGGGGAATTAGTTAATTTCTTTTTTGTGGCCACGACGATTTTAAGGCATATAAACTAGTTGAAAGTTATAGTGTTTACATCGGATTGTTTTTAGAGCTAATACCCGAAAATAAAATGTTATTGCTATAATAGCTACTTAAACTTAATTATATTTGGTACAGTATTCGATAATTATAGTTGACTAGTAATAGCTAATTAGCTAGTTACAAACTAAATGTCACCAGCTCCAGCTGAACCATAAAACAATCACTAAAATTTCACTTAATGAATCCAGTTCGTTTTCCTTACTAATCTGAAAATCTTCTCGAAACCTCTCTCAAGCTATAAAATTTATGATTACTTAATAGTCTCAATCACCTTCTCAATAGGTAGTGCCCTGTCAGAACAATGATAATAATACTTATATTATTTAATATAATTAATCTATATTGGCATCACTGATTTCGACAATACGACAATAATAAGTTTAAAATAGTGATTAGTTCAAGTACTGTTTAATTAGCTTCGTGTCAGTCGTAATAATGTTATACATATGTGGTGTGTCATGTGTCTCTGCAGTCTGTAAGTAAATTAATAATACCAATATTGTGCCCAGCAGAATATTCAAAACTAATTTCTCATAGTGTACAGCACATTTTTACGCAAATATATTTCTCAGTAAAAGTTACTAACCTTTTCAGTATTACAATAGTTTTATAGTAAATGTAATTCTATTCTAGGATGTTTGGTAGGACGATGATGCAACAAACAATAAAACTAAAGGAATACATTATATACAAATTAATTTATAGGTGAGCACGTCATGCGCTCTTTAATTTTACAAAAAAAAAAAAAATATTGATTTTATAACCAACAGAAAATTGTGCAAGAAGAGCATCACAAGGATACACAGCAGCCCAAGTTTTCATTTTGTTGCTGTTGGGATAAAAAATGAATCCTTTGTGTCAGAATGTAAATTGCATCATCAACAGTAGCAACAATAATAGATTTTGGTATATAGAAGAAATAGAAAATAAAAACAATTTTTAGTCGTATTGAAAATGAACAGATAATAAAAAATATATTTCCACGTAATTTTCATGCTTTTTTAAATGAAATTTTTCTTAGGAAGCCATCATTAATCCGAAAAATTTTTATATCTTTACAAATTTTCAGATTTCCTCAAGGACTACACGAAATTCTAAACCTTCTAATATACAATTATAATTAATATTTTTAGAAATTTATAAAATTAATTAATATTTTGACAATGTTATTTAAATGAACGACAAAAATATCAAATTTCATTATTATTTACCTACCTACACTCTTAATAAATGATTCTATATTTGCACAAATCTGACATTCACATTTGCTTAAAAATTATCTCAATTTATCTAAAACCATTTTTTTTTTGTTGTTGTTGTTTGTATTTGAATCTTATAAAACTTGTATATATTTTGTTTAGTGTCCTCGTCCTTATTTCTAATATTTTGTTTATTCGTTATCATTGCGATACGTTCGTTTAAGGACATAAAAGAAATTTTTTTATTTATGTTTGCATAGATCATAATCATAATAATAATAAAAATGATTCTTTGTTGCGTGTTCTATCCCATTTCTTTGCCAAAATAATCCATGTCTAATTTTTTTTGTAATATGAAGTTACATTCAAAGAAATATGCTGATTAATTTCATATTTTGTAATCAAGCCAGTCACATTCAATAAATTGGATTTATATAAAATGTAATTTCAGAAGTTCGAAAATCGAATCAGAATAATGAAAACATTTTGATTAATGTAAAGTTTATTAGTGAAGTTAAACTCGACGGACGCAACGGACGGAAGACTGATTGAAATGTCAAAAACGTAGAATCCCAAAATGAGGGTGGCAAACTGAATACGTTCTTCCGTCGTTGCTATTTATTTTCAACTGTTTGCTAACCTAACTTTTTCGAAGTTTAAAAATTAAAAAAAAAAAAAAATCGAAGTTTTTGTATCTAATTATGGAGTTGGAAACATTAGAGCTAATTTATTATACCCTGGTTACGTGTTACATAATTTTATTTCACAAATACGCACAAAAATTACTTATTAAAAAAAAAAAACATTTATCACATCTCAGCTGCTTATGACATTTTAGTTCGTTGTAAAATAAAAATATTAAAATTAAATCAACTGTAATACGTCGGTTCCGTCGTTGCGTTGTTTTTCCGTCGAGTTTAATTACTTTCATATGTTTTCATATATTTTAACTTTTTTTTTGTCATTTCAATCAGTCGTCCGTCCGTTGCGTCCGTCGAGTTTAACTCCATTATAAGTTAAATTCTGGAAATATAAACTGGAATATAATAAGATTATAAAAATTAGGTATAGGCAGACATTTTGAATTTTGAAATCTTTGGTACAATCAAATCAAATCTTTATAACAAACCCCAAAATTTCTTTTTTGTATCGTTTAAATATGTTTTGTGATTTTATGGAAGAAACATTATTTTAATGAATTCGAAAAATACAAAAAATACAATCAATTTACAATTTATCCGTAAATATACGAAGAAAAACTGTTTGTAATAATTTTATGAAAATGCTTTTATTTGCTTTTCACAGTTTCTGTTGCTGTCTTTTTTTTAAATGGATAGGCAGAAAAAAAGATTATCACTCATCATAAAATTTCAATTACAATATTAAATAAACGTTTTTTTTTTAATAAGGATACATTTTTGTAATAAAAAAATATTAAGTAGAAAGAAACAAATTACCAATCATAATTTAAATTATTTACCATAAAATAAGAATATTATTTTATGCACGAAATGTTTTAACTTTGATGTCTAATATTTTTGTGATTTTTAGTATTTGGATGTCAATTTTTCTGAAGTGTATTAAAAATATCCTTAAAGTGAAGTTTTGGAAGTTATTTTAGTATTATTATTATTATTAGTTTCCATAGAAATTAAACCTTTCGAAGGACATTACATGTTGACAATATAATAATAATTAAATTTCAAATATTTTATTTAGGGGATTTATATTTTTTATTGTAATAGAAAAAGATGAACGGAATTAAGCTTCAGCTTCAATGTATAAAGAGACCAAAACTTTACTAATTTTTATTGTGGGATTTATTCTCAAGAATGTAAGATTAAATCCCAGAACCCACAAAAATTAGCTTTTTTCAAATAGCTAATGGTTTTTTTATCTATTGCAATCGATTAAATTACTCAGTTTGAAGTTTTCTTCATATTGCAATCGATTAAATTAGTCAGTTTGAAGTTTTCTTTACGACTTTTTTTTGGTGTTTATATAAATTTTATTTTGGTTATTATATAATTTCGCATAATTTTTAATATGTTCTATATAAAATTATCGTCAACTATGTTAAATTACTTTCTCTTGACATTTGCTTCAGTTTGAATTCGTAAAAGTTCAATAATCGGATAACGATTCAATCCAAACCGATTTCAATCGCTCCACTCAATCGATTGATCATACAAAATATATGAAAACGTCAAATTTGAACTCCACTGCATATCAAAACAAAGCGGCACAGCTTTAACTACTTTTCATATATTTCTATATATGTTTCAACATTTCAAAGCGGTTCCACGGCGTATCGGCATGAGCAGTATATCCACAGTGTAAGCCTTTTAAAACCTGATAGCTATAATATTTATAAATCATAATCATAATTAATTTTTTTCGTACCTTGTTCGTTTTTACATCAGTCTGTCATTTAGACATTTTTGAAGTTTTGCCAACAATCAAAATTTTTTATTTTGGAAATATTAATAAAAGAAAATTCAAATTTTAATTATATATTTTCATTTTTTATATATTGGAAAAGTTCCAAAAATAATATGAAATAAAAAATAGGTTTTGAACTTGAACCAGATTTAACTCGAAAAAATCATGTGACTTAGTTGAAAAAATTAAAAATTATTTATTCAACATAAATATGAAAAATTTATGGGGGAAAAATGGAAAAATCATATTACATTAAAAATTATTTATATTTTTATATTCGATAAATATTTTTTTAATTTATTCAATTTTTTTTTTTTTGTTGATAAGAATTTTCATTTTAAATGGTAAATTTTAATTAATATTTTGTACAATATGGAAACAATTAATTATAAAATTTACTTTACATTTATAATTATATTATTTAATTTATTCAAAATTATAATATAATTTTATATTTATGATAATTAAAATTGAAATGTTAATTTTATGTTTTATAGAAAATTAAATGATTATGCAATTTTGTAATTGTAATTTTTGTATAATAAATTCAAATTTTATTAATGATAAAAATTGATAAGAAAATTTTTGTTTTTGGACAAATAATTATTGAAAAAGTATAAAAATCTCTGTAATTATAATTAATAAAAATAATCTGATAACTTCGAGATAGCAGATAGCAGATAAAACTGTGATTGAAAATGATTTAAATTGACTAACAATTACTATAAGAGATTTTGCTGCGCAGAAGAACAAATTCATAAAATAAATTTGAAATATAATCTAATCCTAAATCTGGACCGTATTAAATAAGACTTAAAAATTATTGCTTCAAGTAATAAATTGAATTCTGCATGACTTATCTTACATATTCTAACTGGATATCCTGAATCATCTTAAACTTTATAGTCCTCTATACTTTATCAATTGAAACACGTTGTCCTTATTAACTTTGATTCGTTACTTTATTTAGCTCTTTTACTATTCAAAATTATTAATCAATCTTTACACAAATTAAAGTACTTTACTTTAAACTAGTTTACTTTTAAAATTTACTTTACTGAACAATTCCTTAACTTTTGTAAGTGGAAATTGTTCAGAATATTTCTTTCTTTAAATTGCTTTTTCTATTTAACTCTTTAGTTTGGGTAGGGGGAAGTTAAATAGTCAAATTTAGCAGATTGAATACAAAAACAAAACCGCTGAATTTGCACTGTTTTTAGGGGATTTCATTTTTTCAATTCATCAAAAATGGCCCTATGATGCCATATAATTTCAATACCTTACATTGAAATTATATGGCCTGCACGTAAAATGCATTGGTTTTAATGCAAGTCACCAATAAAACCTTAATTTCGAAAGCTTTTTGGAGATAAATTCAGGTAACTTTAGAATTTAATAATTAAAGGCCTGTTTAGAAAATTAGGATATATTATGGTCTGCATTATATTAAGGTTTCCGAAAATTAGGATAATGTAGTACCAACACAACAACAAATATGATACTGTAACAATTCTCTGCAAAGGACTCATTCACTCATGTGAGAATTAGGTCTATTGTATCCCTCAAAACCAGCCTTCATAATATGTCGACTGATTAACCCCGCACGGTAGACCGAATCACTAACATTTGGACGCCCTTCGAACAATTCGTTTAATCCTGTAGCATTGACTGCCATTTGATGACCACGGTTGCCTAGTTAATCAAGCCTTTCCTAATTCTCTAGTCAATGTAGTTTTCAACTAGTATGAAAGGCTGTATCATCAAATTTCCCTTTCCTAAGTTTCGAAAATGAATCATTTACAAAACTTCTAATAAATTATTGAATAATGTTTTCATAATTTATTAAATTTTATAACCAAAACAGAAAACCATTTAATTTAATTACAACCTAAAAACAATATGTTAATTAAAATTGAAAAAAAAAATTATTATGTACTGAAACTGTTCAACTTCCCATATATAATTATAGTAAAATTAAAATTTAAATAGTTTTTTAAGTGGAAATATTCATTTTAAATAAGGCGAGTATAGTAAAAATTATTATAAATTTTATATTTTCTGTATAGTTTCATTTATATAGTTATTTACCTTGCATGTTGTGGTCCTACATTTCCCATATCATGTGCTGAACTTGCTGTTATTTGAAAATCAGCTATTGCGCCAGATTCCATTCCTAAAGGATTCTTGCATGTTGCTGTATGGAAAAATAAATATTAAAATTATTGTACACATTTAGGTAAGTATATAGAAAATTAAATTGATATACATAAATAATGACATAATTATATGTTAATTTCTCATATTATTTACAAGAGGGCAATTGTAGTATAAATGGAAATGAAAAACTTCTGAACTTAAATATTGAAAAGAAATAAAATAATTGCTCATAATTTTTAAACTGAAGCGGACAAATTCACTGTAAACGTACTGTTCACAATTACAACCTCTCATCATAGTGAATATGGTTGTCACAACTCACAATAATTACTGGTAATTGTGCATAGTGAAATGTATATGGTGAATTATCCAAAAGTCCTTATGAGTATTGTAATATAATGTAATGTCTTATCGTTGTACCGGATAATCCAGGCCGCCGCGCCAATGTTGCATATCCTGTATTAAGGATTAATATAAACACTTTTAATAAACTACAAGATTTATTTAGTGAATAGAGGAGTATGACAATAAGGATTATACTCTTAAGCAACTGTGCCTTATTTCTAGAAAACTTTCGTAATATTCATTACAATTAACTTCCATTACGTATATTGTTTCCTTATTCAGTATTTGAACGTAAATCCGCATCAATTCAGTAGTGTCAACTATTGAATTTAATGTTTACCAAAATAAGTTAGTAAGAAGCTAACGATTTTTTTTGAATTTCTTTATAGATTTTTAAATTTTTATTCATTAAAGCCATAAAAATTAATATCAAAAATATAAATTTTAACTAAAAAATGATAAAAATTATATTAAAAAAAAATCCTTCAACTTTAAAACCGTGTTTAAATTACAGTTAAACCTATATCAACAACAACCAGCAAGCATAAAAATTTCCAACATTTTTTTTTTTAAAAAAAAGGAATCTATTATTTTGTAATTAGTCTATGCAAAATAATACATTCATTAGTCAAATCCTCATTATTGGTTAGGCAAAACGGAGGGTGGTTGTAAAGAAAATGTATATAAAAAACAGTATAGCAATTAGTGTTGGGGACTCGCCTTTCACATCCATTTAAATTAATTATTCAACGTCAAAATACAAAAACAAGAAATGAGGGAGGAAAATTATATATTTAGAAAATAATTTAGGTATATAAAAAGCTAGACACAAAAATCGTGTATGTCACATTTTCCTTGTAACGTATGTGAAAAAAAAACTATATGAAATTTAATTCAAATTAATAATAATTTTCCATTTTTTTATGTAAAAGGTAATTAATATATGAATTTAATTTACATAAAATTTTGTATCTCTCTGAATTGTGTGTGTAAGGGTTCATTGAACATCTGTTCATACAGAAAACTGAAACATAAAAATAAATATATTTTTGATGTTCATTTTATTATTTTGTAATTTTTTCGGGGGGGCTCAAAATTATGAATAATAAATTTATTTGACAAGCAAAAGGAAAAAAAAAAATATTCAAGAATTTGTAGAATTTTAATATTGTGTCAAAACAATAATTTTTGAAAATTTTATTAAATCACTTAATATTTGTCTTCATTTATAAAGTTTTAATATTATTTTTTTTTGTTGATATTTTAAAATTAGGACAAATTTGATTATTATTTACACGTTGTTTTTTCTTTGTCAAGTCGTACAGACTGTGTAAGGGTAAAGTATAAAATATAAATTACATTTCAGAGACTGGTGAAAGGAGTTTAATAAAGAAATGTAGAAGGTGGCTAGAATAATTTCTATATAAATTTGTTTTAAATTTGTTGAGTAACAAATTTTTATATAAAAAATTATAAATCTTCTAAGTAAAATTAGCTAAGAAAATATTAAAAATGTAAATTTTTTAATTAAATTTTAAAAATTGGTAATATCCTTAGTTAGAAAAGGATTCCCCAAATACGAACGTTTGTCTATAATTCAAGAAAAGGATTGCCCCCGATACTAAAACTCTGTCTTACTAAATCCAGTTCGCTTCCCTTAATAAACTGAGAATCTTCAATATAAGAATACTTAATACTTCTATTCCTAACCTATCAAACTGATGATCCTGTTTCTTAATTTGGTTTTCATAAAGCTAGGACAGTCGTAGAATATGTGACCTTATACAACCTCGAATCTTGGCTTTTAACAAACTCCTATAAATTTAAAAAATTAAATCAATGTTTTTTATTAGAAATATATTTATAGCCACCGACGTAATTTGAAAAAAATATTTATTTAATTAAAAATAATATTTCAGTTTCGGTTCGAGTTTATTTTAAAAATTATAAATTATAGTTTCTGGTTATTCTTAGGAGGTTGAATTAAGGATAGCCTACATGTCACAGAAATAGCTTTAGTGACATCAATATTTTAAAAGTAATGTTGCAAAAATTATATTTTTATTAAGAAACATTGAACTTATAATTTTAATAGCTACAGTGTCAACATTATTTAAGTTTTCATTCATAGTCTTTAATATTTAAATTCCTCGCAGATAATGAATTATTTCTTAGGATAGAAAATGTGAAAACTAGCAATAATTGTATGAAAATGCAATTATACGGCATTTACTAGTAAAATTTCGCATTTAGGTAGTAAAAATTCAGTTAATCTTTAGTTAGTTTCGAGTAATTTGTACGAAAACAATGGAAAGTGTAATTCGTTCTCAAGAAAGCGTTAACAGAAATTGCCTACGGCATGCGACCATGAATAGTATCCATTTCTTGTGTAACTTATGGAGTCGACTTTAGCGATGCAATAAACTTTTTATCTTATTAAATATGTATTCAGAATTATAGCCCAGTTAGTCTCGATGTTAGTTACGCAGAAATTTAATTAATATAAGATGTTTGGGAACAGTTAAAGTCAACATGAACATTCACAATGCAACAATATATACGACAAACGAGACTGCCTACTACGATGTTAATGCACGTTCTAATTGTTGCGTTTTCGTAACTTGCGTTGAGATTAACTCAATTAAGAAATATTAATCTGGGGTTTTAACTTACTTAACAATAGCTACACATATTTAAAAGAGTATAGAGGATGCGATCATTACATAATTGGATTACACTATATGCGAATAAAAATTAGTTTGATACAATTTTAAAGAGGATTCAAATTCGAAAAGAATAGTTACAAGGAATAGGCCATCCAATTTTACTTTTAAAACGTATGCAGCCTATATAAATGACAGTAGCTATGCAAAAATAAGAGTTTTAAACAAACAATTTACCAGTATTCATCAATTATAAATATCTAATCAAAATAAAAGCTTTAGACCTATCAAAATCACTAAATATGTTTCACACAGCACATGTTTTTAAAGGTACACATATAAAAAAAACAATGGATAACATTAATATCAATAAATGTTATATATTCCACCAACGAAAAAAACCCCAAATAAAATATCTAAACGTTATCCCATTGGAATTGATTCATCAATATCTCAACAAAAAAAATTGTACAGAAACTTAACGTCATCTACAAACAACCATAAAACATCCTTTAATTCCGAAATCAACAAAAAAACAAAAACCCCTAATTCATATTCATCCCAAATTTCTCTCTCACTCTGATCGTATCTTAATGTAAACTTTTAAACCTCCTCTAAAACAATCTATCAAATTTTCAAATTTCCTTTTTTTTTTGGTAGCACAAAAAAAAAAAACAGAAATAGAAAATTTTCGCTAATAGAAAATTTTCATCAATACCAAATTTTCTATTATTTGATAGTGGTTCATACAAAAAAGGAAAAAAAAAGTTACTAAATGAGAAATTGAGATCTCGTTCCAGTTGGTATCACTAATTTATCATATTCGTTGGTTTTTTTTTTTTGATACCCCGGTATTTTTATTTGTCGGGTTGTTTGTTATCCAATCCTCCAAACGAATAGAGTTTAAATATATCTTTAAAAAAAAAAGAAAATTCTCTATGAGTTTTTGGCTATTTACAACAGTTTTCTATATATAGTTATTGAAATGACAGACTCACATATGTGATATTAGTAAAACCCAACAAAACACCCGGAAGAACTTTTTAAAGATGAGATGAGAAGGTGATACAGTAACAAAGTGATCCAAAATATTTCATGAAAACTATTTTTCATATACATGTATACAAACATTACATAAATTGGGGTTCGGATGATTTTAGAACAATTTTAAAAACACCGAGACGAAATAAATTGTATTTTTTGATCGTAATGGCTGGTTCTGTCTATGACCAGTCATACCATAATAATATTTTAATCTTCATCTTTAACATGGATTATTATACAGGATCAAGGTTAATTATTCCGAATACAAACATATTTGAATTATTGATAAATGTATCATAGAAATAGGCCATATGGAATAGTGAAAAATACTGAACTGTCATGGAAACAGTTTGATTGATATCACAATTTGTGAATAGTCAATAAAATGATAATAATAATGTTGAAATTTTCTGTGAAAGTTGTGTGTATGTAATCTAAGAGTTGGGTCTTATTTTACTTATCCAAACCACACAGAATTATTCAATGGATCAGCGTCTATATAAAATACCTAAGCTTCCCATAAATTTCCCATGCAGGTCAATAGCGATTTGAATATTTTCTAAGTGAGATCAGTTTTTGAAATACATTTCAAATCACACTAATTTTACTGCTCTAATCTTTTTGCTCAACAATGTAAAATGTAATGCCTTCCTAATGCTTAGTATTGTATAATTTTTGATTTGTTATTCTACTATGAATACATTTCCAACATTTAGCTACAATATTTTTGATGCTGAGAGTTTAGACTGATCTTCTACACTACACAATTGTTCCCCAAAAATTCTTATTCAATAAATTTTTATCATACTCCAAATATTGAATAATTTTAATTGAGAAGAAAGTTGCCTGAAACTGACGTTTATTTGGCATTTTAAATCTTATAGACATGAGCCAGTATTTCATTCAACAAATTTGTATTATGAGAAGAATTTTATTGCTCTAAACTTTTAGTTAATAAAATATCTGTCGAAATTTTTCAATTCTACAAATTTTATTCTATCCCCAACATTAAAAGAGATTAATAACATTTTCGGTAGTTTGACAGATATGATATTAGAAACAATTTCGGAATAGGTTTTTTTTTTTTTTTTTGAACTTTTTAGTTTCAATTTTTTATTGAGACAAAATTAATAACAATTTTTCCCATTTTCTTTTTTTGTAAAAATTGGGGGGAAAATTCTTCAATATTTAATTTATATAAGTAATTAAAATTGTATTTCAATATTTCATTTTCTTTTTTTTGTGGTATTTTTTGTGAAGATTTATAATTAATGTAAAATGATTTAGATTCAATAAAAATCTTGTCGGTATTTCTATGATTTATACTTGTTGTAATGTCGTCGGTAATAAACAACTAATAAATTTATTGATAGGACAAACGAAATTAATTGCTTTGAATTTATAATATTTTTTTTTTTTAATGATGCCAAATTTTTTAAATTCAAATTATTTTATAATTACTAAAGCCGGATTTCACAGTGAAAGCCTAATTTTAAACTTAACTAAACCGATTGTTTAGCTTAAACATGCAAATCAAGTACTCAAGCTATTCCCTAAGATTAGCTAAACCAAAAAGTGCGAATTATTGTGAATTGGAAATAATATCATTGTGATGGAAAGTTAAAGCTTCCAATGTAAAATCCTCCTTAATTGTATTAGCCTGAACAGTTAGCTCTACTTAAGTTATTTCAGCTGTCACGAATATTGGGAAGCAGACTATTATGAACTCACTAAAGAGGAGACAGTTTTTTTTATTACGTTATAAAAAAACCAAATTTTCAGAGTTAGCATTCATATAAAATATTTGTTTAAACAGCATTGCTAAATGCTCTATCCTATTCTCACAACTACACATACTGCTTCAACTAGTAAGGTTATTCTACTTCAAGTGTCGCTATTCTGATCATTTATTAATGTAAATACATTTATTTGAAACCCTTTTCAACTTTTTGATAGTTGCAAGTTGCAATGGCGCAACAATCTTAAATTCTACGTTTAGTTAGTCCATACATAATCATTTTTATGACAGCTCACAGTTGAAATAACCAAATTAAAACTGTTGCGGTAGCTCTTAGTTTATATATAATTATATTAAATCGTGGGGAGCATAAAAATTAGAAATTTTAATATTGAACTTTAATTTATGATTGCAAAATATACCAATAATATTATCATATTCAATTACGTATATTTGAAGCTGCACCTGATATTCAATTCATTTCAAAAACCACTTAATTTCTATACATAAAATATATACTAAATTAATTATAAATTACATAATCATACCATATTTTATTTATAATTTTTAATATATATACTAATAATTGCTCGCCATAATGAACCATAATTAAACAAATTAAATTATTTGAACCAATCAAAAACAATAAATTATAAAATTCAGATAATTAAATAATATTGATTTTAAACAAAAATTAATTAGATAATCCGCATTTAATATTCAAATTATTTTAATGTTTATTTGCTCAATTAGTTTATTATTATTATTTTTGTTGTGTAAACATTTAAAATGGGGTAAAATTTAATTTAAATGTATATTTTAGAAAATTACAAGAATGATAATAATCAATTAAGTATGAAATTGCAATATAGTTCAATGGTACCAATATGTTTTTGAAAATCGACTGCATAAGGGAAATAACACAATTAATTAAATTGGTTTTAATTGAACAAAATATTGGGAAAATTGATTTTTTTATAAAAAAAATTTAATTTTTAATTAATCATATGGTGTAAAATTAGTTAGAAGTAGCTTTTTTGAATTTTCATATGCAACAAGGTCTGCAGCATAAATCTGGCATTAAATTTACCTAATTTTAGTTATCTGCTAAACGCAGATGAATCCTACACTATTAAGATAACAAATAAACTATTTACTATAACAAAATCACTGATGTCGTATCTTACTGAAAGAAGTTGGTTTCATTCACGAAATGATATCAATTATCGCGATTGTTACCTGCTCCAAACTATCAAATTGATAATTTCATCGAATCCTTAATTTCTGATACTGTCAAAAGAGCATGTACTCAATAACTTAAACTACCACAATGTCTTAGCATCCTCTACAAATATCCACTGTCAAACCTAAACTATTTTAGTCATTTTACTCAACTGGAACATTACCTTGATAGCAAACTAATCATAAATGTTAGATGAAAAGATTATCTCCGTTTAAGCTAAACAACTAAAACTATAATACCTTAACAAATAACTTTTTTTTTTTTGCAGAACATTAAACTGTGTAATTTTAAGGATGTAAGTATTATTCTAAAATCAATATTTTCTTCAATATTCAACCACTATTCGACCTATTTGTGTGATGTTGCTTTAACAAAAAAAAGTAATTTAAAAAAAAAAAAAACAGGAATAAAAGAAAAACTTGTAAATATTACAAAAAGAAGAAAAAATAAAATCTATCGAAACTTTTCCACTTAAAATTCAGAACGAATAACGAAATTGTAAAAGGAAAAATTCACTCATAACACAAATTTCCATATAAAATATACCAAAACCAATTAGTAACACAACAAAAACGAAAGATTAATGGATTTTCCCCCAGTAAAAAAAAAAAAAAATAAAAAAAATGAAAATTCAATAATTGTAGAAAAACTTTAAAACAAATTCAGAAAACTTAAAGTTTGCATAATATTTTTAGAATTGTTTGTTCCTTTTTATAGTTGAAAAAAAAAAAAACAGAATTCCTGAAATTTGTATTAACTTTGAGGCTTTTTTATGGCATTTGTGTTTACACCAGCAATTTTTTTTAGAAAGGAAACTTTGTAATAAAAAGTAAATTTTATTTTCTAATTTAAATTTTTAAATCGGATTTTTTATTTTTAATTATTCAGCTTGAGAAACTACAGTGAATTTCATCAATTAACTCGCAAATTTCAAATTAATTGCTGGAAAATTGTCAGATTGAACAGCCTTTTCTAAGCAAAGTAAGGTATATCCTATAGACAATGACAACCGTGATTGCAGCCGTCAAGGACTGGATTTATTTTCTTTGCAATGGTGATACAGTCCCAATTGAGCCTTAGTCTCCTCAAAGAGGGTTCATGACATTTTATGGGAATTTTGACCTGCCAATTTTATATGGATTTTTTAAAAAAAGTTTCCTTTATAGCGAAGACACATTTAATTTCAACAAGAAATTACTGTTTTAATACTGAGACATTTGTTGTCAGCAAATAGTCCTAACGCTTAACATTTTTCCCAGTCTTATTACTGGTACTCATGCCTGAGTTAGATTAACCCGACATCGATGTTTCGCTCTGCAGTTGAACCTTAGCACATTAGCAATACGTCGAAACGAGTATAGCTGGCGAAAATTAAAAAAATCTGTCACTGGTAAGGTTCAGGAATTTGCTTGAATTATGTGCTGAATATTATGTAATCATTTATTGTAATAATTGCCATAGATAGCTTCAAATTAACACTTACAAAATCAATTTTATTGTACTGTGTATTACAACATAATTTTACAAATTCTAAAGAAGCATATAAAAACATAACCTATAAAAAGATATATAAAATCTGGAACTTACCTAAATCCAAAGCATTGACGGTTTTTTGTTGTACTAAACATAATATTAATAAAAATAATATTCCAACAAAATTGAAGTAATGAAATAAATTTTTTGTATTGATATAATTGCAATAAGGACGACAACATTGTCGTCGTCGTCGACGTTTTTTATTAAATATTAATATTGATGTTGATAATTGTGTTGGTGATGGAAATTGCAATATAGATAATGATGATGATGATGTTGTTGATGATGTTAAGGACCTTTGAAGTGCTGTAGGCAATCTCATAGCAACCATTTTCTTGTTGACTGATTAATGGTCCAGTTTTACCACAACCATTTCTCTATATTCCCTTAATGACTTAAATTGTATATAAAGTGCATTTATATATTTATGTATATGTATACAAAATTGTACAACTTTTTTTTAAAAAAAAATAAAACTGAAATTATAATATCCTTTAGAATCCTTGGTTGGCGTTTTTTTTTATTTTTTGCTGATGTTTCCTTTATATAGTAATAATATTTTTTTGTGGTTTTATTATATTCTTTAGCTATTGCGCATTTCTATTACAGCAAGCCTCAAGTTGCTCTCTTTTTAATATACTTTTTATTCTGACAATATTTTTAGTTTTTTGGAAAATACTCTGCAAAAAAAAAAAAAAGAAATAAAAGAAAATTAGATATTGAAAAAAATGTAAAAAAATTTGTAAAAGGAAAATTTAATCTAAAATATTAAAATTGTAAAGTTTATATAGGAAAATTTGGAAACCTGCTGGTTTGTTGGTTGAAAGCACTTTAAAGAAATGGTAAAATAGGCTGACTACATACGTTTTACTATTGACTAATAGGTTCTCCAGTTTCTGTAATTCGTAATATTTGATATAAATTTGAAGAATGCAAATTTTGATATCTCATTTTATTTAGTTTATAGGATGGTAATGTATCAAGAAACATCGCCATATTAGGCGAAATGAGATATTCTCGCAGCTCTGGAATATGTCTCGAAACATAGTTACTCTAACAAAACTTATACAAGTTTGCTGCAATTACGAGAAGCTTGTATTTGATAGAAAATACATCAATTTCAAATCAGAGTTAAATTACCTATGTATCAAAGTGGATTTTCCGGTGGTTTGTTTGATGATTTGCTGGGACAATAACCTGAATTTAAATAAAATAGTGAATTCCTTCAAATATATAAAGCTTTATAGCCTTAATACAGATCTTAAAATTACTTTGCACCGAAATACATTAATTAAAAACAATTTTTTTTTGTCACCAAATATCGGAATATTAAATTCCGGTGGACTTTAGTGGACTTCATTACAAAGTATACGAAAAAAATTATTAAAAATTCCCATCAAATTCATTACTATAATTTTTAACTAATTTTTAGACCCTAACTAGAATGTTATTGTAATTTAAAATTCATTCAAAATTTCAAAAATTCAAATGTTCTATTTTAAAATCAGATATTAATCCGAATTATACTTTTGGAGTCATACTTTTGGAATTTTACTAGCACATATTTTATGTGTATAATTTATAAAAAATTTATAACAAAGTTTCAATGTTTCAAGAATTTGAAAAATGTCAAAAAGTTTCCTAATATATTAACTGGCATGAATTTAAGTATTCATAAAACTATAAAACTTTAATGCACTTAAAAATCCATGTATTCAAATATTTTATAAATTAATGTGAAAATTGTGTTTGTGCTATTTTAGGTGAAGGTATAATGAAATTTTTTTTGTTCTATAACTTTTAACTAACAATCTGTTTCTCTGTATGTCTCATGATAATATAAAATTGTTTAATGTCTCATTTTACAATGCATAACAATATGACCACAAGAATTTTAACAAATTATCACTTTATCTGAGTTCATTGAGATTAACCACAAATTCGGTCAATTATAAATAAAAATATGCTAAATAATTTAAGAAATTATTGCACATTATGTTACCATCTATTAGTAAATTTAGAGATGTGGTTGATATCAAGTAGAAATTGTATTCGACATTTAAATTAGTTTTACAATTATGACAGATGTGGATAATAGGAGAAACGCTGATCGGTTGTTTGTAACTGATATAACACAGTGGAAAAACTATTGGAAACCACATCAACTGCGCCCAGTACAGATCCAAGTGGTAACCTCTGGAAACTGATCCATTACATGCTAAATAGATGCAATGGACGAGGGGGACTACAAAATGCATCACTGTAATAGGACACTAAACATTCCGAACAAAATGCCTCGAATTCAAGACCGGTTGGAAGGAACGAAAAATACTTCTGATGGGCTGTACCGCCATGGAGTAAGTATGCAATATAGAAGTTAATTTTTATAGAAAATTTTATTAATTGTACAAGATTTAAATTTAAATTTTTATTGATAAACTACACCAATATTTTAGAGATTTCCCGCGACAATTACATAATATTCTGATCTGAATAACGAACTTTTTCGATAAATATAGTAAATGCACAAACGCAAAGTAGTTCAACAAAAAATCTTATAAATTATTTTGCAATTCTCGTCTGGAGATTAGAAACTGCATTATAAGGCAAAAGTAAATTTTGTTCTGGTATCACAGTCATAGCGTCTACAATGCACAAAATAAATCAAAAAAAAAAATTACACATATTTACATATTCCGGTACACAACTATTCCAGACATTTCCCAAAAGTTGTCAATTATGTATATACCGTAAATTTCTATCAAAAATACAAAACTCAATGTCCTCTAGACATTTTCTAATATACAAAATTTTATTATATGAAATTATACACTCCAATATACAAAAATTTCCATTGGTATTTTTGATATATATAAAATTCCTATTCGCTTTTCACATTTCAGAAAAAAAAGAAAAACTGAACAAATATTATCTTTTCCCGACTGTAAAATCCCTCTGGGAATTATTCTATGCTACAACATATGTTTTAGAAATTTTACCACCAATTCTATACTATTTTTATTATATTTATAGTTTATTTATATTAATATTTATATCGAAACTTCAATTTTTTAAACAAAACGACGACATGACAAAAAATAACTTTGAATGGCAAAACAAAATGAAGAATTTACTTTATTAGAAAATTTAATATTTTATAAATATAAATTAATAAAATATGCACAAAAAGTATATTAAGTAAAATCCCAAATCAATCAATTCCAAAATCAAAATTAATTTATTTAATGGTTAAACTTTTGTTCTTCTTATGTATTTAATATTTAATATTAATTATAATAACTTTCAGAAAGTTATTACACTATGAATAAAATAAAATTATCTGGTAACTTAGGCGTAGCAGATAACTCAGTGATGTATTCGTATTTTTTTTTAGTCAGTTTTAGGGATTTTAAATTGTAAATTTTAACCGGTAAAACACATAATCGATCTTTTGTCGATAATTGCATCCTTACTACTGTATATAAAACAGTTTTCGTAACTTCAAAATCAGAAAACTTGACATTTGATAAATACCAGGTTTAATTAACCAAAAATTTAAAAATAAAAGCAAATTACTCTTGAATTTTGGTGCCGGTGTAAAGTACTGGCATGGTAATCCTAGTCGGAGTGAAAGACCGGCTGGAACCGGCTCCACTAGTTTGTACCTACCGACGTTTTGGAAAAAACTCGTGCTTTTTTTATAAATTTCACATCTTTTAAGACACCAAAATTGTATTTTATATTATTCGAAATTTTGATTTAGGGACATACAGAAACTATATATGCTTAAGGTGCTTTCATCTTGATTATGCAGTAATCATGTATAAGGTGGCAACAAATTTTTTAAAGTGTCAACAAATTGTTTAAGGTGCCAGCAACATATTTACGACAAATCTAAATGGTATAGAAAATTCCATTAAAGTTGGATCATAATAATTACTATATTATGATTGCTCTAGAACTACGAGCCCTACATTTTACAAATGGATAACGAACATAACTTATTTAAGTATGATATTATTTACATGTTCTATACTTCACTCAACTGGAGATATATATTATTTTTAAATGAACCAATTTTGTATCTACCGAATCCAAAATTTTATTGAAATCGGGTATTGATTATTGTATGGTGTATCGTGTATGGAGAGCACATGAAATATGAATCACAAATTATACCCAAAAAAGCTATCATGTAATTTTTGTTACCATAAAACTTCATTAAAACCTGTTCAGTAGTTCCTGTTCTTTGAGATGTTGCTGCTTGCTGTATACGATTTTTTTCGTATACTGGGACGTTTTTTTTTTTTGTTTTGAATTTTTTGAATCTTCCACATCGTCCAGAAACATAAATTTCAGTATAATACATTTTTTTTTCTTCTCGAAAATATAACGATTAGTAATTCCAATTGAAAGTTTTGTAATCGTGATGCATTTTATTATAAATTATTGGCCATAAATGAAGATTATAAGAAAATTTGTAATTTAAAACTTTATTATTATAATTTTTGTAATCCTGATTCCTGATTCCATTTACATATAATAAGGTTTATATTAATAATATAGACATATTAAAAAAAATGCTTTTTTATATTCTGTTCCCAAATTCCATAAAAATTGTAAGTTATAAAATTTTTTAAAAATCTTTATTACTAAGGTAAATCAAAAGACTTCATCTTTTTAAAACCGTGTGCAAAAAATCCATTAAAAAGTTATAAATAAATTCCCAGAGTTTTTAAAAGGATATGAAACAAAATATTGTGTAGCTATAAAAATGTTAGTATAATCAAAAAAACAGAATTAATAAAAAAATAGTAAAACTAATAAAAAAAAGTAATGAAATTTTTAATATTAAAACTAATAATATTGGATAAATTTAATATAGTTATTAATTTTCTCTTATAAAATTTAATACTTAATTGCATTTTACTACATATAAAGTTTTTGCAACATTTTTAACTTTAATATCATTTATCAGAGTTTAATGGTCCAATAAAATTAAAGGTGTTGAATTTTATTAAATATATTTAATTTTTTTTGCAACAGATTTATTTAGGATGATTTTATAGCTCCGCTGAAATGGTAGAATAACACACAGATAAAATATATCAAGTTAAAACAGAGATTTAACTATTATCCTTTCTGTAAAATTATAATTAGGGTATTAGGGATGTACTTGTTTAATATGGAATCCTGATGCTTATAAGTTTATATTCAATATTTTGTCATTGTGTAAGTTTTTATTTATAAATCCTAGTTTAAGGAGATATACAACAGTAATTTTCTCAAATTCTCGTCATGGTTAAGTCTGGAATTGAATCTTTGACACTGTGAAACTTTGAAACTTTACTTTATCCAATTATGTACAGAAAATTTAACAATGCATTCCACACATTTTTTTAATAGTACATGAGTTTTAAGTTTTATCAAGCTTGAATGAAGGAATTAACTACGAACTGTGTTCTTCCTGTAATATTTTCAGATTTTTTCGGTTTTATTTAAATTATTTAGACATTTCCAATTTCGTGTTAATATGAGCTAAATAGACGACAGTTGATAGTTCCTGAAGAATCTATATATGATAGTTAATTATATATAAAATTGAATAACAGAGAAACCTATGCAGACAAGCTGGCACTGCATATCAAGAATTAGAAAAAAATCAATATCATCACCAAGAACTCTAGTAATATTTATATGTAATTTTTCCCGATTTTGGATGAGGTTTGTCAGAAAGAATAATTTCGATATTCATTCCACCCACAATTTATTTCATAGTAAATTTACTCAACGCTGTTATAATATTAAGCTAACTTTACTTTGATACTAATTAAAATTGAAAGTATTACAACGATATTCAAAGCTCTAGTAACTCTAAGTATATATTACAAAATACAATCCTCTTCATTATAAATTAACATAAAATATATTTTACATACATTACATATAATAAAAAAAACTATTCTGAATAAAAAATCTCTTACTTTATTTGTACATAGTTCATGTTAAGGTCGAACTTATAATATTTATACAGAATATTTTATTTAAATTTTTTTTTTTTTATATTTTTTCTGCTGAATCAGAATATATAAACTGAAACCCTCTTAAATTTATTATTTTATGTCCAAAAGTATGAAATCTGACCATCTTATTACCATTATTACTAATCCACTCAAAACACCCCCTTAATTAGTTGACAACAAAAATATATCATCATAATTTTATTACACTCTCTAAAACCTAAAGCATCAAACTTTATTTATTTATGTTTTTTTATTGTAAGTTTCTTTTGAGTTCTTTTAGTTATGCTTATGAGGATGGTACGATTATGTTAAAAAAAGATATTTCAAATAAAATGTACTAAATGAATTCAATTCGACAGTTTATCATATTTTTAATGTTCTTTTAACATTTATCAATACATTTTAGTATATTAAAGAACTTAATGATTAATTGAACAACAAACAAATTTAAAATATTATCAGTTGCATGGCATTTACCAAACCCTGTCAAATTCATAACTAAAAAAATCGTTGACGTCTGAATTTTGTCTAATCTATTATAACTTTACTAATAAAAATCCTCTTAAGGTTGAAAAGTATTAAAAGTAAAATAATTTAATAATGAAAACTGACAGTATAAGAAAGAAATTTAGTTCATTTTGATAGTCCCATCCGTTTCCAGCCAATATTGAAATCCTTTCCAACACATTTAATGTAACCACAATTAGTATGGAACCTTAAATGAATATTCAACATAATTTTTTCTACAAATTCAAAAACCGTCAAATTTGATCTCTCAACAAAACCATTGAATTTCTGAACAAAATGAATGGTCATGAGTATAGTCAATGTGCACTGGGCGACCTTTAAATATCGATGTCGTTATTATTTCTTCTCTCTTTGTCGGACTAAAAAATTACGATACGTACTAAAAAAAAAAACTATCAAACATATCGTACTTTTTATATCCCAAACACAAAGATATTTACAAAAATAAAAAACACAAAAAAGATAGCAAAACATAAAAGATATTTTTACATATTTCTTTTGCAAAAATATGCACACAAGAAAAAAAGATAACAAAAACATTGAAATTTATGTACCACTCACAATTGACAACAAGAAAAATATTTTTCTGAATATAAAGTATAATAAAAATAATAATAATAATAATAAAAAGTGAATGAATGAAAAGATATTTTGTTCAAGTGGATTAAAAAATATGATGTGATGATGAATTTTTATGAAGGCTCTGAAAGGAAATTGATTCATAATGGAAAATTGTCTTCACCAGTATATCAAAAAAAGTTACTATGAATCTTATTAAAATTATTAAATAACAAAAATATGTGCAGCGTAAATTTTAATAATGATGAAAAATATCTTTGTTAAATGACACGACGTATAAAATTTATTGATGGTAGCAGCAATGAAACGGCGTCTTCAGTGGTCTTTTTTTGTACTACTCGCTAAATTATATATGAAAAAAAAAACATGTTTGATATGATTAATCATAGCTTCGTACAGTAAACTTTACATTGCGAAAAATTTGTGAGATAGCAAAGTTTTTTTTTGGTAATAATTTATTTGTTTGAAGGTTTGTTGGGACCAAAGTTTTTCTGAATCATACATTTCATCTAAGCGCCGATAAAAGAAAACTATCGAACAAGTTAAACTCTAACTCCCATGACAACTAAATTAAAATATGACCTAAAATTCAATCAATTTTATATTTAATCAATATGGCTGATTTGCATATTTTCTACAGATTTTCAAAATGGCGAACACATAAATTCTGTAACCTGAAGTATAGAGCCTATAGAACTAACTAAATTAATTAAAAATACTTTAATTTTGATAATGATATTATGTCGGTGATATTGAAGAACTGTCAGTATTAGAGACAATATTAATTTTCAAATCTATTACGAAGTCATTCTCTGTGTTATTTAACTATAACTGTTCGTACTGACAGAAATTGCATTTCCAAGCTTACTTAAAAGTATCCGATTTACAAATTTCATTATTATAATATTGATTTTTCTATATATAAGAAAAATTATTATGTATTCATCATTTTTCTTATCGCATTTCATTTTTCTTAAGAGGGAAATGGCAGAAAATAACGCCATGGATTATGGGAAGTATTGAAGACTTTTTTATGTGCAAAAAAGAAAAAATTATTACACTAAATAAACGGAAGTTCAGTTTTTTTCTGTTTGTTCGAAAGTATATAACGAATAATTACATTAATGTCGCGGATATATGGGACATTAATTTAATATATTATGATTTATATTATAGATTATTATATTAACAACATATATATAATATTGCAATTATGAAAATCACAGTGTTAAGCTCTGACCCTGTTGGAGAATAATCTACATATACACCCAGAAGCATTAAAAAATCATTGTGGTTGATAGGAATGGTAATGTTGTGGAAAATTGGCATATTAACTTGATGACTAAAATGTAAAATAATTTACATACTAAAAGTAATGACTTATTTATGCGGTTTTATTTCGGTCAATTTAGTAGGACAATGAAGTAAAATTGACACCGTTTGTAATAATTATGTTACCGCGATACAAAATTTAAATTATTATAAATAAGTTTATAATGAATTAATTAAATTGTAAGTTAAAGCAAGAAATTTTCAATTAAAAATATAATAGTTTTCTTAGAGTAAGAGAGCACACGCAGAAGAGTTAGACCAGACCGTGTGTGAGATGGAAGGATGGTGCTCAGTCGGACGTAAGGATGTTGAGCATATCTGGAAGTTGGAGACAAACTGCGTTGGACAGAAGTCAATGGAGGAGAGCCTTGGACTCGGCAATAAAATAATATTTTGTTGTGCCGAGGTAGTAACTAAAGTAAGTAAAATTGAATTTGGAATATTATAATAATATTAAATTTAAATTTTGTAGAAATATATAGCAAATGTTTGATAAACCTTAGAAAGATAAGTCAATATAAATAAACAGGCTTTATAGATAAAGTGGGACAGAAAAAGTCTCAAAATAATCGATATATTATTCAAAGAATTGGTTTTAAACAGAAATTACCAATTGAATAAATCAATTTTTACAATATTCTTAAGAAAAATTCTGATAAGTTCAATTCTGAAAAATTCTGACAAAAAAATATCCTTTTTGAAATTTAATAACTTATTTACAATATATATTAAATAAAGTATATATAACTCATTAAATTATAATTAAAAGTATGAGTTTATAGTTTATTTTTCTATTAATTAAAATTCTACTTAATTGACCCTAATAAGAACCTAAGAACTTAAGAATGAAATCAATATTATGTTTAGTTTTTTGTAATATTATATAATATGTATTTATAAACTATATTTAGTTATTAATTAATAAAGTTTTTAATTGAAACGTATATAAAATCATTGATTGAATCAGTAAAAGTATAAAATTGAGGACACAATGCGGCAGAAATTTCAATAAAACAAAAACTTTATTAAAAACTTACATCAAAAGCGTTAATTAAATAAACATTATTAATCCACCATTTTGTTTGATATAAATTTTCCATGAAAAGCAATTAAATTTTTCATTTTAACCTTAAATAATTACTCTTCAGAATCTGACACATTTTCATTCCAACAAAAATAGATTATATAATAAATGTAAATTGAAAATAAATGAATAATTTATAGTTACAAGAAAATTCAATAATAGGGAAAATTAACAACAGTTTCTGATCCTGAATCCTGAACTATAATATAATTTATGTAATTTTATGTTTCTACATATTATCAATACCTAAATAAATATAAAATTTATAGTTACTTTGTATCATAATAATTTAATTTATTAAATTTTGTGGTAATTGATCAATTATAAATTTTAATTTTACGTATAGTTATAACTATGAGTGTTGCAATGGAGTTGGACAAAAAACAAATCGATTTCAAATGTAATTTCAAAGAGACGACGGAACAGTTTGCTTCTTGTGGAGGCGACTAAATCAATAAATCGATTTCAAAGAGATGACGAAACACATCCTTTGCCACTGCAAGGCACTCGGAAAAAGCAGACTACATATCTTAGGCAAAGGTCTCCTTAACTCTGAAGAACTGGCAATATGGGCACCTCAAACATGTTAGGTTTCTTTAAATCAATTAAATGGTACTTTAAAACAATATGTAGATCGTTAAGATCGTAGTGTTCTCTCGCGTTCCCCTTCACTAAATAAAAATAAAAATGTGATTTTCTTTACGTTTCCATGATCGGAGAATACAAAAATGAAAAAATAATAATAAACGTCTGCCTACTTGTACGCGAATATGTATGCGTACTGAAAATGGTTCAATGGTTCTCTAATATCTTATAGAACGGCTTATTGAGAAACAGGATGGTTTTCATTTTTAAAGGATGTTAATAATGATGTTGCCTTAAACGTGTAACTGCAACATATTTTAACATGTTGATATAAAATTTCAATTAAATTTGGAAGCCTAGTTAATTTTACGATTCAATCTATAAAATTTAGGGTCCGTAGTTTCAGTACATACCTATCAATATTCCGAATTTTATAATGTGTTAAAATATTTAAAAAAAATTAATAATGCAATGTTTTTTTAACTAGAAATTATTTCTTGCTGATGTAATGTTACTTTTGGATATAACTACGTATTATCTGCTCCCCCTAGGTTAACCAGAATTTTTAAGTTTATATAATATTATTTATCACTTTAATAAATTGAATATTTTATATTTATATAATAATTTAAATAGGTTACAAGAATTTTCTTAAAGAAAATTTTACCCTTCTTGAAGTTAATATTATCGAAATATTTCATTCTAAATTAGTCGGTAATAGAAAATGGAATTATAATATAAAACTCCTTAGAAACTTGAAAACATAAGGGAATTTTAGATTTTTTTTTTTTGTATATACTGTGAAATAAATTTTATTACAATTAAATTTTAAAATAATAAATTTCGAACTAATTTGAATTTCCCTTAAACCAAACACTTTTCCTTCGTAAGATCCATCATCAGGAAATGAAGAAATACAAGGAAAAATTGTAAGTACGTCCTTTAGAATTCTTGTAAGTAAACTTTTTTTACTATGTTAAAATATAAAATAATTTTTTGTATTATTTTTTTTTTCTTATTTGGTTTCCTTCCAAAGGAAATACAAAAAAAAAAAAATTGTATACTATTAAAATTTGCATAAATTCAAACTTAGGTGACTGAGGAAATTATAAAATAACGTCTCGTCCTTTTGAAAGGATATTAACATTTGGTTTTGTGTTATGTTTCTATATATAAATCTATAATTATATTTAGAAGAAAAAATAAATATTTATTTAAATTTTAAATTCAATTTTTCTATTTAACGCGTTGTTGAATCAAAACAAAAAGAGAAAATGAAAAATTGGACTTGGAAATTTTCTTTAAAACGTTCATTTTTATATAGTACAAAATAAAAAATTATTAATATTTTTTTATATTAAGTTCTTTAACAATTAATGACAAATACAGAAAGTTTTGAATAAATTTTGTATAGTCAACAACAGCAATTTTCTTTAAATGGTTTCTTTGTGTAAAAATATTTTGAATTTTCATTAAAAAAATATATGAAAACTTTAAATGAAACTGACAAGTTTAGTTTTTATTTCAAATTTTTTTTCATATTTTTGTTTTCATAAAAAAAGAAATGTGAAATGCAATTTAAATATTAATAGTGACCATAATATTTCAATTCAGAATATTAAAATTTATATTTTAAATAAATTGATTTAAGAAATTTAGGTTAGACTTTGTAATATTAAACAATGGAATGACGTTTTGGCAACACCAATAATTGATTTTGGTCTGATGTCAAATTTAAATGAATTGTTAATAGTAAAAATTTTTGAATTTATAGATGGATTTTACTTTACACTTAACTATTTATAAATAGAAGGAAAGCTAAAAGTATTTTATTTGTCAAGCTCTGGTCAATAGTACACTTAAAACAAGATCCCCTTCGTATTTTGACTACAAATACAATCTTAGTATTGATATAAAATACTTAAAATCCTGATTTACCATTAGCAATATTTCAATATTTATTTATATAGTAATTTATTTATAGTGACCATTACTCAAGCATTCAATATTTGCTATTACAGATTATATCCATAAATATTATCATCGAATCGTCATGAATTTTAAAATTATATTTCAGAATTTACAACTAATTTCATTTCGAAATACATAATAAAAATCCTTAAGAAATCATCATGGACATACATAAAAATCGAATAGTAATAAACATATAAATAATTTTTGACCTCTTTCGCTCTATAAAATAAATCTATACATTACCAAATACTATCTTGAAACAAAAAAAATGAATGAAAATAAAAGAAAATTCTTTAAGGAATTTTAATAATAAAAAATATATATTGATTTTGTTGTTTTTTTGCTATTATAATATGGATAAAAGTATTTTGACCCATCAATTGACACCCATAACCATAAACCATTTTCAATACAATCAACACAATATTTTAACCATCACTCAATATGATTCCTTTTATTATCCACCTATCCACCCCATTTAGCACCCTAGAGAAAAACTATATACAATTTTTTATATACTTCTATAATATATCATCCCTTCTTGTTAGTAAAATGTGTATAAGGATATAAGATCTCTAAGAATAAAATGTTCATTTCGAAATGATTTTCATTTTATATGTAACGCATTAAGTCGGAAAATCTCGTTTATTCATTTTTTTTTTAATACAATTTTCCAATATGAATGAAAGAGGAAAATGTTCGTGTAAATTTCACTATGTCAAATTGTGTAACTTTCGAGGTTTATCTATTGAAATACAGTATAGTATGCTGCCAAAAGATTAACTTCGCAGTTTAATGGACGAAAATTTATTAATAAAAATTAAATTTGACATAAAATATGTCAAAAATTTCACACGAAATATTTTTCAGAAAATGAAGAGTACCAGTTCAGTAGAATTTTGACATATATCATAATGTCATTGTGAGCCAAGCTAAATGTTATATATGGTAATCTTAGATGAAGCAGCGAATCGGGTTTATTAATTTGACTATAGTTTCCAATTGAACTATTCATCTGCTCTAAATAACATTTTACATTATTATTTACAAAAATTTATTGGAGTTCTGAAAGTGTCTCCCACTAAGAAAAGTGGTATAAGGATTGGGTCTCCCAAGGCCCAACATTAGATACCTCTGTCGTGGAATACAAGACATTAACATTTTAGAGGATGTAGATTACAATTGTTAGGTAATCATCGGTTAGATGTATAAATTAGCGAGTAGTATTTCTGTATACAGAAATACGGAATTTAATAGTTCTATTTATTGAAGTGATCAAACAATAACGTGGAGTAGTCTCGAGAAATCGGTTGGCACATTCTTTCTAACTATAACTACAAAAAATGAAATTTCACTTCACTTTAAACTTAAATTCTTTAAAACTCTTCTAAAACAGGAATACCTTTTCAATATTGAATTTTTGAATTTTCTTCATATTTCAAAGCTTTTACTCCTTTTACTAGAAACCAAATAACTGATTAATCATTTCTATGAATCGTGTGATTTCAACAAACCTTCAGTATTAAATATTATTCCATTATTGAACCACAAATTTATCTATGTCAGATGGAAAGAAAATTGAAATATATTTTCTGTATAAAAAACTCTACCTCATTTTCCATCTATATAAGAAATTATATTTGTCGACACAATAATTTATCAGGCCAAACTCTCTAGAAATATAATAAATTCACCACAAAATAGAAAAAAAATATCAAATAAAATTAAAATTATAAAAATAATAAAAATTACAAATAATCAGTTACGTTCATTATTCGATAAAGTATACCATAAAAAGTGTCTAACGTCGACCTCTAAACTGTATAGAGATTAGAGATGATTTTTTGCTGTTTCTATATATAATTGGATATGGGGTGGTCTCCCTAAATTATTTTTAAAAGTAATTGTAACGAATATAAAATTTCTGACAGGAAATTAATAGACTCTGGTGTTATATAAATATTTGTACAGAAGCAAACCGAATCAAAATTTATTTTTTTAATATTTAAATTTATGATAAATTATCATAATTTTTCTGAAAACAAAGTGGCACTCACTGTTACTCTGTGTATATAAAACCATGTGGTCGGGTGCTAAATGCACTTTGAAGTTATCACAATAAATAAATAAATCCGCTATAAAAAAGTATACCGAAGAATAAAAGATTTGAATTAGCGATGGTAAAAAATTGTGGGAGTAGTTATGATTGATAAAATGGAAATTTCATAAAGAGACATTAATAATATTGAAGGCAAGCATAGGTCAATAGAATAAAACAAAAATCCTTGTTCTGATATGATTAATGAACTGCGCCAGTTTTTAAAATTTAATTCAAATTGTAGTTAAATTGTAGCTCGGGTTGACACTTGACAGTGTCAACATGAAAATTTTATTACAAATATAAGTATAAAGAAATAGTCAATAGGTTTCTGATTACATTCTAACTCAGATTACTTTTCACTGAACCAGAGTTGAAGTAAATGTGCTCCGAGAATACCGCTATCAAAAACATTTAAAAATAAAATCAATTTCAGTCACTTTCAGTCCTTTTTAAAACTCCTTTTTTAAAAAGGAACTTCGTTTTAAAAAATCAATCAGTAATAATTTGACTGAATCAGCTTTTTATGATAGAACTGAAAAGTCACAAACATTCTGGCGATAAATTTAATTTTGTGATATGCAGTTTTTTTTGACTTGACACTTTCTGCAATAATTTTGGAAATTATTTTGATTTGTTTGAATGAATTTCCTTCCAAAAAGCGATTTCAGTTCAAAATTTTAAATTGTTTTTAACTTAAATACCTTCATAGTTTTATCATTGAAGGACATTTGGGAAATTCATTTCACACAAATTATATTTTAACAGAAATGCTATCTAATTTTTAACCATAACTCTTTGTCTTTCACTGGTATTCCTTGTCCCAAGTTAATCTTAATAACCACAAGTTTATAAATGCAATTTACCGACCGTTAAAATCAAAACCATATAACTCAATTTATCACAAATATGAAAATTAATTGAACAATCAATTTTTTTATTTTGCTAATTTCAAAGCTGTAAAATTAAATTATCTTGATACTAAAAATATTCCAAGGTGACAGATTAAAATATCAAAACGATTTCCATAACAATTAAAAGTAAAATTACCTGGTAAATTGTTCACATAACATTTTTTATTAAATATCAGTTTTTATTTTTTTAAATTTCTTGACTTTCATCATGGTAATTTTATGTGCTGGTGAATCATTCACATGATAAATTATGTATAGAGGTGTAAAACATCCACTCTACATTATGACAGTTTTCTTTGATGTTCCACATTTTTTGTTTATTCGACAATCCGTTGAAAATGAAGTCATCAAAAAAGGATATTCATAACAATATGCCTACATAATAATCTAATTTAGCTTGTGTTCCTTCAATAAATGAAGAGCTTTTAAACTGATTTCTAATAAAAAAAAAATATTTCCTTTCCTTTCCACATTATTACAACTAAGTAGAATTTACTTTGGGATTGAAATTTTTTTATGAATTTTCATTTTTTTTGTTGTTTTCAATTACTTTTTATATATGAAAAATATTAAAATCTCTTCAAAAATAATAAAGAATAATTTTAATATAGAAGCAAATATTAAACATTATTTTTATTTGATGGCAGCTTATATTAGAGAGGATATCCTTCATTAAATATTATGTTTTTTTTTTTATTCTTTACATTTTTTTTATTTGGAATTTTGCCCACATATAATTTTATTTTGGCTATGTTGTATGAATTTTGATATATTAAAATCAATAAAAAATAAAAAGGAAATAAAAACTTGCTGAATAAATAATATATACAAAAAATTGCTATTAAGAATATTTTACTTTGAAAAATGTAAAAAGCAAAAATAAAAAATATAAATAAATAAATAATTTTGAATCTTTATTGCAAACATAATTTATGAAAAATGTTTTTTTGAATGTTTAGAAAGGGAATGTAAAAAATTCCGAGAAAAAATATTCAATTTTTATATATATGTACTAATATAAATGACGAGAAGGTTTCAATTACTGATATGGTTATGAATTTCGAATTAAATTGATATTATATAATTTGTCAACGTAAATTTTGGGACGACTGGGTAAAGGAATAATGCTAATTATAATAAGCATTTTTTATCATGTATATAAAATATTACATATTGAATAAAGAGCGTGTCAGCGTTAGGGATGCTAAACCAGGAATAAAACCTTGATTAGTTTTATCAATTACCAATCAAACACCGTAGTGATATCAAAAAATCTTGTGAAATGTATTACTAATGAAATGGCTGATGGCCTGGCAAGGAAAGCGGCTACGGATTATACTTAAGAAACTCATGACATATAAAATATGCGTTTCGGCTAAACAACCTTCTAAATATGTGTATCATCCAGTTTATTCACTTCTGTTGCTACGGGACACGCAATTTTCAGGAAGCATGCGGTAAGACTCAGTGGATCATCAATCGATCCAACACAGAATTTTCAGGATTTTGGTAAATTTCTTCCGGGACAATTTAGAGAAATCAGGCAGAATAAGTTCTGCTAAAATGATTAAGTATGAACTACAATGAGAATGTGGTAGACTGAAGAGTGCAACGGGCATTTTGATAAGACTTCTGTGCCACCATACTTTAAAGCCACCCAAACAAATATCAAACCGATGCAATTTTCTGGTTAAAGAATCAAATCTAATCACCTCTTAGCTTACCTAATTAAATAGTATAAATTTATGGAATTATATTAAAATTTGAAAAAAGATATAAAGTATAAGTTAACACTTAGGAGACAAATGATTACAAATTGTAAATAATTGCTTGATAAACTCAATTTATATTGATAATCATTACCACATTTCAATATCAGAAAATGTCTAATAGCTAATAACTAGCTTCATACCTTATTAGATACCATTTTTTCCAAATTTGTCGGGCAACAATAAGTAATTCAATAGTGAAATTCTTGGTTCCGAATCCATGTATAAATATAATTCTTTTTTTATAATTCTTCATTTACTAATCAAAAACATATCAAAATTTATAATTTTACTTACTCTAAATCCAATTTCCTTTTATCATTTTTCAGCTCAGTTTTTAGTTATATTTTTTATCATTATTTTAATAACTTGACTACTTGTCCATAACGTTTTATAACTGCTAAAATATAAAGAAAAAGAAAATAAATTAGATTAGTTTTAAATAAATGAATGATAAAATATTATTAAGAAATTAATGTTAACGACAAAAGATAAATTTAAACTTAAGTGTTTATTTTACAGAATTCTGAAAATTATTAATTTAAAATTATTATACAAATATTTTTGGTATCACTACTAACAAATTCCACGAACTTTTAATTTAAGAGATAAATTTAACTTGTATACATTAATTTCTGTGAAATTTGGTCAAAATCATAAGTTTTATTATACGAATTTGTATTGAGCAAAGGCTATCCCAATGACTTACCAGAAAAAGATTATAATTATTTATTAACATCCGTTAAAAATGTGCAAAATAAACGCAAAAGTATATAACAAAATTCCACAAAATTTCCATTTTATATTAAGGTATGTATTTACAAAAAATATTTTAATTGCTTTTTTTCAATATTGAAGCATCGATTTAATTTAAAAAATTACATTCTCAATGGTCAAAAACGACTTTCTATCAAAAAATATTTCAAAATCAATTTTATAATTTCCATTTCACCAAAATTCTTAACAATTAATTTAAATTCCATTAATTTTAAAAGTCAGTGCTATCATTTTACTTGAATCATTAACTCTTTAAATCAATTCAAATTCAAAACTAATAAATCTTAATTTAAAAATTAAAAATATGAAATCATAAAACATAAAATATAACCCAATATTTTGTATCTTATCAAAAACTATTGGCTTTCTGATGGTTTGTTGAACTTACAACTATATAAATGTGTCAACATATCTGACCTTTTTACCCTAATATTTTAAATTACTAAATAATACGACATAGAACAAAAAAAAATAAGAAAAATAAGAAAATTTATTAAATTTATTATCTAATCATAAATTTGTGTCTTAGTTTTAACAAATTTATGGCATAGCCAACAGAAAATGGTCATTAGCTATAAAGAAATCATAAATTTAATATTACCAATTTGTGGTTATATTAAAATTGGATTTTTTTATGATTGTTATTAGTAGCTAAAACGTGAGAAGATTCTTTTTTTTCTTTAAAGATTCTATTTTTAACTGTGTACATGTTCTTAAATCAACACTCAAAATCATAAAAACTTTTTGAACTAGAAATAAAGATAATTTACAAAAAAAATAAAAATAAAATTATTAAATGAATTACTTAATATTTTCTTATCGCCATTTATTTCATAATTTTTTCTTTTAGAATTTATTAAGTCTTTCTTCTATTGATGAAATATTTTCTATTTTTGTATTTAATTATATTTAATGAGGAATTTAATATTAACTACTGAATTTTTATGCGTTTTTAATATGAATTTGATTTATTATCTCATTATGTTATAAAAATTTGATGGGGACAGTATAAAAGTTTCCAACAATACCAAAAATCTTGTTAAAAATTGTAAATGTAGTAAGAAATTGCATACAATAAATTGTGCTAGCTTGATAGTTGTAATATCATCGCTACGATATTTACGTGTCATTTATACTTGAAACACAGAAAAAATCCATCTTTAAGATATTAAATGTGAAATATTTTAAAAATTACCTAAAACTGATTAATTTATGTTCCACAAAAGTAAAATTTGAACATTTCTTTTACAACATTTCAAAGATTTTTTAAGACGTTGTAGATGGAATTTACATTGAAATTAATATTCATTTTTGGTATATTGCCTAAATTATTTTGCCTATAAACTATTTAGACCATAATGTCGGATTTAACAGTGGAAGCCTAAGATTTTGCCAGAGTTTCGGTTTAACTTATTTTCTGTTTAACTGTCACATTTAATTTTATGGTACATTTTCATTCACAATAACATTATTTCCAATTGGAATTCACAACATAATTCGCATGTTTTGATTTAGCTTAGGGAAATTTTAATTTTTTTCAGTTGCAGGCTTAAGCTAAAAAATCGGTTTAGTTAATCTTAAGGTTAGACTTCCACTGTGAAATTCACCCTTAATCTATTTTACAATTTTACTCAGAGAAACTGATAGATATGAATAAAATTACACTGTTTATTAATTAGAAAGCAAAGAAACAGAATAAACTGATCACAATCATCATAATTTAATAATATCGTTTCTTATCAAACAATGACCGAAATGGCGTTTAGGCTAAATTAAACGATCAAATATGAACAGCTACTACGAATTTATTGAATTTACATACATTAAAACTGTTATAAAACTTCAAGTGAAATACTATAGTTTTCAATTGGTTGGTTGGTTTGAGAAAGTATGAATGGAAGCGGCTAAACCTCATATCTTGACTAAATTAGCAGGTTTTTCTTTGCGTATTTCTATTAAATTTTCTGCAAAATAAAAACCGAAATATGTTCAATTGTTTCGTCATCTTCAGCACAGCCTCTACAAGCGGTTTCCGTTGTCAGTCAAAGTCGCGCGGCATGTTTACGTAACTACTGAGTATACAAATGAATTATTGAAAATTGTATAATCCTTTAAATGAGGAAATTGCTTTAAAAACTCAAAACACAATTATTTTTCCGGTTATCATCGATCAATTTTCGAATGTTTGTAATCATCTTTTTACATTAGGGTGTTTTTTTTACATAAATGTAAGCTTTTTATGTTTCGTAAAACTTTGTCCATATAATCTAAACGTTTCCAAAAACTATCCCATTCAAAGAAAACGAAAAGAATGGAAACTAATAACTCATATTCATCAAACAATATTTAATTAATTTTATATATTTCCTATATCAATGAAATATTTATTAATTTATTAATTTAATTTCTTGAAATTTATAATGTTTACAAAATGTTTACGTAATAAATTTTATTCATTAAATAGAATTTCTTAAAATACTAACAAAGAAAACAGCATAAAATCATTAATTAAATGTTAATTTTTTTTTCAATTATATTTTACTATTTATTATGTGGTTGTTAATTCTTTTTTAATTTTTTTTTATATAAATATATTTCAAAGATATTCTATCTTTACTAAGATAAACATAAAAAAGTTTAAATCAATTTTTATGAATTGTTATTATTTATATAATAAATTTTTATAATCTACTTGAGACTTTTTAAATTAATCTAACAATAAAAATAAAAAAAATCAACATTAAAAAAATATGCTAATATGCACATTATTGTAACCCCAAAAAAATCACTGTTTATATAAATGATGCTATATAGCTCATAGTTAATTGGCTATTAAAGTTAATTCAACACATTGAAATAAATAAACCAGAAGCACAAAAAAATGAAAAGATTTTATAGTACATATAAACAATTATGAATGATGAAAAACAACAAAAATAGATTAAAAGAAACCTTTCAACAATATTTCTATATTCTGTACATTAAATATATAGGGAGAAATAGATAAGCAAACTGAAATGACCACATAGAAAGCACCCTTCTAATAAAAGAATAATAATAATGATAATTTACGATTCGCAGTACATAATGTCGACTGTGAAAATATCGACTTATTCAATGGCGCATTTAGATACTGTCAACGGTCAACTAAAAATATAAACTTTGATGACGAATATTATTTTACCCTTACCATTGAAATATTTTGACATTTCATATTTTAACCCAGTCGACATTTTGACTATCTCAACATTTAGTATTTCCATAATGAAAGACTAAATGAAAATTATTTCCTCTTTAAGAACAAAAAAAAAATTAAATATTAAGATTAAATTGATGGACTTTTTAGCGTAATTCAATAATTGGATCAAATGATGGCATTAAATTCGACATCTGATGATGATTTGTTTGTTGGTAACGTCTAAGAAAAGATTTTGTATAATTTAAAATAAATGTATAACAAAATTGTCTTAAATAAGAGATTTTTTTAAACAAGAATCAACCTACGTCTGGTTATTGATGTCCTGACGAATCGCTATTTACTGGGTAAAATGTTTAAGATATTTAGTTTCCCGATGATCGAGGATATACCAGGATAATGTAATAGTACATGACCTAAAATAAAATATCATGTTATGTGACAATCGTAGGAAATAGCTGATATCCCAATCATGGAAATCCTTTAAATAAGTTATAGCAAAGACGCTCTAATATAATTATTCATTATATAATTTTTGGTTATAGCCATTGATTTTTGAGTTTATAAGAATTGGGATTATATAATAGGGGAATTGGCCAAATAGTGTTTGGTTGAACTTTGGGAAATTAAGTCACAAACATTTCTTTAACTAATTAATGGAGCCTAAAAGATTAATATTACAGCTTATGATGCAAGGAAACTATAATTTCAATTTTAACAAACTTAACACACTATATGTTCATTCATTTTAACAAATTGTGAGAGTCAGGGCCATAGTAACAACTGAATTTTTATTTCCATTTGTTGTCAAAGGTATCAATATAAATCAAATTTTAATTAAAATAATTTTTTTGTGAAAGACTTTGATTAACTTCATATTTTCGAATATTTGTTGGAAGGCAAGATTCAGTTCGATAGCGTTTGATCTCGCTACAGCTTAATATTTATGTTAATAGGCTATAAGTACTTTTCGAATTTTAGTAGCATTTAATTTCATACTTTATTAATGTTGATGTCTGGTGTGAACCATAATTTGGTGTGTATTACACTGAATGTGATATGAGAAAATAAAAAAATCGGTTAATATGATGTGCGATATATTAATGTACTCTTAATGATTAATGGAACTGAACCTGTCTAACTGATGTTGGTTTAAGTAACTAATCTACTATTTTATTTAGGTTTTTTTGATGTATGCTTTAATATTTCCATAAAAACATCAAACTTCTTTGTAAATTTTGATATCACAATCTTAAAACTTATATTTTTGCTAAATTTTCACACAGTTACCTCAGTCGACTTTTTGATATTTCGTAATGCACACAGAGTACGATTGTCATGATTTAGAAATAAAATATCTTTACAATTTTTAAATATCTTTTGACCATTAAATTTTAATATTATGTTATATAAACTTATGTTTCTATTCAGCATAGCATATCTTTTTTGCAGATACATAATTTTTTTTCTTCAGTTTATACATTAATTTAGATGTCTTGTTATTGTATGGCAGATAATAATAAAATTCAATATTTCTGCTTCTGCTTCTGCTTCTTCATTATATATTTATATGTAAAACATTATTTTGCAAATTTTATATCTATTAGTTGTGAGTTGTGAGACCCCTATTAATAAATCGGTTTGCTAAAATGAAAAGATAATAATGGTTTATATTGAATGAACAACATAGACACAACAAAACATTCTTATATAATATTTTTAATCAGCTTATTGTGAAGTTTAGATATTTTTGCATTGGCTAATTTTTGATTATGATTCAGATCATTACGTAAAGAAATTTGTGGAATTAGTTTTATAGATAAAAATTGTGAAATTTAATTGAGAAAAAATATTAATATTCTGTACACTAATCTTTTAAATTATTCATTTTATACTTTTGGATAATGAGTGATGGCTTGTTTTTAAATATAAGTAGGTTAGTAGGTAAGTATAGAGCCTAATATGTAATGACTCCAAATTTTCGTAAATATTATTATATTTATGTATAACACAAGTTCAAAATTTTAAATGAATAACTATTAGATCTGGCACTATTAAGTATTTTATACAAAAATAATCAATTTCCTCTAGTTTGATTTACTAAATTTTCAAGATTATATCATTCAGAATCGCAACCAATCCAACTAATTTAAAAGTCTGTCTCATTATAAGATTTTTACTTTTCAGAATTTGCTTGTAAAATGTGCTTAACAAGATTTCCAGTAAAATTTACATACAATTTGCAACCATTCTTTAATCATACACCAACTGTGAACTATGTTGTCTGTTGTAGATTTAAATAAAATTTGTTGCTCAATAAAAATTTCGTGAATATATTATAAAAATCTGCAGTTAAATAAAAAAAATTTAATGGTTTTCATTTTATAGATTTATTTTGAAAAAATTAATAATCAAAATTAAGATATGAGATATTTTTATTATATACCTTCAACAAAATATTTATAAAATGAAAAATATTTTAGTTGAAAATACTTTTTTTTACAGAAGGAATTCATTTTTTGAAGTTGTAGGAATTTGAACATGAATTTTAAAAGTATTATAACTAAAAAAAAATGGTAACATTTAATTTCTTAAATCAATTTTTCTATACGTTTCCATATTTTGGAGATTTCATAATGGTAACAAAAATCAATCATAATCGCCGTCCGTGGTTTCTGCACACTATTTTATATGATTTCTTATCAAATATCATTGACTTGTAGATTTATTCCGTATTTTAGTAACATTTTGACTAAGTATGTTCTGTCCAGTGTCGAAATCGTAGATTCATATTTCCCCGAATTAAAATAAAATACATTCATGATGTGTTACAGTAGACCTGGTCAACAAGACGCCCAAAGGTTGCATGCGGACATTCACGAATTTTCTATAATGTATTAATAATATTAAGATTTAAATAATTGGCCCTTCAGAATTAATTACAAAGTTAAGAAGAAAATACAAAATTCAACAATTATTGGGTAGACAATTATTTCTTAAGAAATAAAATATTAGAAGATAATCATGAAACGATTCAATTTTGCTGCAATTACGAAATCCTTCGACTTATTAGATAATCGCTCGACACATACTCAGAGTTCGTTATCCATAAAAGTGGTACCGCTATTGACCCAGTGTGATCTATGCGAGACCCTGCCACACACTATAACCTAACCTAACCTATGAAACGATTCATATACAGCCCGCGGAATTTTGTAGGTCTTCAAAGTAGCGCGCAAAACTAGTTCTGTTGGCCATGCTTGTTTTAGAAATCTGAAATCTTGCACTTTGGTAAAACTGGTTTTGTACTGGTTTAACAAACTCAAAAATTTGGTCTATCTACACATAGATTAACAGTTTTTTTTGCAGCAACTTCAATTTCATTCCAATTAAATAAAAATTATCAGAAATACTGTCAAATTTAACCTAAATATTAGTTACTCTTTAAATTTCAAAATCAATAACAAAAAAATATATTCAAAATTAAAATTGATTGTCCAATAATTTCTAATTTATTCCATTAAATTAGCCAAAAAAATTAGAATTCTACTCTATAATTATTTTCAAAATAATAATAATAATAATTGTCTCAAAATTATATAAATATTTTATTCATACCAACCACAGACACAGACCTACTTTTAAATTCATTATATTTCTATAACTATAAATTTATATATTTTATGACTATAAATGGTAGAATTTGACAATAAATATATAAAATAAAATTAATTGGATAAGGTACCAAGGGTTATTTAAGAATCTCATAAATAATTCATTTAAATTATACAATTAGATTTTAATTTCTAACAATAATACAGACCTCAATATACTAAATAATATAAATACAAAATAGAATATAGATAAATATATAAATTAAATCACGTAAATTTAGAAATGAAATTTTAATTTATATAAATAAAGAAAAAATAAAGATAAATTTTTAAATCCTTTTAAACGACACAAACCAAAAATTATATCATGATATAAATATTATTTCAGAATTTTTTACTATACTTACTTATTCAATTTTTGGTCATTACGATATAAAATTCTTAAAAAATAAATTGTAATTATAGTTCATTTTTTATGCTTTCTTATCATTTTCATGAAAATGTTACCAATTTTTGCAATTTTAAATAAGGGGTAAACAATTATGTATAATTAGAAAATGAGCATAAAAAAGAAGCTATAGTTAAAAAAAAATGTAAGGAAAAAAGTAAATAAAAAAATCATAAAAATTATAATGTATCAAAAAGCTGAAAATTTCTATTATTTTTTTATGAAATATTTAAGTATTTTAACTTTAAGGCTGCATAGAAAATGCTAGAATTGCAAAAATTCATTATTAAAAAAAATTAACCAGATTATAACGTCCACAATGAAAGATACCAGACACTGAAGTAGAGAGTCTATGTTTAGTTAAAAGAAACCTGAGGATGTTAACCTTAACTAAAGAACTGAATGAAACCCTAATAATATCAATGGAAATTTTAAAATTGACAGTTCGATTTGCCAATACAGTAACTTTATTTTACAAAAATCGTGTTATGCTTTGAAAATTGACCTAAAGCCATTGATTTATCAGTTTTATCGAATTTTCTTACTAATATTTACAATCAACGATACAAAATAATTGAGTAGATTAGATTTTATGATCTGATTATAATTGCGCTACTACATAATCACCGCATCTCGAATTCCATCTACCAACTTTTTTTAATTTGCAAAATTCAATGAATTTATTTAAATAATGCTTTTTGAGTTACAATTGCTCAACGGTTGTATAAAATGTAGTTGAGTTATCAAAATTTTAAAGATGTAGCAAAATATGATAGTGACCTACTGTTAAAATTACAGCTTGTAAAGAATTATTTAAAGATTGCTTGTGAAAATGCAAACAATAATTATATATCATTATTTAAATTCTTTTTTTAATTTTTATGTTAAATCGATATACAGAGTAAAAAAAAAATAGAATAAATCGGTAGGGCATAAAGCTATAATAGCGTTAGGATCCACTCGACTGAGTCTTTTTTTCGGGTGGTTTATGCCTCATTCAAATGTTTATTAGATTTTTGTGTCACCAACTATTTTATATAATTAGCCGAATGACCAAACGCGGAACTATTTAATAGATGGTAATACATTTGCTGTAACACATTATTCAAAAGAATTTAAGAAGCTACTTATACATCGCTCATGCTGAAATAAGACCGTAAGTAAAAT
Organism: Rhamphomyia laevipes; assembly: GCA_963920725.1. Classification (NCBI taxonomy): domain Eukaryota; kingdom Metazoa; phylum Arthropoda; class Insecta; order Diptera; family Empididae; genus Rhamphomyia; species Rhamphomyia laevipes. The sequence goes on along the minus strand of OY987258.1, from coordinate 39,884,976 downwards.
ATTAGAGATTATATTAGAAATTTTAAATAATAATTTAGTTTTCCTATTTATGAAGTTATTGTCCAAATTAAACATTGCGCGTAGGCGCCATTTCCACGAGTCGGAATGACATTCGATAAACTAGCATTTAAATATTTTAGATTGCATTAAATAAGAATTTATAGTTTAATTCGTAATGAAAAATGTTGATTCCTTAAATTTAATCAAAATATTTTAGATTGGCCAATAAAATTGCAAAATCTGAAATATAATTTCTTAAATTAAATTCTGAAAAAAAGAAAAACATAAAAAATATTTCTATAGTACCTCGGTATGCATAAAACTACAACATTGTTAGTCCAAAAAATCTGGAAATTTCGTATTATACAAATTTACAAAAACATTCATGCTGGTTAAAAATTGTTTCTATAAAATAGTTTCTTTCGTACAGAATATTAACATCACCGACAACTACGATATGAGCATATAAAATAATATTTGTTTTACATATATGTAACTGAATTTTACGGATGTACCATAAAAATATATTAGATAAGGTTTTTATGATTTTTGTTTCAGCAAATGAATGTAAATATAGAATAACCATAGAATTTATATATATACTACATTAATTGAAATTTATGAATGTCCATTTTATTATTGTTCATAGTTACCCCTTTTTTGCACCCTCATATCAAAAAGAACAAAAATATTTAAAAGCAACAAAAATAAAAATGTTTTTCATAGTTTTCATAGCGCGAGCATAATTAATGAACATATGATTTTGTAGAAATGTTGGATGATGTTATAAAAAAAAAGCCTATTTTAATTATATAGATACAAAATTGAGAACATTGAATCATTATAATGGAATTTTCATATTGTTTTTCTTTTTATGTATATAAATAATAGTTTTGTTGTTAGAAGCTGTGGGGAAAACGTTCTGGGAATATATAATTTGAGTTTGTAAAATATTTGTGTAAATATTTTATTACAATTGTTATTAAATATATAACAATATAAATATATAGTGCACAAAAATATGAAATAAGATAGTTTAACAACAATGTAAGACACAATTGCTTTAGGATGAATTTGAAATTCTAAATACAAGGTGATTTTGATTTGTGAAAACTCTAATATATTTAATTTTAGGGTGGTCCTGTTCAGACTATGAATATATATATAATCCTTATGTTCCCTCTAAAGATAATGTCAATCGAACGTATGAATAATGAATATTGAAGAGAAGGTAAAGTTGGAAGCTAACATTTTTCGGTTTTTATTTTGCAGGATTTATTAGAAATAAGCAAAAAAAACCTGCCAATCAGAAAAACTTTGTAAAAGAAATGAGATGGTACGATTCGTGGTAAAAATGGGTAACGTTTCGTTGGGGTTAAACGGACCGCACGGTCTAAATACGTGGTTTGGCGGCTTCCATTCATCCCTTTTCAAACCAAAAATTACACAAAATTAATTTTTTAAGGGTTTTGTTTCACGAAAATATTAATTGATTTTACTGATAGGGCTGGGTAAATAATTATAAAGTAAAGAAACAGTCTAAATTAACCTCGCTTTCTAATGATAAAGGTTTGCTGATATTCTTTTTTAATTTGGACCTATATACTTACTAATTTTTATATGAATTCCTAACCATAGTAAAGAAAATTTAATTTTAACATTGACTTTTAATAAGGAGACATTTGATATCAGCAAAATGAATGCCGATATTTTTGTTGTCGGTAATTTTGCTTGAAATCACATTTAAAAATTGCTAATTTTCTTGCATATACTCTTTTAAAATTGAGTCAACACAACTCGAGTGAGTATTGATCTGGCATAGAACAGTCATCTAATGTATTACATGCTGTTAAACTTATCTATTCCCGATTATTTTTTGTTTAGTTAATAAATTTTTTGACAATTTTGAGGTTACATTTGTCCTACATTTGTCCATCTTCAGGAAAATATTCAAACTTTATATTTACTTCAAATATTTTGTTAAATCACCCTGTACATTGTATCCCAGCTCTACATTATATGGTTACAAAAAAAGAAAATATTTTATGAAATTGTTTTCAATTTTATGTATAGTTAAATTTTCCCAGTGAGTGAAAAGTAAGATTCATTTCAACATAAGCTATCTTAAGAATAAAATACTTGCTTATGAAAAATTTATAATTTTCATTTGAAATAGATGAAATTTTATGGTATTTTATAAAATTTATAAATATTTTTATTATACATTTTACAATTTGTTGAATTTTGCAATAATGATACGAAAAAATTGAAATAAGAACAGGAATATATAGGTTTTGAGTTTCATAACAAATCCAACCACATTAAATGTCTAAACTTTAATTTTTCGGTTACAGATCGAACGAATTTATGTATAATAATGAATTAGTTTATAGCTTCTATTACAAATTGCAATCAATCCATTAAAATTTAGTCTGGCTTTAAAAGAGTGCCAATAATAATCAATGAACTTATTTACTAAGCTGGGCTCTACAAGAGAACGATGTGTACATATGACTGGTTGAACATTTACTTACACGTTGTTTGATTTTGCATTGTCGAACGCCATAGCTCCATCTTTCCATCTGCGGCTAGGGCGAACAATTTTCAGATGACCATATCAGTATTTGAATTAATTAAAATGTATGATTTTCATTCGGCAATATCGACATTGTTGAATAGCTCATATAACTCATCATTAGTTTCTTTTGCCATACTTAAATACTGTATTCAAAGATTGAACCATATGCTCTGCACAGAATTTTTTCCATTCAAAGGTTCACAAGGCTTGCCCATATCCATTTTATCCAATGTCGAAGACTCTGATGCGCGGGTATGATAATGTAAAAAATAATTCCTGATGTAATTTTTAGGCTCTGGATAAATAAATGCTAACAAATTAAATGCAATTACTTAATTTGTTGTAATTCTATATTAGTTTTCTATTTATTTCTTTATTAAAGATATAATTTTGAATATTCTAAAACAGTCGGTAACAAAATGACAATATTTTAAATTTCACGCTATTGGACTCACTTTTTACCATCAAATTGAAAATAATTTTAATAAAATTAGGATTTTATTAATCCCAACCGCAGCATAGTAAAAGCATATTTAATAATAATAAATAAATAAATTTTATTACATTAAATTTTATATTGAATATCAGGTATAAAATCATGTAAGTATGTATAATTTATAAGGTTTATATTACAAAAGTTATCCTTGCAAATATATATATACAACAAAAATTATACGTTTATTATATATTTTGTTAGTCCCAAAGGAGTTGACGTATATACGTAACGTATCCATATTTTTATTTTACTAGTGGTTTTTAATGGAAAAGTTCTTTTTTTAATGAATTTTCTGTGTGTATGGAATTGAGCTGTTTGTTTTTTATGGAGTCGTTTGAAAATTTCAGTATACGCTTTAGATATTTTTTTGTTATTAATATTTAGACGTGCTATGAGTAATAAAGAAAATGGATAATATTACAATACGAAACTTGTACAATGGAAATTACGTATAGAGTTCAACTTTTAATGGTAAGAAATGGGGTATGTAAAGGTAAATACTAGGTTGGCAGTGGTGGGTGGTAGTGTTCTATGCTATCATCCATTATATGACAAGTTCAACGCCATACTGAGCAATCCAAGTTGAGTAAGCTGTAAATGAGTATCAGTAATAAAATGCTGTCAACAATTGTTTCACCATTAAAAGTCTTTAGATTGCTGCACATTAAATGATTTCTGTACAAAAACCTCTTTGAGGAGACTAAGGTTAGCGTAATTGTAAAGTAAAGATATAGGTTAGTACTTAGTTGTCTAGAATTTATAACAATTTCACTTACAAAACGGTCGCTGATCTAATTTTGTTTTAATAAAGTTATTACATAATTTGATATAAGCATTCAAAAAAAGAAAGATAAAATTTTGCCACTAATTTTAGCAAATTTTAATAATTCTTAGCCTTCTTCACAATCTTCCTACATTTACTTCTTATTTCTCCCGTCTGCTTTTCAATTTAATAATTGTAATTTTCATTCGTAGTTTTGAATACTATCTTCCCATCTAGTCCTTGGTCTATCTATTCTTCTTGTTAACATAGGTTTTAATTAATAAAAGACTTCAGATTTAATTAATAAAAGACTTCAGATTAATTAATATAAAATATCGACATTTTATAGCTTTTCTCTAATCTTGATACATAAAATTACAGAAATTATATAAATTTTAGTGCCAATACGCTTAAATATATTTGAATTTCCTATTTTGCAAAAAATTTCAATTAAAATTTGCATCAACCCAAGGACATTTTAATAGAATTTTGATATAAATTTTTAAATTCTATTAAACAACTTCTTCAACTATATAATTGAAAAATTAGCCTCGTACACTGTACATTATTATTTTCTGTATACTTATTATAATACGGAATATATTTTTTCTATATTAGACTATATATCCCTAATGAATTTTAGTATGTGTCGCGTGTGATACTGTTCTCTTTTTTCGGAAAGTTAAACCGAAAAAAGTAAAAAAAAAAAAAAAAAAAAATGAGTTTAACTAACTAAAAACGTATAAGTATAAAAGGAAAATTTGTCGTCTTCAATTATTTAGTAGCTAACAAAATAAGAAGTAGAAAGTTAAGTGAAATTAAGATGATTAAAATTTAGGTAATTTTTTTTTCTGATACGTAACATTGGATTTGTGTTCACTTTACTCTCTACTAATTATAAGATTAACATGATTAGATAATGTGGTTTATTTTAAATTATCAATTAATTAAAATTTCGTTAAAGAGTTTATAGAAAATGGATGATGTAATTCGTTTTTAAATATATATATATTTAACACTTCTTGCTGTGGATTCGTGTTATTCATCTCCAATACTAGAAAGCTTGTATAACAAGGGGAAGGAAAGTTACAAAGATTCTATGGGGACATTCCTACAAAAGTTAGGTACATGTAGCGAACGCTCTCTTATCAGGACACACTTTGTTAAACTATCATTAAGATACGGCGATCCCAATTAAATATACGTAGAGGATGCCAAGAACGACGCAAACGATTGAACTTGACTACTTTATGTGTCACTATCCCAGCCTAATGCGCCTGCATCAATTAAATATAATTAACCAACTTTTAAAGCTGTTTTTTATACCATCCCCGCTTTATAGTCTATAGTAAATTAAAGGTTTTGGTAAGTACAAATTTCATCAAATATGTTTCAAAGGAGTAGCGGAATCTAGGAACTTAATGGAGTTAAAATAATTAATTTTGAAGTTTACATATGTGAGGATGCATACATTGAAGGTCTTCATAGCAAAATATATTTTTATGAATGAATGCTTGCCAGGAACTTTGAAACCATATTATGGCGCTACTTTAAATTATACTGAGCGTTTTTGTATTAAACAATTTATGTATGTTAAATTACTAAAATTAATTTTGAAAAATTGCCTCGTACCTTGGCTGAAAAATTTATAAATCTGGTAATTTAAATTATTTACAAAGGAAAGCTGTCAATCAAGTACAAATTAAAAATGAATTAATAAAACTAATACGAAGCACTTTCTAATTCAAATAATTTAACTATGAAATTATTTGAATATTTCTTAAATATTTATCCCTTCAAATTTAAATTTTTATATCTCATTAATTTCACAAATCTTCTGTTTTTTTGTTTGTTTTTTTTTTAAAAGGATCTAGGATCATTTTGTATTTTATCTGTATCGGAAATAAGTAAAGTTTTATAAGATAAAATTTTGAATATAAAAATGAAGATAAATTTTCTCCGGATTTCCTTTGAATATATCTTTAAGTAATATTCCCATTTATTACACATTTAACTTTGTTGTTATAACAATAATAATTTTTAATTATACCTTTTAAATTTAATTGGGAAATAATGAAAACTATAATAATGTGTTGGAAATTTTACTTCCTTAAAGTTTACACTTAAAATCACTTAAGCGTAAATGATTCATAAATAGCCATTAGCAAAAAAAAATATTAACCTTTTCAAAAATTTCTTTGATTCTTTCTTCAAAGTTAAGAATACATTTTATTATTATTATTGTATAATATACGATATAAATTTATAAATATATATATACATATAAATATGTACATATAATAATAATTTTTGTATATAAAGATCTGCCAAAAAATATGGCAATGCCAAATTAAACCCACATCAATTTTATAAATGGGGATGTAAAAAAGAAAAATACTTAAAAGCAAAAAAAAAAAAAAAAACTGAAATTATGAAGGAAAAATTAAAAAAAAATATATAAATTTTCTTTATTTTCTTTTCTCGTTTTTTGTTTTGTTTTGTTGTCGTTGGAAAAATAAAAATCGAAATTTATTCATTATGATTTTCTTCACATTGTACATTAAAAGACATATATGTGCCACTGACAGGGTGAATTCAGCAAAAAATCAATTTGTAATCTGGTATGTGATGCATACCAGATCATTGCTTACACCTCCACAATTCAGGATAAATAATATTGTCATTGCCAATTTGTTGTAAATGTGACCCCAATGAATGTCTACTGTCAAAGGAACACAAAATTGAATAGATAGAAATTTGGCAAAAATACTTAACTTATTAAATGAATTTTCAACATAAATTATGACAAACTTTACCAAATTATTCAATTGATTATATAATTAAGTCTAATTATATTTTCACAACGATTTCACTATAATATGACTTAATAATCTTTTATATAATTGATAGCTGCAATGATTGGGACTAGTAGTAGTCCTCCCTGTAAAATCGAATTTAATTTCTGTCAGCAAAAATGATTGTTAAAAATACGTTTTTAATTGAAAACTTGACTAGGTTTTTCATTTCGTACCACATTCGACCCTTTTTCAGTTAAAAATACTTTCATGCAAAAATCAAGTCCACCTTGACGGGTGCTAATGGTCCAAACAAGGCTGCTAATGATCCATGTATCATCTAAGTGGTCCCAAAATCCCAGTGTTACTTTTATGAACGTTAGACGTCACTGGTCAAGTCTAATTATTCGTATACTGCTCAATCAAGTCTTTCATTTCGAACCACATTCAGCTTAAAATACTTTCATACAAACTTCAAGTCCATCTTGAAGGTTAAAGGTTTCAAGAACCGATTTAAATTTTGTAACCCTCTAACTTTATTATTCAATTATTTTTAATCAGTTATTTTCTTCTTCATACCCCGAAAAACGACTTTATTCAGGGTATGATTATATATTTTAGGAATAGCTTTAGTCATTTCTTATACACTTATTTTCATGAATAATTAAGAATTCTTTTCTGCATACCTACTTTATTATTAGAATACAATACTATGACTCCAGACCATTGAAAATAATATTTATATGTAACCATTTATATATAAATTGTATACCATATGTAAAAGTGGAAGTACAGTTATATGAAAAGGGTAAAAATTAAATACAAAAAAAAAATATTTTAATGTACTTTTGTATGGAAAGTTCTCGGAGTTTGTAAAACTCGAAATAAAATTTACCTGAACTTTTTACAATTGAAATTTACCTGAAAGACAACCAAGCACAGTGGAAGTAAAATTTATCTTGAATGCATAAAGTACACTCTTGCTCTCGCTACAACACTTTTTTCAAATACCATGACCTCAAAGAATTGAATTAGAGCATAAAACTTAAAGTGGAAGTACATAAACTTATGTACAAGTACAAGTTGCATACTAAACTGAAAAATTTTGAAAATTATTTTTATTTATGTATCTAAAGTTTAAATACAACATTAAAAATTCAACTCAAATATTTACTTATCTTTAAATTTAACCACCGAATAAACAAGGACATTCAAAGCGACAGTTTAAATTGATTTTATCACATTTTTTTGTTTAGGTAACGTACTTACATTTATACCACCTTAATAAATATTTATAAAAAAAAAAAGAAAAAAAACTTACTTACAAATTCGAGATAATAAATTATTTAATGTAGAAAATGAAAATGTAATTTTACGGTATCAAAGTACAATTTTATGTATATAATATGTATGTATATATCTCATCAAATATTACATACAACATATAAATATATGTTACAGGTACGGTTAGGTATAATATTTCACTAGTACTATATATTATTATTTTTATCGTAATAATGAAATTTATATATACATCTAAATTCTACTTGGTAAATGGACCAAAAAGGAAGAGAATCGCACATGAGCAATGTGTGTATTCAATTATTAAACAATTTTTATTTTATTTTATTTATTTTTTTTTTTTCAAATTGTATTTCGTCCTTTTGTACAATATGAAACCAACTTCTAATTTTGCCATTCCTTTAATTTCATTTCTTTATTATTTATTAATGTTTTTTTACATTTCAAATTTTTTTAATACGTATACGTATAAGTATATGAAATTTTTCACGAAATTTGGAACCACTCCAGCGTCAAGAATTTCAATTTTTTTTTTTTTTTAATATATGTGTTCATTCAGGTGTACGTACTATATATACGGAATCTGAGCATATTTCATGAACACTAATTTTGATAAAATTACAATGTATTGAATATAAAAAGGGTAGTTGCTGGGAAGAAAACATTGCAGCGGGGAAAATTATTTATGAAAATTATGGTGATATTAATTCAACTGAAACTTTTAGTATACGTAAAATGGAAAGAATATTTACAAGGATATTTTTGTACCGGAATTGTCAGCGCAGCGAAAAAAAAAATGAAAAACACTTCAAGTTAAATTGAACTTTTTTTTATGTTGTTCTGTAACAAAAGATGTGCAGAAGAAGAAAAAAAATGGTGGTAAAAAATATTGTGTAGGTATATAAAAATTATGATTATTATCGTTATATTTTTTGTTGTTAGATTTTATAAAAGAAATAAGTAGGACCTACTTATGAGGCATTTCATTTGTATATAGTAAGTATTTATACAAATGGAATTATTTATATTTTTATTGTGAATTGTTCAGGGGTGGAAATACTTTTTAAGGATATTCATGGTTAGAAATATATTTGTATACAAAATGTTCCTAGTTACTTAAAATATAAGTGGTGAGAATAATGCAAAATCGATAAATGTAAAAACTTTACCATTTGTTAAGAAATATATGAATTTTATCATTAGGAAATTGGTTTTTGTAATCATGTAGAGAATTTAGATAGGACAAAATCTAACAATTCCATTAAAGTGATTATATATGAATTTGCTTTAGTTGCATGTTATCTATTAAGATATTTGGAAGATTTACTCAATAAAATAATATTCTTTCGAGAATAACAACATAGAAAAATATATTTGTAACTTTATCTTAAAGAAGAAGGGCCAAAAGTTATTTCCTAACCAAATTAACTCATATTTTTTTTTGAATTTATTAACCTATAATTCAATTTCCTCTATCGACATTAAATTACATAAGAAACAACATGAAAAAGTATAGTTTTTGATGACTGTATAATTTACAGAATTGATAATTTAAATTTGCCTTTACAATCACCTGATTTTATAGCACAGCCAGACTTATTTTTTTGGCTATATCTCAAAGATAGAATGTATGCCAACAAACCAGAGACAATTGCAACACTTTAACTCCATTGAGACAAATATGTTGGCATTGGCATCCTTTATTTAAATTAACTTACAAAAAAAAGTACAATTTATACATAAATGGTTAATGCTAATTGGCCTTCACAAATTCTTCTTCAGTATAGAGTACAAAGAAAAAGAATAAAACGAACGAAGGCATCCAAACCAAGAAAGTTATCAGAACGAAAATCATCGTAATACCAGAACGAGGACATCTATTAAGCTCTGCGGGCTTGGAAAAAGATAGAAAATTAAACGAAAGCTACTGGTTAGCTCGAGGGAAACTGGTTTAAGCTAAATTCCCGTCATTTGACAACAACAAAACATTAAATAATAAAAAATTTCATTTTGTATTTTTACATTTAAGGACATAATTAAGTACTTCCGTAATTCATTTAAATTATAAACCATATTTCACAGTCCAACAAACGTTTTGAATTTTAACACCAAAATATTCGACAAATTAAAATTTTTGTATTGTACAAGAAAGAATTCTTGTTTCTAGTAAATAAATCTTAAATTTTTCATTAATTTTTTGATATTTTTATTACATTTTTTTTTTGTCAGGATATTTTTATTATATAATTTTTTTTCTTCTATGCCTTTAGAGTATTACCAATGGTAAACATCGAAATTACCTTATTTTTATACTTTCGCATATAAACAATTCAAAATAATAATGTGAAGATTTGCCAAGTAAAAATATTACCGAAAAAATAAAATCATCCCCCTACCCCCCAAACAATATGAAACCAAAACAAATAAGGACATTAATAAAATATTACGAAAATAAAAATGGTAAATGACAAAAAATTTGTAATAAAAAAACAATGAACAAAATTATATAAAAAAAAAAAATATTGTTTATGTATGTATGTATTTATGTAAGGATATGTTTATTATTTATGTTATTTTCCTTTTTTTTTTTTGGGGTCCATCACAATATAACTACAATATAGCCGCCATCATCATCAATTATTATTGTATCCACCACAAAATTGTCACGCACACAGTAATAAAAAACATATATATGCACAGCATGATGTAGGCTTAAGCAAGAAGATTACTTTACTTTTGTTCAGGTATCTTTATGTATACACAAAATATGTAATAGCATAAACATAAAAAAAAACGAGATTGTAAACAACAAAAATATTTGTATATACAAAAATGTTGTATTAAAGTAAATGTAAAAATTACAATTTTGCCTTTTTGATGCCAACAACAGGAGCCAAAGCAATAACATAATATCAGATACACGTAACAGACAAAAACCCAAAATTCTAGTACATATAATAATATAATTTTACGATGAGTTATACATGGTTTTAACAAATGTTGTGTTGGAATGAACGGTAACAAGAAATTGAAATTGCTCAAAGAATAAAGTTAAAAAATAAAAACATTGTGACCTACAACTTTTTGTCCTTGATCTACTTATTTGTGTTATTCTGGAAACTATATACCGCGGCGCGGCTGATAGACCACTAATAATCTTGGGGTTATATATTTTCATTATCCAAATCTAAAGTAATTATAAAAATTCATGAAATTCAATCCACAAAATCGAGGTTTCGAAAATATTCTTATGAAAATATGGGACGCTGGTAAAAAACTTGAAAAACTCATTCGGGTCAGTTAATTTAGTAAGTACTTATAAACATTCCGAATTATATAAATTACATTCCTCAATATTACTATTTTTATATAAACCATTGTTGAACGAACTATGAGTTTTCGGCTACCCCTAGGTTAGTAACTTTTTATTTCAGTAATGATAAAAAAAATCTTATTAACAAAACAACATTTTACCTAAAATACAATTTTTCTAGCTTGTTTTTATTTTTTATTCTTTTTTTGTTGTTCGTTTTCCGCAACAAGTATAATTTTTGTATGTATATAGAAGAGTATTTATAATGGTAATGCGAATGACATAAAAAGGATATAAAAAGAAAATATATAAGTATAGAATAGAAGATTATGTAAGAAAAATATGTTTTGTACAAGGAAGAACGCAAAGGAATACACAATTTTCTTGTGTTTGTGTATATTTTGTATATTTTTGGAAATCATTTTATTTCTTTTTTTGGTAATTGGAAATTTGAAAATGTTCTTCGAGATGTGGTTATATATTTCTGGTACTAAATTGTACTTGAAATTGTATTTTATGATTACAATTTTTCTTAAAGCTATTATACTGTACGCCAATTTTAGAAAATTATATTATACATAATTGAAAATTTGAATTATATTTATTTATCGTTCAAAGTCCTTCTATAAAAATTGAATGTAATTAGTTTTGTCACGAGTTTTGGTATTGATTCCTGCTAAATTTATTTTAAAGTCATTATAACTTAAATTAATTCGAAACTACAGCGAAAACCTAATTCAAAAATACTATTCTTAAATGTCCTTTTTTGTCCCGAAATTTTGTTGGTAATAATTTTAGTTTCGTAACGAATTTACGTCAGGATTCAGGATTAACAGATCATTATTTTGTAAAAAAATCATTGAAATTTTGGATACTTAGAACTTCCCATTTTGTATTACTTTCAAATGTTTGCTCGCATTCTGAATATTTCAAGTAAAGTTACTACAGTCTATCAAGATTTATATCAGCGATAAATTTTAGGTTAAATAACATTTATAAAAATTTTATAACGCCCCTAATCAACGTAAAGACAGACAGAAAGCCAGAAAGGTGTAAATATAAGCGATTTATATTTTGTATCAAAATATGGCCTAAAGAAATAAGGATATAAAAATGTGCTTTTTATTTATGTAACACATTACAAAGCTATAGTAATGTACAGTATATATTATGATTATGAAACGCATGTTTCCTCAACCCCTTTCAACTCTATTTTATGATTATACTCCTTTTTTTTTTGGTTCCACCGCAAATATAATACCAAACACAAAAATAAAGGAATATTTGTTTAAGGACAAATATCCTTTTTTATTTTTATGCTGTTTACTGTGCCTTATCATCAAAATTTTTTTTTTGTTTTTTTTGAACTGGGTTCAGTAATAAATGAAACAAACATTACGATATATAAATACGATATGTTATAGAGAAAATAAATTTTAATGTGAACATAAATATTATATGTTTTTTTTATCTATATATGTATGTATGTATATAAATAAAAGTAAAACATGAAACATAATTAAATATAGTATAAGATATGAGTTTGTTGAAAGATGATTTTCAAAGGTAATTTTAGATGAGATAAACTAAATAGGAAAAAATTGAATTTAGAAATTTTTGTATTAAACCCACAGTAAAAATGGTCATCATAATTGAGGTGGCAATTCTCGCAGGCAATTACTCTCCAACAGCTGGATACTCTGGAGCTAGTCTTTCAAAAATCTGGTTTCCCCAACAGTTAAGATTAGAACTGAAACTAAACATCATTACAAATTCAGCTACTTCTACACCAAATTTCAATTCGATAAAAAATTCTCTATTTAAATTTAGATCTAAAGAAATATGAAATTTTCCATTTTTCACACATTGGAATATGCAAAATGTTTAACATTTTCCGGAAAATCGGGAAGAATTACACAATGTGCATATTCCAAACTTATGAAACCAAGAGTATGGGATCAGCTGGAAGAAAGTCAATTATTTCTATCAAGCAAATTGAATAAATTATGACTAGATTAGATTAGAATTAAATGATCGGGTGGATGAACAGCTGCCCAAGTCACTTATTGTCACGCCCAAGTGGCTTATTGTGACGACCTTTTTCAGTTTATATCACATCGGTCAGTCCTGTATACTGTATAGCTGTACAGCTGATTGAGTGAAAATGTTAGTGTTTCTGAGGGAGATATCACATCATATTCACCGAGATACTTTGTGCGTTTCGACATGTGTAACGCTTTAAATTCACAGAATCTGCACACACTGGAATCTGTTGTTCCTAGTGTGTTCATATGTTTCCTCAATCTACAGTGGCCTCTCAGGAATCCTACTAATTATGACTATGTTATCGAGGATAAAAACTTAACCCTAGCTGATAATATCAATCAAGGAACCAAAGAAAAATTACGTTTCAGATATCACTAACTTTTCAAATCCAAATTTCAGCTTACAAAAATCATATCTCGTCAAGATTTAACATATAAATTACTTGAACTGTGATCCAAAAATTCAACTTTTAATATTAAAATTTTCTAACCGCATATTAACTTACGTTACGATACTGTAATAATTACGTAAATATATGACATATAAAACCACACATTAAACATAAAGTTACTCGGGCCTGAAGCTTTTATAATTTTCATTATTTTTGCTGAAGGGTAAGAATTTTTCAACATAATTGATATCATATGTTTATTTTGGTCCTATAGAAATGTAAAAAAATCCTTTAAAAAAAAAAGAAAATATTTTCATATTTTATCATTTTTTTGTGTTCTTCTTGTTATTAAATTTTTATGTGTGCTTGTGATGTTCTTTTTGTGTTGTTTATTTTAATAAGAAAAATCGTTCGGAAAATTGATTTTTCCAAAAGTATAGAATGGAATTTTTATTTTAATGGCTTATGGCAGTTTTACAAAAAAAAAATATTCTTCTTTTCATAAAGCATGACTTTTCTAAGGGATGACATAGATACAAACATAAAAGAAGGCAAATTCACCAACTGATTGAATGTGTGGAGCTGTGTTAGTTCTGTTAGTGTAATAACATTTTTGGGTTCTTTTAAGTATATGTAAAACTAACTACAGTATTGTATTTGTAATTATTTTGTAGGTTTTTTTGATTAAGGACTAGAAAAGGATTTTTTTTTTTATAAAATTCTTCAGAAAATTTTAATTGCCAAAAAATAAAAATATCCTTTAATTATTTAGAATTTTATTTCTTAGTTTAATTTTTATTGTTGGGGTAAATTTTTTATGATTATTAAATGAGTTTTAAGTTTCTACTTTTATATTTAAATATTTATTTTAATTTATTAAAGAAACAAAGTTTGGTAAATTTTACAAAGGCTTTTGGTATCGTTGGAAAAACTTGAAGTAATTATGTAAAACCTTTCGCCTCTATATTTTTTTGGGTAGGCTGTTAAACTAAATAAGAGTTGGGTAAAATCAATAAAATTTGAATTTTTGTTAAACATCAGATGTTTTTGAAGTGTTTTTTTGGCTTTTTAACATTATTTGTTAGATATTTTTATGGAATTTAATTAATTCTTTACGAAATTATAGAGTTGAGAGTCCTTTTAATGTATGTATATATATGAGGAATTTATTATTGAAATAAATTATTTATGAACAAAATAAAGATCAAAGCTTTAATAGAGGACATGCTACATATGAAAAGAATTATAAATTTTAGGTTTCTGATTGTGAAAATTGTATTTCTAAGAAATGCTAATGTAAGTAAAGTTAGTAGAACACATATCGAGTTGGAACTTTGAACGTTTTCAATGTAATTTGCTGTGAATTTGTAGAAAATTTACTGTGAAAACTAATATTTTGTTACGTGCGTTTTTTAATAGAATGTTCTTCAAACTAACTTTACGTAAAGTTGAGAGAACATTTTCTTGAAAAACCATAAATTTATAAATTTTAAAACATTTTATGATAAATATTTTAATTAAGGTTATTTCACAATAGGCTCATATAAATATAGGTGATTTATGACAGCAATAAATCTAATTTGTTGTTGGATTGCGACCTTTATAATCAAAAAAAAAAAAATCGGATACCAATCGGTTACGTATATTGTTACGTATCGTTTTCATAAAAAAATAGTTTTATAATTTATTAAGAAACGTCTTAGAATTTGTTGTGCAACAAAATGTTGCTTTTTTCAATAAATTATTTACTAAAAGTCGATAGAGAGCAAATTGATATTCTAATAGAATTTTCTAAATTATATACTAATTTTACGTAACTGAATTGTAGGAGGTTTGCTTCAGTTTGAACCGCTAGTACAAATTATTCACAATAAATAATAGAATAGGTTTCAATTCGATATTCCAAAAGTGTTCTGCTAACTTTACGTACGTGAAATACAATATTAGTAACAAAATAAATAAATAAAATTTAGAATATCAAATACCATTTCTTAATTGTAATGCTTTCGGATAAGGACAAAAGTTTTACGTGTATGTATATAATCTAAATTGCATGATAACTTATTCTAAATCTAAAGTAAAGTATGTAACAAAACGCATATTATTATTTCTCTAAAACGTAATTCAGCTCCAAATCTAACACTAATTTTTATATACGATCATTTTTACTAATCACTTTAATAAACTTTACGAAATTTAAGTAATTGTCAATTTAATTAATATTAATAATTACATTCCATTATAGAATAATTTATTTAAAGAAAATTATTGATAATTTACGTTGTTGTTTACGTAAGGACTTTTAACTATAATTAGTTTTTACATGACTTTTTATATATTTTAGTATTTAATGTCATTTATATTTTTGTCTACTAATTATACTACGTATTATCTTATGACAGCAATCAATAAAACAACTAATCAATTTTTTTTTATAATTATTTCAAATTGTAGATATTTTTTATGTTATCTTTTCGGAATTAGTTTAGTCACGATTAATAAAAACGATAATAAAATATTGTTTTACGATATAAAATTGTAAAAATGAATAATTAAAAATAAATATTCGATTATTTTCAATTTCCATTAAAGATGTAGACATAGCGACGGTATATAACGCTGAGTAGAGCTAAAAGCTGATCAATGATGAAAGAAACTATGAAAATACATTTTAATATAGAAATACCCAAGTTTATGGCAAAGTAAAAACAGAGTGGAGTCAAGTATTTAAAGTAGAGTTAAAAATTTTTTGACTATAAATTAATATTCAACAAAAATATATTTTTGGGGATCCTCCGAAAGAAATTGTTTTTATACGTTTGCTCCTTAAAAAAATGTTCGTGGTCGTGGTACTAATTTATCTAGCTCCCTCAAAAAATGTCTACTATAAAATAAAATAAATTATTATATTAAAACTCGTCATATTCTCGTATTCGCGCAACTATAAGATCAGCTTTTTCAGCTTTGCGGGCACTTTACGCCTGAATCCTTAGAAACGTTGTTTTTTTTTCGAAATTCTGTTGTGCGTATTTATGTAATTTCTAAAAAAATGTAATAAATGTAATGAAACAAATGTATATACTAAATTGTAGCAAATGTATAAAACTAATGAAGATTATTGTAAATGTTTAACGATTTGATTCAGGTTCGTTGGTACGAAATTTAATTATTATTATTATTATTATTATTATTATTATTATTATTATTATTATTATTTAATTATTGTAGCTCAGTTGTTTAATGGAAATACAAATGATCAGTTTTATATGTTGTTAGTTTTATTATTTCTTCTTGAATCTTATTAATATTAAAACGTAATTATTATAAATTTCATCATTAATTAAATTATTTTATACCTTTAAAAATATCAAATTAAAAATAACATTTATGAATTATTAAAATGCATGAAATTTAATTTTTTTTAAAAAAATTGAAAATTATTTTAATCGGATTAAATTATATTTAAATAAAATAATTAATATATTATATTAATAATTGATTAAAAATTATTTCCAATATAATTAAAATATTAATTAATTTTTTTTTTTTTTATTATATTTTGGAATTAAATTTTTAATTAAAATATAATTAAAGTGAACAAGTACTTTACAATTTCCAAATTAAATATGTACATATATTAATAATGTTTTGCTGACCTATTGTTAGACGTATTGTAAGACGTATGGCATTGTTAGACATACTGGGGAGTAATATAAAAACATAAACTTATCAACAATTTTTGAGCAACTGCAGTAAAACTTGTTTTTACATATATACTATAATTATTTGTTAAAATTCACTTTCTAAACTAATTTGATTTAATTTACTTAAAAGAAACGCAGACATAGAGGTCATTAATTCCTTACCTTTAGACCTGAAAAATATTTAAGTAAATTTAAATAAGATTTAGTTATCCTTGCAATATATTACTAGAAGCGCCGCTCCATTAAGTTTTTATTTAAAAGTCGTAATGATTTTTTTAGTCAGACGAAATTCAATGGTCTAAAATGGAAAGGGCTGAGATTTCTTTAACTTAGAAAGACCCTTTTAGCATCTTTTTAGTACGAATATTTAAATAGTAATATAATTCGGAAAGTATTGTTTAAAAGATGTAGTACTATTTCACTAGTAATTACGATGATAAGTTCGTTCTTTGTAAATCAAGTTCTTTAAACATTATTACATTATATGAGAAAGATGTAGTAAATAATGCAGAACTTAACGATCTATTGTGCATAAACATCGGTTGTGTCTGAGAAATAATCGTAAAGAAAGAATATGCTTCCCATTTCATCTTCATCCGATTAGAACTGGAACTGGTACTCAGTATTGTCCATTGTCTAAATTTATATTCATATGATATTCAAGTGAAAAGATCAATTACTGCACAAAGCTCAGTAATGCTAAGTACGAGTCGTTCTTTAGCTCGCTTATTCTAGAAATCAATAAACCCTGTTGCATTACTAAGAACCAGTAAACAGATTTAAAGCCATTTTCTCAGTTTCTGATCTTCTTTATTAAATCGGTATCATAAAATGGTTCATTACATCTTTTTAAGACTACCGAAATTTCCATAAATTTAATCAGATTTTATTATACCCAAAAAAAAAAATAGGCATATAAAAAATAAAGAAGAAATTAAATTTATTAATTAGTGAAGGAAAAAAAATATTTTGTAATCGATAAAGTAAAAACAAATTAATAAAAATGTAAAAATTGTAATTCCTTTGATACCATAAAAATGAAAATTAGCAAAATATAAATAAAAAATTTAATTTAATTTAATCTGTTCAGTAATAAGTTTTTATTAAATTGTATAGCCTCATAAAATTTATTATTCAAATCAATAAAAATGTTAACTGACCTAATAAAAAACTTTAAACATATTTAAATAACATAAAAACATAATATTTAAAAGATATTTAAACGATATTTTATAATACATAAATTTATAAATCAACTTTTAGTTATTATATAATGAAAATTTAATTTAATTTTCTGATTAAAACTCGAACATTTTATTATATTAAAAAGACTGAATTTTTTGGTTTTGTTGACGAAAATTAGTTTTAACAAATTGACTAATAGTTTTTCGGTATGGGATCTAGAGTAAAACTTAATTTAATGATCCATTTTTTGTGAATAAAATTCGTTAAATATTTTTGGAGTTTATAATTAACTTGTGGGAAGAAATAGATTGAATTTTATAATCAAATACGTTTTAAAAATTTATTGCTTAACTGGTCAAATTGAAATTGTTTTTTTTTTTTTGGAAATTAATTTATGTAAATTGATATTTTAGAAAGATTTAAGTGATTTAAAAATAGATTTCGTAATTCCTTAATTAATTTTAAAAAAAATTATAAAATGCTTGACCTTTTAGTCAAAAATATAATGAAAAATCAAATTTCAAAGTTACTAACAAGTGGGATCAGATACGTCGTAGTTATTTGTCCACCAGAATTTTGTCATTAATAACTAGTAACTTTGTTAAAAATGTCAAGACATGAATAGAAATGAAACTAATAACTAGATTTTACTAGATTACGAACCCACCAGTGTAGCAAATTTTATTGAAATGAAATAAATATTACATTCTCTAGTCCAAACAAAAATCCTAAATATTTCGGAAACAATAAGCAACTAAAATATTAGTTTTCCAATAAATTTATTGAAGCTTCCGGCTACAAATTATTTGTGGAATTTCATTCAAATGGGGTGACAAATACTGTGTGATGTAGTTTGTAGTATATTGAACTTATGAAATATAATTACGGATTTTAACATGGCCCTATTGAACTACCGATTTGTAATTCATTCAAATTAGATAGTTAATAATTACTATAATGTTTTGTAGAACATATGAAATATTAATACGAAATTAATGTTTCATGGATCCTACTGCACTCTACAAGGGTAGACACGTGAAAATACTGAATTCTAACAGGGTGGGCACTAATGAAAGTGACCTGTATACTAATTTTTATCCAAATCTGAGTATATATTATAAATCTTTTTTGAAATTTTTTCGTAGAGCATAAAACCACTTCACTCCACTTCATTTATGGTCATCATTCGAATGCAGTATCAATTTTTTACAATATTGATTTTTAATAAGCAGTTTCTAACACCAAATCACCCACCACATTTAATAGTATAGAATTCGTTATTAATTTTAATAAAATTTGTTTCTGTTGTGCTTTCAGATATTCGTTCAGTAGATTGAATAGACCATTTTACATTTAAGTACAAAATAGAATAATTTTTTATTACATAGATTTAAATTATGTACGGAGCGAATGTTACTAAAGATATTTAGATAAAATATTTTGGTTTTTGCAATTAATTAACATAATAATAAAATGTTAAAGTTTTAATTAAAATTTATGACTATATAAATTTTATTATTTTATTGATGTGAGTATACAAAATTTTATTGATATTAGCGGCAAAATTAATAGCAGATGTTCAACTACGAAAGTTAAACAAGTTATATTATATTGAGAAATAAAAGCTAATAATATTTCTACCCACCAGAAATATCTTTTGAAATTTATTACTTATTAATAGTCAAAGTTTTCTAATATTTACGTACCATATAAATTTTCTATTAGACACTGATTTTACAATAAAAAAATAAAATAATCATTTTCAGAAGATCCAAGAAAGTTTTCATCAATAAAAAGTTCCATTTCAGTGCAACATTTTAATTATAATTTCAAAAAACTACACAGTAGCCAAAGTTCTTATACATTCTTTCATTGCAGCACTAGAAATTAATCAAATAGCTCGTCAAAAACACTTATTCATTCAAACCACTTAGGGACACCGAAACGTCAAATAACAAAAATTCAAAGAAAACCTCGAATATTTTCGTTAAGGATTTTTAATATCGAAAATTTTAATATATATATTCTAATTATCTAGAAATCGATTTATACAATTCCTGTATCTCGAGAATTGAAAAAAACTGATTGGAAATTGGAAAATCTATAATTCTTTTAACTAATTTACTAGCTATATTTACGTATAACAATTTAAATTGAAATGTCATTTAAAATTAACACAATTAAATAGTTAAATATACAAATAATAAATTTCCCTCGAAATTTTCTATTTGAAAATTGAATTCTATAGAAAATCTTCTAACACAAAAATAAATTCAACTTTTTAATATCGAAATAATTTTCTATTCTTTGATTTATATTTAATTTCTAATACTCTAAACACATTTTAACTCAGTCATGCTGAATAGTACAAAGTCCTTTACTGAAAATGAATTTAAGAAAATGTATTTTCAAATAAATAATTTCAACAACAAATAAAAGGATATTTTAACAAATAGACTAGTTAATTGTGCATTGAATTTTCATTCTAAGTATATAAAAAAAGATTATTTATAGTTTTCCTTTCAACAATGTTTTAAATAAACTTTTAAAAACAAAAAGTTTAAAAGGAAATATACAATGACAAAATAAGTTTTTAAAAGAGTCGAAAATTTAATTTGTATTTGTCATTTTTATATTTTAAACGAAGAAATTTTCATATAATTTGTACTAAATCTTCAGAGTTGTATTTAGGATAGACATTTTATTGTCAAGGATAATAAATCCTTGATTATTAAGTTAATGTTAAACTAAACTAAATTTTACTTTTTATGTATATTAGAAATATGAAAATTGACTTCGGATTGAATCGAATCTTTTAAATTGAGGAGAAATCAAAGACTTTACTAACTTGAAGTTCCTTTCATCCAAAAGTGTCTATAAAAATGTTAACTATAATTTGATTCATTTTAATATCTTAACTTTACAATTATTAAAATATTATAATAATAAAATTAATAAAATAATCAAAACAAACGAAAAACTAATTAAAACTAAATTAATTCAATTTACTTATATTATATAAAAAAAAATGGATTACGAAACTTTCACTATAAAATTCCATTAGAAATTCTTAATTCAATTTAAAGTTTTGTTACTTTTTTTTAATACAATAAATTTTTCCCATTAAACTTTTCTTCTATCAATAACTAAAAAAAAAACAAAAAATCCAGATTAAAAAACAATTTCGAAATTTGAATTAATGTGATTTTATATTTTCCATAAATTCAAACGAACAAATCGAAAAATAAATTTGATTTACATTTAATATTTTCCTATAAATTTTGAAAAAAATAAATAAGATAGAACAAATAATAATACATAGTTAAAAGATATAGTCAGCTTTGTAAGCCCCCCAAGAATAAATTTGTTTTATAGTTTGCAAGAACACCTTTTCCCTCATAATAACAAATCCCCTTAGCTTTGCACTGCACTATAAAAAAAGAATATTAAAGCTTCTTTTTATACTTGAAACGTTGTCCTTTATGTTTACACCTTCTTCTCTTGCAGTAATACTAAACTATTTATATATTACAGAGTGTTTCAAAAGTGTAAATTTAATAAGATCTTAAGATTTTTACTTTCAATTTCAAAGTAAAAGTGTTGTATACGACTATCATTAAAATGAGCTTCTTAAATTTAAGTGTGATGTAAGTTAATTGGGTGAGTTTTTTCTTTAATATTTATGCCTTGCTACTTTTGAGAAGGTTATGTCGAATGGAATCTTGACCTCGTCTTTTTAATAAATAATATACTTCAAAATATTAAAATTGAAGTTTCAGTGAATTTGAATTAACTTCATTAAATGAATTTAATTAAATTAATTTCTGAATTATCGAGAAATTAGTAATTAAAATAAATTGGAAATCCAATCATTAATCTAAAAGTCCTTTCACATATCAATGAACTGCACAACTTTTCATTCGATCTGTGTTAAAGTAAAAATTGTCATAGCTTTGAGCTATTTTTATTCGATTTTTCATAACTACAACATTTTGAAACAGCAAATGGAAAGGTGTTACAACGTTAAAAAACTACTGCAGCAGAACTGAACAATTCAGAAACTGGTAACAATTGAGCTGCTTATACGTTAATTTTACGTTAGATATTTTTAAATGTAATTTCTAGACGTTATTTTATACGATTAATATTCGACATGGTTAATTCATCAAGGTTAAACACTAAATTATTTAGAAATTACATTTGTCAGAGGATACTAAATAAAAATTTCATATAGAAATTAATTTTTAATTATTACATGGTTCCACCGAGTGAACCGAAGTGACATTTATTAAAAATGTATATGAAATTTCATGACCATAAGAGTCCTTGCTATTTTTTACCTTTTTGAAAGCTCTTAAATATTAATGACTTTGTCAGAAATTTCAATTTTTCTTCGGCTACCATATTTAGAACAAAATCGCTAAGAACAGGATACAAATTAGTGCCAAACTATTGACAAAGAAACTGTCAAAATGTTTGACTTGCAGTTTATTAGATCAGCCTGTCCTGTACAAATTTACATAATATAAATATATAAATTTTTAAAGTCCTGTTTTTTTTATACATTTTGCTTTTTATATTCTCGGAAACTGAATTTTTCTTTTTTTAATATGCTACCATGAATTTGTAACTTTTTGTTTGCAATTCTGTATCTTTATTTTATATTCTGTACTTTATACTCTGTACATATAAAAAATTTAGTTTTTCTCCAAAAAAAAAAATATTGTTTTTATTTTTTATATTATATTTTTTATCTATCCTGAATCTCAATTTCAGCAATTCATGCTTAGTAATGTTTTCTGTAACAAATTTTTTTATTTTTTTGGTAGTATTATATTTATTTCGATGAAGAAAATTGTTAAAAAAAAAAAAATTCAACATTTTTTCAAATTATATATGAAAAATATACACAAGAGAAAAATATACAAGTAATAAAAAATATATAAAAAATTATTCTTTTTTACTATTTTTCAATATATTTTTTTATTTTTTTATATCATTTTGATTATAAAAAAAGAAGAAAAATCAATAAAACAAAAAAAAAAAATTATTATAAATTTTTCATAAATTTTTTTCATCAATAATTTTTCCAATTCAATAAAAAAAAGTTTCTACATTTTTGGTTTGTTTTTGTTACTCCTTTCAATTTTTGATAAAACTTTTTCTATATTTTTCCTATTCTTTTTGCTGCGATGATAAAATAATAAAATATTTTCAAATTGCCATCTAACAATAAAAAATACTTAAAATTTATATGTAAAAAGTACAGACAATAAGAAGAGTTTGTTAAAAATTTGTCAGAACTATGGAAATGGAAATAAAATAATGAGATATCATTTTTATTTGAAATACCATTCCCTCCACAACTGCGATCAATCCAATTTTGAGTAATTTTATGGTCGAATTTCATTGATGACGCAATGTTGACATTGTTTTTGAAACTTATGTGATGCTGCTTTTCAATGCTTTAATATTTACTGGTATATATCAATATCACTGAGCTTTGTATTTCCCTTTAGAAAATAATATACAGAAATCAAATAGCACGATCTTGGAGGCCAATTGAAATGTAGGATTTCAAGAAATGATTAATCATTGAATTTTGGTTTCAATAAATGAAATACTCACTATAACAAACTGTAATGCCAACAGTATGTAAAACACACGAAACTGTTACCTTTTATGGTTGCAATGGACTTTCAAACGAAAACTGAATCTCATATCGTTGAACATAATTTTTCAATTAATAATTTCGACGAGGACGACAAACATTTGTAAACGTTTTGTTGCAATGATGAAATGTTAAATAATACTGAATTTTAATATACAAACCTCATACTGAGAAGTATAAAATATCAATCCGTATTGTAAATCTGACATTTCAATTGATAAACTATTTAAATAATAAACTCTGTAATGAAGATTTAAAATATATTTGAATAAATATTTAAAAAATTTATATTTAAATTTGAACTACGTTACACTGAAAATGGGTTTGCTATACCAAATTCTTAACAACTGGCTCGGTTATAGTAATAATTGGGAAAATTAAAGCTTATATAATATTAAATGAATGAGCCTACTTGAATGCACCTAATGTATCCACGATAAATTGAATTAATAAAAGTGCCAACTTAAACTATTACTGCTAAATATACTTCATAAAATACTTATGAATAACCAACATGTCTACTACTTAAGTTTATAAATGAATAAAACTAAAATTATTGACAAAAAATTGATGATTCATGCAATTAAGCTTGAAATAATACAACTTAAAGTCTAGTTTGACTAATATAGAAACATCTGAATCAAAATTTGTAGTTTTTCAGTTACCATCTATTAAGACTATATATACAATATTCAGCTATATAATTAACAAGTCCACAATCTCTTATGGAGCAAATTCATCTCAATTATAGTTAGAAATATACAAAAAAAATAACAACTGATCACAATAACTATAAATAAATTTAAAAAAAATTTGGATCACTTCCAATATTTTCAAAAATACATATTCATAATGTCGCCAGGTATATTAAAAATTTAATTTACTTTCAGCAATAACGATAATTATCCTGACACTATAACACTATCATTTATTTACACTTTTTTATTTCCAATTATTCTTAACACTTCAAAAAATATATTAAAAAACTGAATTGTATTCTCATAACGTGTAAAAAGTTACATTTATAAAGGAAATTTTTAAAAAGGATATGCTCTTTTCATATAAGGAAGTATAAATACAATTTGTATTGCACAAAGTAAAAATATTTATTTGATAAAACGTTGAATATTTTATGTATTAAGTATTTCATAAAAAATAGAATATTCCATTCTTAGGCAGAGGGACATTAAAAGAAATATGAAATTATGAAAATAAGGACACACTTAATTTAATTTTCAATCATACTTTTAAATGTTGAGGTGTTAATTTTGATATAATACAGTATATTATAAAATTTGAAATGGTTGATGAGTCACTGTATATTTGACCATTAACCTGGTCTCAATATTGTTGGTAATATATAAATATTAAACTTACTGCTTTTAACTTTTGATAGTACAAATGTATTAGAAAAATTAACTTCAATCTTTACCAAACCAGAATAAAGAAATTTCGTAACAAACAAATTTCGTTGAAACAAAAAATATCATAGAAAAGGACCTCTAGAATATACAGTATAGGAAATGAGTTTGAATAAACCAACCGAAGGATAGCAACTTGTAATTACAAGAAAAATCATATTCTTCATCATTTTTATGTTAGATATATATAACTTAAGTAATTCACTTTTGATGTTTTCCAAAACAGAAAAATTACATATATCAAAAACAAAATTATTATCTTAATATTATTTTCTTGTAATATAAATTCTCTTTGATAATATTTTAATCTTTAACTTAATTTAAAAGCTACAATTCCCTATTTAATAAAATTCTTGAAAAACTTATAAAGTAACCGAAAATACAATTCTTTAATATTATTGTTTTATGCGTACGAATTAAGAATCCCCTTTATAAATTATATAATCCCCAATTTACTTCTAAACAAAATTTCCACCCCAAAGAACACAAAATGAAAAACATTATTAGAACCCCAAAAAATATGGTCTCTCTCCATATTATTTATATACCAATTCAGGTAAAAAAAAGTTTCTAAATATTTTCAAACTTATAAAAAATTTATTTACCAAATACAAATAACAAGAATAAGGGTAAAAAATAAACTTCTATACCATTTCCTTGTTATGACCAAAAAATATCCTTAAAATCAGTCCCCAAAAAAAAATATTGAGAAAAAACATAAAAGAATTGAAAATTATACTTTACGTGTTACGTCGTTACGTAGTTTTCGGTATATAACTAATAATTTTAAAGTAAGTTTTATTACAACACAAAATCTAACCAAAAAATGATATCAACACAAATTTTTCTATACCTGTAATTTTTATGTTTTTCCTGTTTTTCCTGATTTTCTGAGTAAAAAAAAACTTTCTATTTTAAATTATAAAATACTAAAATATACAGAGAGTTAAAAGAATGTATTAAAAATTAAATATATAAATATTAATATCCTTTTTTCATGAAAATAAGGAAACGTTACCATACAACAAAACAAAAGAGCATAAAATTATGTCAGTATAGCAGTTAAAATGTATTTTTTTTTATATTATGATTGCATTTAGAATAAGCTACTCTGTGTATACACACTAATAAAGTATCCAATTTTGTATCAATGTATTCAACAAAAACACCCCCGATAGTCTGTATCTACGCTCCATTCCGAAACAAAGAAGTGGTGGCAACAGAAAAATTGTATGAATCCTTCCAGAAGACGACATTACTACATTACATAATATAACGATACCATACATGCATGGTATTAAAAAGATAGAAAGACACATATAGGAAAATTGGAGAACAATTTAGATTTAGAGTGTAAGGAAAAGAAGATATATAAAGTATAAGTAAATGCATAATAAGTTTCGCTCCAAGAATATTCAACCCATCCCATTAATATATTCAAAAACACTCAACAAATTTACTTCTGTTTAATATTAAGTTGCTCTTTGTAATTGTAATACTATATTAAATATTTGATTTTATTGGATTTTTCTGCAGCCATATTGTAATTTTAGGCTGATCAAATTTTAGAAGTAAATCTTGGGAAATACCAATCCATAGGGATTTCACGGAATCAAGTCTTTGACCTTAAGTTTTAAAAATGAACTTGCTCTTAATTTATATGACAACAAATATGAAAGAATTCCTTAATTACTTAATTGAAATAAATTTATTAACATACACGTTACAAAACCTATGGAGTTAGCAATTCCAAAGCAAGTAGTTAGTTAGTTAATATGGGGGGATTATATCCCCTACACTAGGCCACTAGTTGGTGCATAGGTATCCCCATGAATAACAACAATATTTTCCCTCTACTGCTCTTCAAGCATTCTTAACATTCGTCAACTCTATCGAACCGGTAGTTATCTAGAATACGATACCTACTCCTGTTCAATGCAGGGCAGTCACACAGCATGTGACGAATATCTTCCGCTGCACTCAAGTCGTGACACACTCTACATGAATCCACCGTTGTGAGCCCCAATTTATTTGCCATCCTCTCTAAGAGACAGTGCCCTGTTATTATGTCATTCTTATGTTAATAATTTTATTACATTAAATATAATTGATATTATATTTGAGTATCTAAGTGAATTTTTGTGAATTTAAGAATATATCCTTCATTCCTCTTGACAATTAAAATACATATTAAAAATTAATTTCACAATCTCAAAATTTTAATAATTCAATTTTCATTCTGTACCACACTAAGTTAAATAATTTTTTTATACATATTTGATTCGAATTGATTAAACTTCATTTAAATATATTAGAAAACATTACCCAGTACCTTCGTCTACGTAAAAGACATTAAATTTTACCCATAAATAAATAATGTCACACTTTTAAGCTAATCGTAATCTAAAAAATTGATTTTTTTGTGTTACTCGCATTTGAATTTTCAAGAATATTATTTATAATTTATATTAAATTCAACATTTATAAATTATTTAAAATAATTTATATATATAGATTAATATTATCCATTAAAATGTTTTATTTTTATATATCCTTCAATTATTTATAATTATTTTGTTTTAATTCTGTGTTAATATAAAATATTATGAACGTACGTGTGAAAAATAGTTGAAATATGTATCAAAAAGTTTATATATACAACTGTCAATTGGTTGTCGTAACAGAGTAATAAATTGCATTCCAAAAAATACTAGTATATTTTTACTAACTCAACCCGTCCCCTCTTAAAACACTTTTAGCGTACCCAACCCAGTCCTCCTAAAGCCTTTGCCCTTTAATATTGTTGCCTATCATACACATAAATACTATAAAAATGGAGTATTTTACCTTCAGAGAGAACATTAGATAAATATTTTGTATATTATTCAAGGTAAAAAAATATAAAAATTTCATACATTTTAGTCTGTGTTATCCTTTTAAACACATACATAGTAAGTAATATCGAAAATTGAGAGGCCGCAATAATGTAGTAAAAAGCTTTTGATATCGTAGATTATTTAAATGTATTGGTAAGGAAAATTAATATAAAATTATATGGTATATAAAAGAGAGAGACTATAAATAAATAATAAATATATTTAGAAAAATATCCTGAATATCCTGAAACGGAAAAAAATGTACATACATATATAATTTTTATATTTTGAGGTTTTATACATTCTGTAATGAAAATGGAATGTTACTCTAATAAAATATGGATATTAAAATGGTGGTAAATGTACAGGGTATAATGCAAAAGTAACGAACGGGTCTGAATAATTAATATTTTTTTAAATTTTCATTGAACTTTTCCTTATCCATAACATTACGGACTTCTGGAAGAACCGATTGAATTTTTTCACGAATATTGTTTTTTAAGTTGCAGGTTAAGTAGCTGTATGAATTGAGCAAACCCTAATTTTGTTTGTTGAGGAATCCATTCAAGTGAATATAATAATCTTAATCACTTGTAATAAAATTCTGAGTAAAACCGTAGCAAGAGCTCAACACGTAGACGAAAATGGACATCAATTTATACAAAATAATTTTTAATATTTAATTTATAAAAATTTCCCAGACATGAACTTTATTTTGAAAATTATAAATATTTACAAAATATAAAATATTCGTTACTTTTGTGCCACCCTGTATAGAAGTTGGACCGAAGTATTAAACTTATAGCAGTGAAAAATATCGATCCATATGTTACAACTGTATACGAAATAGGAATTCTCAGCAGTTTCCCAGTTTATGTATAATAGTTTAGTTTTATGAAATGTATTTTTTTAATTTTTCTTTGCAGTATTGTAAAAGGATCAATAAAGGACACATACGTTTCTCTTTCGGAGCTTATATATATATGAAAAGATATAATTTTTATATATACATATAAGTTCAGTAAAGAATTTCAGTGTATAACTTTTAATCATTAAAATGGATCTAAGGACGAATTTGTATATAGAACGTAATGGATGTAAAAAAGAAAGAATTCGTATTTTTTTTTATTTAGTGGCAAATAATAAAATAGGCAACAGGATAAAAACTTTTTTACTACCGGTATAACGTTCGTGTATTGTGCGGAGGGAGGGTAAATATAATATTTGTTGGTCAGAGATTGTTTGTGCCGGATGTTTGAGGGGTTGTGGGAGTGGACAATAGACATTTTAATATTTTTTTTGGTTTCATTTTGTCTTTCATAGTCTTTTGGTTATTTTTGGCGTTAGTTGTTGCCAGTTTATATATAAAATTTATATATTTATATATGTATAAGAAAAATTTGTAATGGAAATATTTTCTACAGAAAATTTATACATAACATTTTTTATAACGTCTCGTCGTCGTCAGCTAAAAAAAAATAATATTATCGTGTCCTTGTTGTTGCTGGGTTTTTGTTGATAAAAAGTCCTTTAAAAATTGGCTATTTTTATATAAATATTTATAGTAAATATAAAATTTGAAGGGTTTTCTATCGAAAATAACACCACAATAATTTTTGAATCTATAAGTATAAATTCTTGCTTTTATTATATTTCATATTAAAGCAAAAAAATATTACAAAAATTTTTCCCTTAACAAGAAATATTGAAGGGGTATTTTTATAATGGGTTATCCTTAAACTCTGGTACTTAAATTTTTTAGGGTGGCGGGTCTAATTTTAATAATTTTCTAAATGGTATAATATTTTTATATATATTTTATATAGATACATAAAGTTATAAGAACCACCAATTTGGATTAATGATGATAATCGGTGGGTTTTTCAAACTGGCAGCAAAAAAAAGTTCAATGATATTTTAAATATTTTCAAGTTTTTTTGACGATTTAGATTTTATTGTGAATAGAAGATAAATTTTATAAATATTTTTCAGGACGAAAAATTATACTGTTTTTTTTTTTTAATATTTGTTATATATGAATACAGAAAAAAAACGTAGATTAATAATTAATTGATTACACTTATATACACAGAAGGGAAATTAGAATAACAAAAAAAAAAACCATAAATTAAAAATAGATTTTTTTTTTCAGATATAAAATTGTTTTATTTATTTTTTTAAATGAAAGGATAATAAAATATCCTTCAAAATTTTATGTTTTTGTTAGATTTAATTGGAAATATTTTTTGACTATCTAACAATTTATTGCTTACATTACAATTGCCTGTTTACTAGAAGTCACATTATAAATTAACTTTTAACAGGTTCCTCGAGCAAATTTAAACTGATGTTTTACGATTCCACAGGAGAAAATCAAATTTTTATAAGATATTACTAGATAAAATACGAAAATGCCATAATAAAGCAATGAAAATATACTTTAGAGTTCGGTCTTATGAAATGTGGTCGTTAAACCTCATTATCCTTATTAATAAAACCATATATATATTGATATTGACGTTAAAGATTTCCCCACTAAAACGAAATTCATATTTTAAACTATACACCTTTTCCAATTGTAATTCAGAAATCATCAGTTGTAATTCAGATTAGTCAATTGTAATTCAGAAAGTATCAAACTGTAATTCAGAACATTTCAACATTCGTCGAATTGCAGCATTTTCCACAACAAAAATTTTATGTACGGAACGTAGAAGATGTTAATTTACTTCATAGTTAGCGAATGTTAGGTAAAATCACTTGCAAAAAATGGGTAATCAATTGGTAAATTTTTAGAGATTGCGGCAGATAACACAACTTACCATTGAAATATGTAGTAATAAATGAGACGACAATATGTGTGTTGCGGTTAGGAGGATATTTATTTCGTAATGAAAGATCCAATTGAAATGTTAAAATGTTCTGAATAACAATTGATACTTTCTGAATTACACTTGGAAAAGGTGTAGTTAAAAATTATTAATTATTCTAACCAAATTTGAAATAAAACGCTTTAAATAATTTTCAAATTCAAAAATTAATATTTATATACTTAATATGTCTAAATTGACCCCGATTAAAATATTTTCCTTTTTGTATATAATATCCTCAAATTATCTTTGATAAATCAAATATAAAACCATTTTATTAATCCTTTTTAATTTTAATATACTTATATTAATAATAATTATTTATTTATAAATTTCATTATATAGGATCCTTTTTTTATAATATAATCTATTATAACCGAGATCATAACATATAATTTAAAGGTGTATACATATCCTTACTATTATTTTGCATAGACATAGAATATTTAGGTTCATAAAATACTAAAAAAATAATATAAAAAACTTTTTAATAGATTTATAATATATAAAACTAGAAATTATTTATTAACCGAAACTTTACCCAAAAAAATAATAATAATAATAATAAGGCTAACGATAAAATTATAGCTATTATTGCCTTCTTCCGACTTGGAATGAAAATTAATTTTAGTAAAAACCAAATTTTTTACCATAAATTCTTTAGTTTTATTGTTATGGTGTACTAACCTAAATAAATAAAATAACTTTTATACTTATATATAGTTAATAATAAAAATTAAATATTTATATAGAACCTTTAGTTACTGAATACTTAACCATTAATATCAAAAACCATCTAAAATTATAGCAAAATATTTTGTACACAATTTTTAACCATTAAATTTCTAAGCTTAAGAAGTAAAATCGTCTAACTTAATAAATATTATTTTGTAAGTGAAATAAAAAATAATTATTATTGTCGCCATTTTTGTCGTTTTATTACACTTAGTTTTGAAGATTTATGACCATACGTCCTCCATAAATATTACATTATTTTTTGGAATTTGCGTCAATGTGGACAATTCATTGAAAACAATTTGTCAGGACCAATTATCATAATAATATTTTTAATACCTGGCTGAATGTGAGTTAAAAATGTGGCAGATGCAATTAAATTTTAATGTACAAATTGGTGTTAATGGTTACATAAATATTGATAAATACAAAAATTGATGATTAACCAAAATTGATTTAATTACATAGTGTAGTTTTATATCAGCAATAAAAAAATGGTTTCATTAAATCAATTATTGCTGAACAGTTCTACAAAAATTCGATTTTTAATATTTATTTAAAAAATTTAGCTCGTTTTACGTGTCAAATTTGTTAAATGTTAACATATAAAATTCATAGCAATTGTAAAATTAATGATTTTTAGTTTGAAAACAGGAAAAATGTGAATTTTAAAAATGCAAAATTTGTTGATAATCGTTATTTAAGTACTTATATCTCTGTAAAAATTCATTATTTTCGAGCCTATATTTTGTAAATCTTGATATATAAATTTAGAATTATCTTTAAAAAGAACGATGAATTGTTTAAAGTATTTTATCTGTGTATATTATCAATCTTTGCTTAACATATAATACAAATATTTCATTAATATTTCTCAGAAGCTATAAACAATGCATTGTACTTTATAATAATACCTTTGAACCTTATTATTAACTAAACAAAAGTATCCACCACACAGTAAACAAATACCGGAAAGGAAGTTTTAAATAATAAAAAAATCTATGATGGATTATTACTTAAGTACATAAATAAATTTTTTATTTTATTTTTATTTTTAAAACCTTTTTTCCTTTGCTAACCGCAAACTAACCGCCTCCTAACTAATAAGTATACTTAAATATATTATAAATCTTTGTAAATATAGGAACAATATCTCAATCCCACCCAAAGTATGTTTGTCTTTATATACAATATTTTATTAAATTTTATTGTTTTTAATATATAAATATTATGTAAGTATATAAGTATAAATGTGATTAACTATATACATATTTTTTTCTATATAGATAAAATCTATGTTGGTATACGTACCTGTAAAAGAACGAACGATAATAGAAAATATTACTAAAACGTGACAAGAATTTTGTATATAAATTTTTTTAAAGTTTTTCTTCAAAAACATCAAAAACCAAAAATTATGTGTGTGTATAACCAAATTGACTTAAAGGACTTTTAATTTTTTTTTTTATGGTAAGTTAACCCCAAAAAAATAAGTGATTGTGTGTGCAAAGACTATAAAAAAAAAAGTCACACTAAATATAGTAAATATAAAAATATTTAAATTTTTTATATAAATTTCGGGCCTGAAGTAATTTGAATGTTGCGGGCACATTAATAACATGGTACGCTTAATTGTTGGTTGGTTGAAAAAGAGGAGGATCCGAAAACATCACGCACTGATGTTTCACCTACAACACATCAACCCATCCGACTGCATTAATGAACTTGATCAGGTTGACAAGGCTTCTTTTCACCCGCCTCTAACAGGTTATTTAGAAATTAAAATTCTAATTGTCTTAATCTTCATTGTTGCACTACAGAGAAATGACATCAAGGATAATTTCCATAAATTCTTCTTCCCGTTGACAACTTCTGCATGCTGAGACCGTATTCAGGCAATTTCATAAAATTTTAAAAACATACCAGTTCAAAAAATGACACAGTCCAAAATTTTATATCGGCCCTTTACACAAAGTTTGAAGTCACCATCAGTTAACAGTTCACAAATGATCGGCAAAACTTTTCTATCAAAATATTAGAAACATAATAAAAGGAAAGATATTTTTCATTTGTTTGTTTGAAGGTTTGTGAAGGTACATTAATATTAATCTTTTTATACCTTATGGTTTATATGCGCATAGGTATCACATGGCACGTGTCAAATTTTTATTGTCTAAATCTAAAATATATTTTCAAAAACAACAAAAAAGTGTGTTTTGAAATTTCTTAAGGTTTGTATACGTTTTCGCTGATGTATTGTAATAATAGGCTTAGGAAATTGTCTCGGGCCTGAGGTATAATAAAAAAATAAAAACATAAATTACATTTTTGTCGTGCGCGTGTATACTTACCTGTTAATGTGTAACTCTATTGAATCAACAACCAATTTTTATTGAATTTTTTTTTTTGTCAGGTTTTATGACCTACTAATAACCCCGACAAAAAATGACTTTTATTTTGTTGGAAAATTACGTTTTTTTAGGTAAACTATATACAAATAAAAATGAATTTAAATTATGTAGGATATTTATTATGGTTAAAAAGATTAATTGCAAAATGACGATACGATAAATTTGATACGTAAATCATATTTCTATTATATAACCTATATTTTTATGAACGTAAAATAATTTTGTGATTATATACTGAGGCATATAAGATTGAATCAAAGAAGAACATTAATTTTTCTTTACTATAATTTCTAATTTTAATTATATTGGTAAGTTATTGACTGTACAATAATTAAAAGATTCATTATTAAATCCATAAAACCAGGAATATTTTGTCTATCTAATTTGAAAAACATTAAAACAATTAAATTTTAAAGATGATATATATTAATACTAAATCTCGAAAAACCCTAACTTCAAGAGATTTGGTTGATTTTCGTTACATCTAATCTATTTTTATTATAAAAGTAGCCAATCATGAATCAATATTCTTACTTTGTCTATATATATTTTTAAAAATTCATAAGTGAACTGATTACCAATTAGTAAATGTAACCAAAAACTTGTTGCTTCTATCAAAGTATTTTTTGAAACTTTTAAAATCATAATAATATAATTTGACGAAAATCTTCCGTCAAATTATCTGTATACCTATTGCGGATCTGGTTAACAAGTATAAAAATATTGTACAAACATTGTTTATGGTATCTTTATGATTGTTTCAAATTAAAAAATATAAAACTCTTACATAATATAAAATAAAATATGTTTTTGAAGGGTTATGTAAAATTTTCTTAAAAGTTTGTAAGTTTAATTTGAAGAAAAAAATCATAAAAATAATATTAAATTTCTTTGTCATATGCAGAAATTTGGTTTATAATGAAAATGTTAAATTGTTTTCAGCCTAAAGGTTTTGATTTAATAAAAACATGACTTTACGTAGAACAGATAAAATGGAATTTAGGTAAGTAAGTATAATATTAACTTTGAAATAATATTAAAACGTTAACTTTAAGTCTGCTTCTGTAGCCGGATTTATTTAATGTTATATACTTATTAATAGGAACATACTAAGTTAAAAATTATAATTAACTCGCTTTTATTATGAAATGGCGTTAAAAATATTCTTAGATCAGTTTACTTTTGAAATTTTCGACAAATTGTTAATTCAGGGACGACTAAATCTTGATTTAATATTCTTATTATAACCATTGTCCTTAACACTCTACTTTTTAATGATTTAAGTAGTAACAAAAATTATGTGAGAAACCCTTTAAATTCCAACAATAATTAATCACATTTGAGTCCTTAATAAAGTTCAGCATGTCTGCAATATTTTGCAGAGTAGTGGAATACAATAAATAAAAATTTTACGTGGTTTTCATATAATTAAAAATTGTTTTTACACAATTATTGTATAAAATATTTATAATTTTAATTGTTAATAAATAAATATATTTAAAATACACTAAAAAATTAAATTTTTTAAATTAATTTATTATAAAATTCAATATTTATTACTTATTTAAAAGGATACCCAAGGATGTCCTATAAATATCATCTAAAAATGTTAAATACAATAAATTGCATTTTCAGAAATGTAGGGTAGTTATATAAAGGACACTAGCTAATAATAATAAATTTAACAAAAACGAAGTAAATTGATATTATACTATATACTTATACCCAGGATAATTTAAGGATATATAAAAAAAACACAAGGAAAAAATAGAGTAACCTTTTTGTAAAATAAAAAATGTACTTATATACAATATCTTTTTAAACTCAATAAATTAAGGATAAAATCCAATTATATATAGCAAAAGAAAGCTCAAGAGTAAACCCCAGTAGTATTTCGAAGAGGAATATGTAAATTGAATAAAAATATACTTTTACGTAATCGTACCTTAGAAATAGCATATTGACCTATATAGTTTTAAATGTTGGAAGTAATTAAAACAAATAATATTGAAATTCAAAATTAATTAAATTTTACAATTAATCTCAACAAAACTGAACAATTTGAATCTATGAGAATGAAAATACTATAAGCAATTTCGTTGGGTACTGGTTGCACACTGATGGATACTCTGCACACTAAGATAATGAAGAGATTTAACTAAATACGAAAATCTGGAACAATATTCCAGAATTATAAAGACTACAGAAACTATCTACCTACAGTCTACATACTAGTCCATATTTTTCTCAGAACGAGTTTTTACTAAACATTGAACTTAGATTTATATGTTTGGGTAGACGACCAGCCGCCAAAGCACTACAGCCTAATGAGTAAGAAACAAGACTTTAATTTATGAAGAAGTTTAAACTCTGGCTAATGTTTAAGGTGCTGCTTTAAAAAAATCAACTTAAGAGAAAGAAAAACTTTTAGTTTTAGCTTCAATGTTTTAAATATTCGTTCTTAAATTTCCAACTTATATGACCTAAATATCCTTTATAACATTACGTATGTGGCAAAAGGCATTACGTGCATTATTAATTTAAATTCTATAATAATAATAGTCACTCCTATACCGTAATTATTTTTAATTATATTTCGTGTTTTAATATTGTAAATAAATTTATGAAAATTGTTAAATATTAAAAGTAATTTAATTTAAACATGTCATTAAGTATCCTTAAAATATTCCATTTTTTTTATATATTGAAATTATATTAACTTTTTATTAGAAACTCTTTATTTAAAGGATAATTTCAAAAGCTCAAGAATGATTTTTTATTTTTATACTTAAGTCGAAAGGATATTTATTTAATTTTGTGCTTGGTAATGAAATTATTATAAATAATTTAGTGTGTAATTTTATGGAATATTTAATAACAAATTACGATTTTTTGTATTTTAATATTAAAAGTTATGACAAAATATTTATTTTATAAAAAATATAATTACGGAGATTTTATTTATTAAAACAGGAACAAAGGAAATTGTAATTTATGGATACGTATATAAATAAGTATATCTAATTTATTAAATGAAATTACATTTAAATTAAATTATTTAAGTGTATATTTATGGAAAAAATGAGGTGTTTAGATGTATGTAAATTGAAAATTATCATAATTTAACTCTTTATAATGTAATTTTGTATTTACTTAATGAAAATTCTGAAAAATTCAACAATATAGAAACTCCATCTATGGTCTATCTATCCAATTACATAACTGTAGCCTAATTTATGATTTGTGAAATAAACATTACAGAAGGGAATTTTTTGATTGTTTAAAAATAAACCAACAATCTAAAAACTAAAATTTGAATTTACCAAATTAGTCATCAATATTTAAGGACTGTCGAAGATTTCCTAAGAATTAAGTAATACAAAATTTTCATCTTTCCTTCTATAAAATCAAATTTAAGGGCCCCAAAATAATTTAATTTAAAATTATGTGTTAACGTTTTCATACGAAAAATATTGTAACTAAATTTTTTTTTTCTATAAATTCTGTTCTTAAGTCTCTCAAAAATTAGTGCATAAAGGGTTAACACTGTAGAAACAACTGTATTAAATGATTTGAAATGTTGCAAGTTTACATATATGAGCAAAATTTCAGAAATTGTAAATTGTAATTGATTTCAATACACTTATATAAAATAGTTTTGTTTCTTGAATTTGTTTCTTTTGATTGTGTTTTATGGAAGTTAACATCGAATTTATGAAGTGCAATAACAATGACAGCACAAATTTGCACTATATAAAGTCATCTTTCATGTAATCGTAAGAATCGCCTAAAACTTATTTTGTAATGCTCTACTCTACAATACACGTAAATTGTAAAAACAACATTTTACAATTGATCAAAATGGATTTATCTTATAGGAATTGAAGATATATTAAAATCAAACCCTTTTATCATTTTCCATAATACAGAAAAATTCAACTCGTTACATTTTGAAAGGAATTTCATCTTAGTTATGTTTATATAATCATTCTTTTAAATCCACTCAATTTACTCTATCATTAAAAATAATCATCATCATTTCTATCGAGAACAAAAATATATGAAAATTTATATAAGTATCCAAAATCTTTATATACTTTTATTATTTGCAAATCCTTACCACCCACATCCTTATTTTTTACATACATGTACATTTTTCCTACATTATTACCCCAAAAAAAATTTAATAGACATCACAATTTCATCTCGAACTGGAAGAATGATAAAAATATACTTTGAAATTATATAACAGGAAAAAGAAAAATATATAAAAATAAAAAAGACAAGGACGAGACAAGATGTACGTATGACTATGATGTGTAACAAGTGGAAATGACGATTTCTTTTATTATATGAGTTATAATAACGAGATAATAATAATAATATTTTTTCTATTTTAAGCATTTTATTTCTTGTTTTTTTTTGTAACTTTTTCTATATAATTTTTTTCAAGGACCTCTGATTTTCTTTAGAAAATTTACAATTTTTTTTTTCTATATGAAAAAGATTACATAAATAAACTACAAATACCTAAAAAAACAAAATTTATATCCTCGATGAAGGAATTTTTTCGATTGTTTATAAGTATATAGAGAAGATAATCAATTTTTATTATGTAAGTTATTATAAGTATGTATAAGGATTTCTGTAAAAGAAAAATAACAATAATATTATTGATTTTCACTTATATATCCTTTTTCGTGGCGTAACAAAAAAATTAAATACTTATATTTTATAAGTAGGCGCCACGGGGCAGAATGGCGGTAAATAATTATACCAATTTCACCAAATTATCTCGTTTTAGTCAGAACAGCACAGCATTTTATTGATGCTGAGTGGAACTCAAAATAAATTTAACAGATACAAAATATCCTTAATGAAATTTTGCTTGCGGACCTATAATTAATTAACTATATTCCAAGATTTTTACACTATTTACAAAAAATTTATCAGTTTCTTCTGTAAACCATCGACACAATTGAAATTCTATGCATGAGGTATAAGTATTTAAATCCTTTTGTACATAGCTCTATATTTAAATCCTTCCATTTCAACAATCAAAATATTGCCAATACTTTTTGTTTTCGTTCGGTATTTGATAATTAATTTAAATTAATGAGCACTTCATAATTTCTCATTTCATTTCATTTGGTTAAATTAACCATTATCAATTTTTATAAAAAAAAATTAATTAAACTTATCTCTAACATAATTAACAATATTTGCTTTAAATTTATTCAAATTTGATTCCATTATGATAATTATTTGGCAATTCATTAAATAATTTTAATCCATTATACATTAACATAATTTTTGACTTTTCATTTCTAAAAAAATTCAATCTATTAAAACTAAAAATATTTCTTAAATTATAGTTTTGAACATCCCCTACGTATACACTAATACTAATCTATCACACAAATATTTAGGCAGAATATTATTTCTCATTTTAAAAACTAATATCAATCCATTCATAATTATTCTTTGATTAACAGTAAGCCACTTTAATGCATCCAAGATAAATTTAATATTTGTGTATCTATTAAGTTTTAGAGTCATACTCGTAGCTCTATTTTGCATTCTTTGTAATCTTGCTTTTGATTCTGGACTAACTATAAATAGTATTGATGAACAATATTCAAAGTTCGGTTTTATTATCACATTATAAATTCTTATTGCACTTGTCATCGATAACTTTTATCTAATTTTTAAAAAAAATATATTTTTTTTTTTGCAACTTTCTTACAAATATAATCGATTTTTAAATTCTAAGTTGCGATCAATTAATACTCCTAAATATTTAATCTCATTAATTTTTTCTATGATCTGCCCATCACAAATTCTCATCCGTAACACCATTTATAATACGTAATGCATTTTTGTTTTATTTACATTAATTTTCAATTTGTTCATTTTAAAAAATATATTTAAATTTTCCAATTCATTATTTATGTTTCTAATTCATTCTTCAACTTTCTTTACAAAACGTTCAATAACTTAAGGAAAATTCTGTATTAAGGACACTATTATCTGCTTGGAAACATTAGGTAACAATTTTGAGTTATAACTGACAACGGAGACATATAACTGAATCTAATCAGCTTTAAATTATTAACCAGTTTTATTAAATTATAATTACTCGTCTGAGTAACAGACAAAATTAAAAGCTATACCGATTTACTTAGAACGGATGTGTCACAATTATAGAAATAAGTCAAAATTGTGTAATAAACTATTTCCAGCTTATTATCAATACACTGAGAAAGAATTAGCTCACAAATTTGATTTTGCATAAAAAACAAAAATTAATAAAAATGAACTTACCAAGTTAGAATTATTTTGATTATTGTTGGTTATCCTTAATATCCGTTTAACCAAAAACAAATTACAAGGAAAAATATATTTTTTAATTAAATATTTTTTCCAAATAAAATTTATTATTTATTTGGCTATGAAATTTAACAAACACGACGACGAGTTCGTAATATCCTGTGTTTGTGTGTCTAATTTTAAGGACGAAAAATATACAATATAAAAAAAAATAACAAAATGAGAGAATATTATGAAAATTATTAATATTTTTTTTTTATTATTTTTCCTATAGCTTATAGTTTACACTAAATCCAAAATGAAATTAATTCCTGCAGGACTAAAAACACATAAATTTGAATAATTTTTTAAATTAATTTTTATTCTGTAAATTTTTATATCCAATTTTTTAAAAACACACAATTTATGAAATATATAAAAATATTATTATTAATTATTATAAAACAAATAAAATTATTGAAATTAATTTTTTTTTTACACATAAAAAAAAACACTTTCACTTTTTAGAATTTCAATTTTTCATTAAATTTTCTTTATTAATTTTTTCACTAAAATTTATTATTATTTAGGTTTTAATTTATTATTAAATTGTGGAAATTATTTTTTTAACAAAAATAAATATTTCACTGTAAAAATAAATTAAAAAATTAAATAAATTCACACGATTTTCCTGTATTACACCGTCTAATAAATAATTATTTTGTATTTTTTTAGAACTTTTATTATATTTGAATTAATAAATAAATATTTTAATTAATTTTTTTTTTTATGGTGAATGATTACAGACACAAATTTAGTATTTTTTTTGTATATAATCTAAATTAAATATTCCATAAAAATAATATATTTATACATATATAAATATTATGTATAAATAAAATACCGGCACGAATTATATTATCTCGTTTCCTATAAAACGATGTTTTCAACTCAAATAACAGCGCGAGACTAACAGTATGACAGTAAATTTACTTGTTTACAAATTTATTTGAATTTGAAGTTTCCAGAGAGAAGAGAGAAATTTTAATTTGGTGTTACCAGATTTTTAAAGAATTTTGTACGATAGTAGGGAATTCTAATTAGAGGAAAAATTTTATGTGGAATTTCGTTCGTTTGTGGTAAATATTTTACGATATAAGGTTATAAAAGGCTTGGGTTATGTTTCGATCAGTTCATTTTCGATTTGATTGGTACAATAGCCACTGGTTAAGTAAATTAAGTAGACTGAAAAAATAATTATTATTTGAAATTGTTAAATTTCATTTCCTTGACATTTGATTCAATTTGGATTCGCAAAAGTTAAATTGTTACAAAGTCTTTCGATTCGATTTCAATGACAAATCTGTGTTCACTCAATCGATTTTCAATACTAAATTCATATAAAAACGTCAAATGTGAACTTTGCTGAATGAATCGGTATTGAACTGATCGATATATTGTAGCCCTTTCTTGAGAAATAAAAATTTCGTCCTGCAATCGAAAATTATATGGTCGTATGTTAAATGGAGTAAATGATGCCAAATGGTAAGTGTAGGAAATATGCAACTATTCTACTATACGCTCATTGATCATTGATGGGCCAATTCAAATGTATTTAGGTGACTTTTATATATGACCTTCACATCAATAATAGTTATAGAATGAAATCTGTTTATTTTAATATCACATGTTATGGTAGATAATGTAAAATTAGGTATATACTTACGTAATAAAGACGTACAGAGTGCCGCTATGCATTATGCTTCATGCATATAAAAGTAAATAGTATATAAATAAAATGGTAGCATAACACCAAACCAATGGTAGCTGATAGTGTCACTATGTATGTGCATTTGAAATTCGTACTGCTTTATCTGGTACTACTTAAAATTCGTATGCTGGAGATGAAATGTCTGATTGAAAACAACATAAATCTATTGGAATACTTATCTATCATAACAAACCTATTGTTTTTCACGTTTACCGCACATTTTTATTCATTTTATGAGATAATATGGAATCACTATATCCTATATCCATCGTCGCCCTCGCCATCGAATAATCTTGTTTTATGTTCAAAGATATTAACATTTGCAAATTAATTTTTATAGTTCCATTAAAAAACTGGATAATTTAAAGAAAATGGTACTAATCAAATTATTACTAATGAGGACGAACTAATGAGGTCAATTAATGAGGACGAAATTATTTTCCATAATTTAAAAAATATGTTAAAATGTTGAAATAGATTTATGGACATGACAAAATTGAGTAAATATTAAACAATTTACAGGATATTTACAGTTACAGGATAGCATGACTTTTACAATAATTTTTTTGTAACGCACTATTACTAATATTACACATACATTTTATGCAATAATTTTAAATATAAAAAATGTGACAGTCTCATTTCCATTTGTTACTAAAACTAAATAGCTAATAATTTAAAATAATTATAAATAAAACTGGTAAAAAATGAATTTAATTATAATAAAGTAATGAATATAAAATAAAATAAATCGAAAGAATTGCGCGATAGTGGATAGCTATCGTTTGTGTATTTAATTGGATTTTGGTAAAGGCAATAATTCTTCCTTTTTTACTCTTTTACTGAAATTGGATGGTCTTTCATTATATCAAATCCTGATAGATTGGTTATTTTAGCAGTTTGATTTTAAAAACTAAATCATCCTGTTTAACTTCAGTCTCCCGGTAAACGTTAGATAGTGTTATCAAACTCTTGTACCAAAAAATGACCTTGTATCAAATTCTTATATCAAAGATTGACCGTGCTCTGTTGTTCTAAATAATTTAATAAAAAATAATTTATCTAGCGCTTTCCATTCTGTTCTAGTTCTGTGGTCACATGAATATAATATTTAAAATGACACACTTCAATATTTTTGCAACGTATTTCAGTTCTTTAATTTTTCGGAAATCTAATTTGGTGAGTTCATTAATTGAATTGTTGCTTAATACAAAATTTACTAATAAGTGTATGATATTATTAATTATTGGTATTGCATTGCTTTAGTTAAATTAATTAATACAACCATTAAATTTGCAAATAAAATCAATTAATTTCTGAACATGACATATTTAATAGTAAATTACTTTTAATTATCATTAACGAAATATACAATCCACATAAATTATAATTTAAATGTAAAATATAGAAATACATTACCGCATAATTAAATTAATATCCATTTGTAAATCTGTTAAAAATATTTGTTTCCATATTTGCTTTAATTTGCTCTAACAATTTGTAATTCGTTATTACTATGTAAATTTGTTTCCCTAATTTAAAGAAAAAATGTTGATCGATATTTATAATTCATACTTGGTCTTTCCATAAGTTGGTCTTTCCTATTTTCTCAATTTAAGACCACATTACTTAAGACACAAAAATAATTATGGAATAGATTATCAATAATTCGTAATTAAACTTAAACGGAAGGTAGATTAAAAGTTAGAGAAGGAGAGGATCTGACTGAAAGGAGAAAAGATTCACGCAACGACGCTTAAAAGTCCTTCGAATTCATGGAAGTCTCTAATCAATGTAATTTATTAACGAAAATTATTATTTAACAATATATATACTAAATATAAAAAATTGGTTACTTTGACAAAGTTAATTTTATAAATTTCGTATCAACCCAGAAGCTCTGTGCCAATCCATTTTGATTTGATGAATTCTTCTATTTAATTGTGATAAGTTGTGGGCAATTAGGTTTGTATGTCTTTGCACCTTTCTATAGAAAAACATCACCGAATTTATTGAAAGTAGAATTCAATTTAGTATCAGTATCAGCAATAATATAATCTGCTTCATATTTTATTAAAATAATATTATAAAACTTGTGGTAACATTGACTAATTGAAGAAAAATATTATCCATAAAAAGAAATATATAGTGCTTTAAATTAACAACAACAAGCATTATCTATAATACTTCCCCTCATTGACGATATTCAATAAACATTTCACTGCACTGGAGTGTGATACCAGC
The DNA here is from genome assembly GCA_963920725.1 of Rhamphomyia laevipes. Classification (NCBI taxonomy): domain Eukaryota; kingdom Metazoa; phylum Arthropoda; class Insecta; order Diptera; family Empididae; genus Rhamphomyia; species Rhamphomyia laevipes. The sequence continues at coordinate 39,840,095 of OY987258.1, read as the reverse complement.
GGTGCAGAAGATAAATAAGGCTACTAAATAAATTTTCACTCATTTTTCATATTATATTTGATAATGGTTCAATTAATTTGTCATTCTTCTGGTTTTGTATTTGCTAAAAACAATTTTATTTTTATTTAGTTTCTTCTTCAATTCATTCTGATTCTTAAATATAATTAAAAAAAAATTTTTTTTATTTTTATCAAAGACTGGAGATAATTAGGATATCAGTTTAAGTGCTTCTGAAATATAAAAAATCAATTCGTAAAATAAATTGTCTCTATATAGTTCATAGTTGTATAGTATTCATACCCACCCTAATTTAAATCATACCTTCATCAACTGGTAATAATAAGTTTCAAATTATAATTATATAGTAATTTAAAAAGTAAATTCTCACTTTTATACTCACGTGTTTCTTATCGTTTTAATAAAAAATAATTTAGTTCTTCCTGATCCTGATAATCGTGAGAATATCCCAAAATATTCAACCAGAATTTTTAGCTATTTAAAAAATGCTAATAGAATATTCATTGGTTGTATGTATATATAATGAAATACCATTAAATATGTATTAAATGACCTTAAATTTTAAGTTAGACCACAATTTTTAACTTTTACTGAGTAGAAATTAATTACAGATTTCGGATAATTTTATGATTTTTTTCTACTGAACGCAGCTTTCGAACATTAACCACTGCTTTCAAATCTAAAAAATAATATAAATTAATTCAAAAACTAAAAAAAACTATTAAAGACACTTTCCTCAATTACACATTCGATTCAACAAATTTTTCCATCTGTATTTCACAAAAATTTCAGGGGATCCCAATCCTAAATGAAGCTTTATAGATATATGATTACAAAAAAATCAAATACGTTATAAAAATATGCATCCTTGGCTCTTCTCATTGCTTTTCTAAAGTTATGTAGTATGTATATTATTTTCAGAATGTAAAGGTAATACATATAACAATTTTTGATGGCAACAGTTTTAAAACTTATATAAAATTCAACTACATTCTGCATGTAAAAAGCATATTATGTTATGAGCTGTCAACAAATATGTTCAACAGTTTTCTAGGTAGGAAAATCTTAAAAACAAATTGTAAAAATTAAAATATTTTTCGGTTTTATCTGAATGTACCACATTATATGCCACATTTGTACATTTTTCACTTTTATTCCACCAATTCGAACAATCATATAAAGGTTTTTTTTAACAATCATAAATGGACCAAAAATATTGCTTGCAATTTTCTTTAAGCAGGTTCCATAAGGATTGCATACGTACCATTTTTGGGATAATTCCATTTTTCTAAAAAAAAAAATTAAAATAACTAATTAATATATTGGCCTATTGGCAATTTTTGTTAATTAGAGATAAAACATAGTAAGCTATTTAAAATTAATAAATAAATAATAATATTAAAATATATTTTTAATACGAAAAAAACATCGAAGACGTAGAGATCTTGTTTTGTAATTAATATAATTTATTTTTATTAAAACGCTTTTATTAATATCTAAAAATTCTAAATTAAAATGCAAACACTTCAAGGAAAATTAATTCACCAGGTTTGTACAAGCAAAAAATATGTATAGAAAGAGAACAAAACTCATATAAAAGTTTTTATTGTGGTATTTAATCTAAAAATTTCGAGATTAAATTCCACAACCCACAAGCATAAAGCTTTTTTCAAATACATACGTAAATAAACCTATTAGTACTTTTATATATACATATTATTTCTTAGTTTTATGGAAGTATGAGTATTTGAAAAAAGCTTTCATGCTTGTAGAATTTAATCTCTCAATTGTGCGTTCATGCGAAAGTTTTATATAAGTTTTGATCTCTTCCTTATAAATAGTTTTTGATACTTTCAAATTATTACTTTAATTCAATAAAATTTTATAATATTTGAACTTTATTCTTTTAAGATCCATTCGCATTCCAATATATTTCAAGCAGTCCAGCAAAATATTGTTTTAATTGCAAAATGTTGCTACTCAAATATATACAATAATAATAATAATATGAATAATTGTGTTAAAAACTTATATACAAGAAATTTATTTAACGATAATAAATTCAAAATTATAAATTATTTAAAACAATTTCAATCTACAGTATCAGATGTAAACAATACCAACAATAAAATCTATAAAAATATTAAAATATTACCAATTTCAATTATTAAATCAAATAATAATAATAATAATAATGAATATATTTTAGTTAATCATAATCCAAAATTAAAATGGACTATTACACAATCATTTCCTGATTATATTTCAGATTATATTGTAAAAATTTGTACTGAAATACATCAGAAAAATGATATAAATAATAGTAGTACTAGTAGTAATAAACCATTTTCATTTCATTCTGGAAAATATAGAATGAATCAAGATACAGATATTACTAAAGAATATTATAAAACAATCAGAAATAAAGATGACATAAATTTAACTAAAAATAATTTGTACAATGAAGTGTCAATTGCTTGTAATATAATTACATCAAAAAATCAAAATCATTCTAAAAAAGATGTTTCCTTAACAAAATCAAATAAACCATTAATGGTACAATTACATAATTATAAACTAAAGGATCAAATTTATAAAACTGAAGCATTTAAAAAAAAATAATGGTTATCTATAGTCAGCTTTATTAATATTCATTCAAGTTCAATTTACATTGTATACTTAAAGCTAGTAAATATGAAATATTATGTAAAAATTATGTTTAGTGATCCTTCTAAGGAATACTCTAAACTATTTAATTTTTGATTATTTTTTTTTTTAATAAATTTGTTTTTTATATTATAATATTTTCGATTAACTAAGTTTTAGCTTAAATTTTATTTTAGTTATTGGCATAAAAAAATCGGAAAAATACAAATAATTTTTATTTTTGATACATAAAACTTAACGATAAAGGCAATAAAAAAGACAGACCAAACAAATTAAAATTGAATGTATTTTAAATTTTATATTATTTTAATGATTCATGTTTTTGGTGTTGCGGTTATCTAATTCTATTATGTATTAATATTGATCATATCTGCACAGTTTACATATAAATTTCTAAATCTTCGGGCTTCTGGGTTATTGGTTTATCGCCCTTCTACATACGTGGTAGTACATTATTGAAATTTAATTTTTTATTTGGATATATGATTTTTAATCTAAATATATTAATCTCTCTGGTGGTGTTATTCCATTTTGTAATGGTTTAAATATATAATTATTGCCGCATAACCTTTATGATCGATATTACTATTCCCGGTATTCTCTTCTTTGTGAATATATTCATTCCGATTATGTAGTTCGATTGGATTCGATTTTATGGAAAAATCATCGATCGTAGTCCATTATGCAGTTCGATTGGATAAAATTGTAATTCAATCGAACTACATAATCGGCATGATTGTCTTTCAATTTTTGATTTTCTCCATATTTGAAGCGCTAAACCAAATTTGGCATCCGAATGTTAAAATAGGTCCTTAGTTTTATTAATGCATTTTACGCTATTTAGTTTTTCCATTTAGGTACTTCTTATAAAATAATTTTTTAACTTTGCCCTGGGACGTTTTGATTATTTAGTCTATCATTTAAATAAATACCTAAATATTTGACATTTCTGTAATGCTGAATAGTTGTACAATTTTTTCTTATTTTAAATATTCTCCAATTTTTGCTTTTTCAAGTCCCATTCTAAATAGAATTTTTTCACATTTCATTTATGCATAATTTCCATTTGATGTTTATATCAAAAATAGCATTTTAATATTAAACTGGCTGTCATTATGATATTTTAATATAATTAAAAAATAATTAATATACTTAAAACCAAACCATAATAAGAATAAGGTTATGCAAAGTAACATTAACTTATCGAATGGAATTCAATCTTACTTTATTTAGTTGGTAATGTCAAAATATTTCTCTATATTTGTCAAAAAATTATCATAGGATCCATTTATTTATTTGTTATTTTATTAATAATTTAAAAATAATACTCTGTCAAAATTCTGTACGGCACCTTCGATTGAGATCGTAATTAAACTTAAACGGAAAGTAGATTAAAAGTTAGAGAAGGAGAGGGAGAGGATCTGACTGAAAGGATAAGAGATTCGCGAAATGACGCTTATTCCTATTATAACTTTCTAGTACCAACTCTTTAATGGTCGTAGGTTTGTTTAAGCAAGCTTATACTTATTATAGTTGAACCTTTAGACAGAAACAAGGGATATTTTAAAAGTATTTCTTTTATAGTTTGATAATATATAATTAAAGTACTTACATAAGAATCTCATAGACCAACTCTTTCAACAATAATCACAAATTAATATGTTTACAACAAGCTATACAATAATAAATAAAAGTCCTTAGAATTTATGGAAATCTGTAATCAATGTAATTTATTAACGAAAACTAAATATATAAATAAGAACTTAGTTATCTGTCGCAAAGTTGATTTCATAAATTTCGTATCAACCCAGAAGCTCTGTGCCAATCCATTTCGATTTGATGAATTCTTCTATTTAATTGTGATAATTTGTGGGCAATTAAGTTTGTGTGCCTTTGCACCAGTCTAGAAAAGCATCACCTAATTTAGTAAAAGTACAATTCAATTTAGTATCACCAATAATATAATCTGATTCATATTTCATTAAAATAACAAATATTATAGAACTTGTGCAAACATTGACTAATTGAAGAAAAATATTATCCATAAAAAGAAATATATAGTGCTTTACATTAACAACAACAAGCATTATCTATAATACTTCCCCTCATTGACGATATTCAATAAACATTTCACTGCACTGGAGTTTGGTACCAGCGGTGCAGAAGATAAATAAGGCTACTAAATAAATTTTCACTCATTTTTCGTATTATATTTGATAATGGTTCACTTAATTTGTCATTCTTCTGGATTTGTATTTAACCTAAAAACAATTTTAATTTTATTTACTTATCACAAAGACTGGAGATAATTAGGATATCAATTTAAGTGCTTCTGAAATATAAAAAATCAATTCGTAAAATAAATTGTCTCTATATAGTTCATAGTTGTATAGTATTAATACTCACCCTAATTTAAATTATCCCTTGATCAACAGGGAATAATAACTTTCAAATTATAATAATTATGTAATGTAGTAATTTAAAAAGTAAGAAGTAACTATACTCACGTGTTTCTTATCGTTCTAATAAAAATTACCAATTTTGTTACTTTAGTTCTTCCTGGTCCTGATAATCGTAAGAATATCCCAAAATATTCTACCAGAATTTTTAGCTATTTAGAAAAAACTGTTATAGAACATCCATTGGGTGTAAAAATAATGGAATATCATTAAATATGTAAATATAAGACAGTAGCATTAAAACTCACCTAATACATTCTGCCTGCAAAAAGAATATTATAACCTGTCAACAAATTTTCTAGCTAGGGTTAGCGCTGCAATGGAAATTTCTTCTAGTAAAATATAATGGATTGAGCTTACAATTTTCATTAAACAGGTTCCATAAGGATTTAGTTTGCTTTAAACAAGTTCCATAAGGACGTACCATTATATGGATAACTCCATGTTTCTAATAAAAACTAATTAAAATAACTAGTAATATATTTGCAATACTTCATTATTAGCCATAAAACATAGTAAGCTATTTAAAATTAATAAATAATAATATTTAAATGATTCAAATAAATTTTTAATACGAAAGAAACATCGAGCATGTAGAGATCTTGTTTTGTAATTAATATAATTTATTTTTTAAAACACTTTTGTCAATATCTAAAAATTCTAAATTAAAATGCAAATACTTCAAGGAAAATTAATTCACCAGGTTTGTACATAAAAGCAAAAACTATTTATTGAAAGAGAACAAAACTCATATAAATTTTTTTATTGTGGTATTTAATCTAAAGATTTCGTGATTAAATCCCACATCCCACAAGCATAAAGCTTTTTTCAAATACATACGTAAATAAACCTATTAGTACTTTTATATATACATATTATTTTTTAGTTTTATGGAAGTATGAGTATTTGAAAAAAAAGCTTTCATTCTTGTAGGATTTAATCTCAATTGTGCGTTCATACGAAAGTTTTATATAAGTTTTGATCTCTTCCTTATAAATAGTTTTTGATACTTTCAAATTATTACTTTAATTCAATAAAATTTTATAATATTTGAACTTTATTCTTTTAAGATCCATTCGCATTCCAATATATTTCAAGCAGTCCAGCAAAATGTTGTTTTAATTGCAAAATGTTGGTACTCAAATATATACAATAATAATAATAATAATAATATTATGAATAATTGTGTTAATTGTGTTAAAAACTTATATTCAAGAAATTTATTTAACGATAATAAATTCAAAATTATAAATTATTTAAAACAATTTCAATCTACAGTATCAGATGTAAACAATACCAACAATAAAATCTATAAAAATAATAAAATATTACCAATTTCAATTATTAAAGCAAATAATAATAGCAATGAATATATTTTAGTTAATCATGATCCAAAATCTAAATGGACTATTACACAATCATTTCCTGATTATATTTCAGATTATATTGTAAAAATTTGTAATGAAATACATCAGAAAAATGATATGAATAATAGTAGTAGTACTAATAATGAACCATTTTCAAATCATTCTGGAAAATACAGAATGAATCAAGATACAGATATTAATGAACAATATAATAAAAGAATCGGAAATAAAAATGACATTAATTTAATTAAAAATAATATGTATAATGAAGTGTCAATTGCTTATAATATATTTCCATCAAAAAATCAAAATCATTCTATAAAAAATGTTACTTCAATAAAATCAATTAAACCATTAATTGCACAATTACATAATTATAAACTAAATGATCAGCTTTATAAAACTGAATCAGTAAAATCAGTAAGTGGTCATATTTACAAAATTAAATCAGTAAAACCTCTAAATGATGAAATTTATAAAACTAAATCAATAAAAGATCTAAAGGATGAAATTTCTAAAACTAAATCAATAAAACCAATAGAGGATGAAATTTATAAAACTAAATCAATAAAACCTCTAAGGGATGAAATTTCTAAAACTAAATCAATAAAACCACTAGAGGATCAAATTTCTAAAACTAAATCAATAAAACCACGAGAGGATCAAATTTATAAAACTAATTCAATAAAACCTCTAAAGGATGAAATTTATAAAACTAAATCAATAAAAGCTCTAAAGGATGAAATTTCTAAAAGTAAATCAATAAAACCACTAGAGGATCAAATTTCTAAAAGTAAATCAATAAAAGCTCTAAAGGATGATATTTTCAAAACTAAATCAATAAAAGCTCTAAAGGATGAAATTTCTAAAACTAAATCAATAAAACCACTAGAGGATCAAATTTCTAAAACTAAATCATTAAAACCACTAGAGGATCAAATTTATAAAACTGAACCATTTAAAAAACATAATAGAATATCATTAACAATAGCAGCAAAGTTATCTAAAGGTAATTTAAAAAATCATTTATTGGTTAAAAGGACGATATTAAAATTTTCAAAACGAAAATATTCTACATTTAGACTAGGTAAATTATTATCGTGTAAAGTTTATAAGGGAGCAATAAAAGAAGCTAAAAGAAGACGTAAAGAAATTGATGATATGAAAAAAGGTATAAAAAAAGTTGTCCCTTGTAAGAGATGTGCAAAAATGGATTCAATTCCTGACAATTGTTATCCCGTACCAAAACCAAGTTGTGCTCCTTCCAGAAATAAAAGAAATCGATAACGATACGCTGCAACGAAGCTTTGTTCATAATAATCAAAATGCATTATATAATAATTAATTTTTTTTTTTTCAATTTTTTTAAATAATATGAAAATATATAATAAATATAGAATACGGAATAAAATTTTAAACCTGTACATCTGCTGTGTTACTATATAATTATTATTAGACGTTTAGATAAAAGGACCTCCTAGCAGCAACAAAATTGGACCGAAACAATTCGGTGGTGTATCAAGCGGATACTTCAAGGCGATGCAAAAGGAGGAAACAGTCCAATTTCACGAATTTCACTAGAAGGGGAAGTAAACTCGAAGCTGTTCCTTCCTGGAACATCAAAAAACCTGTAAGCAACACAGATACTTGAAATTAATAGGAAAAAGCCAAAATAATGGAATTATGCTTTACACGTCACTGTAACCTCATCAAAATACTGTTACACACAATGGGAATTTATGCGGACCAGGGTGTGTATGGTCTGTAAACTCGAGAAAGATGTCGTTGAGAGGCATTGATGTCTTAAATTTCGTCACCCTATGTTGTCGGTCCTTCGGAAATGTCGCGACTACATTAACAGTGTGAGGAATAGTTAAAAAAATAAAACCCAATAAGCCAAATGTCAGCAGGGATTTGAATTATATGTAGCCTACTCTTATACCCTATACCTAAACCTAACAGGCCATATAACTACGTTTACTTATTCTCTAAAAAAAATGATAATTACCAATAATAATAACAATTTTCTGATAATAAATTGAAATTTCCAGCCTAACCAAAGGTATTAGTAATTCTGCCATATTTCTGTTAAAGCTATCAAAAAAAATTAAATGATAATAAATCAAAAAAAAAAGAAATAAACCATTTCAAAGTGTCCTCTTCCTTAAATGACAATCCACAAAAATAACTAATTGAAATAATTAAGTTTTACAAACAATTAAATCTTCATTATTAACATACGTTATTAACATAGGTATTTAACATACGTTCTTTACTATAGAGATTGAAAAATATTTCTTCTAATTAATTGTCTTAATCCAAATTGAACTGGGAATTTATATAAATTTTATTTTAAATTTTCTATGGCACCAGAAACGTAATATTTATATTCCCATGCCATCATTTAATTGACATTATATCAAAAGAGACTGCTAACCAGTCAAATTGTATAATAATTAGCTGCATATATGGAAGTATGATTTATGACATTTCCAATACAACACACTTTTACCACAAGCTGTGTGACCCTAAAATGCAAATCATTATGAAAAAAGAAATGATTAAATTAATTATATAAATGATTAAAATTAATTTATAATAATAAATTCATAGCGTGTCATAAAAAATTCACCCTACCGCACCTGTAAATGCAGCATTCATTCTCCAACTTTTTTTTTTGTCATAAGATAAATTACAATAACAAAATTATTGTTAAATTCTGCCATAAATATTATTTCCCATAATAAAATATGTTATTTTCCTGTCGTAGCTAATATTATTATTAAAAAATTAAACAAATTCAATTCGACAGGCTTTAAAAGGATCAAGAATTCAATGTTATTTATTTTTATTATGTTTGTCTGATAGTGAAGGGGATGAATATTACCAAATATATAATATAACAGAATTGTTCCTACACATATTTCAGACACCGAACAGATGTCAAATATTTCAGACAAGAATGAGCCTTGATATATTAAATGTTTGTGAATACAATAAAATTATTACGATTGTGTCTCGGAAATGTTAATGCATGTACAGATTTATTTTGTAAATCATATTCAGAACAATATGAATGTGTATAAGATTTAACGTCGTAAGGTCTGACAATTTGTATAGCTCAATATTATAATAGCATAATAAGAAAACTGTATTTATAAGCCCAAAATGAGTAAAAGTCAAAAGCGTGCAATATGGATGTAGCGCTTAAACAAACAAATTTAAATCGTATCAGCTATCAACGAAGATTGTAATAAATTAAATTGAAAAGTGTCGAATGAATTTTGTATAATTCATGCAACTTTGAGATGTAATAATAATTTATGTATATTGTGATTTGTGGTTGGCGTTATGGTCGAAAATATTTAATTTGTAAAGCATTTGAATCTAATCTTATATTTGAAAAGCATAAGATTATAATATTTTAAAATTAGAGTTGATTTAAATATAGTTAAATAAAATTAAAGTTCATTTAAAGATTAATGAAAAATTATGCTTTGTTATGCTTTAAAAGTAGACTTTTTAAAGTTTGCCAAAACATAGCTTTCTAGACCTTTCCACCAATAAATTTTTGATAGATAAAGTAATATTTTTTTTATTTCACGAACACAAACGTTAATTTAATAAATCCTTTTAATAAAATGTCTCTCTCAATAAAATGAAATACAAAATTTAACAATACTGCAAATATTAGAGGATTCACTTAAATATTTATATAAAATTCTATATCCTTGCAATAATAAGCTACGAATACATATATATGTATATCCTTTTATTTATGGTGCGTGTATACGTGAATTTTATATGTATAAACTATTATTTATTTTATAAAAAATTAAATTATACGCATTAACGCAGAGCGAAAACATTAATCTAAGTACGTATTGTTAGTACAGGACATTATTATTATAATTATTATGAGAGTTCCCCGAATGCATATTTGTATATCCAGGAAATTGTAATAACACTAAGCAGCTAACTTTTTTATAACCATATTTATAATACCATATCCCATTGATAAGATGTAAGTCCGCCTTTGGCACGTGTGCATAACAAATTTACTGAAATATATTTTTGTAATGCGTTTTTTCCATATAAATATCATAGTTTTTAGTTTAGTGGTACGGATTTAAGGGAAACAAAACCACTATTACCAGAAACATATGGAAAGAATTTTGAAGTTAGAAAGTTAAGGGGATTGTGCGATCTTTTACGTTTATGCAGTTTAAATATTAAAGATATTACATAAGTCAAAGGATCTAAAAGTACCTGACAAACGAACTCATTTCGAAAATAGTATTTGTTTAAAGACTATGTCCTCTATTGTTTTCAAAGTTTAACTATACAAAAGGATTTAGCTGACTAGCTAGTTACTTAGAAACATAAAGGCTGCTAAATTGTCGAATACAATTAAGTTTGTTATCTACCTTTCACTAATAGTTTGATATGATCCTGCTTGGTTAAAACAACCATAAATTTGTGATTATAGATTATTAAACGTTCCTTTTGGAATTACAAAAGCGGATAGATAATCAGCTTAAAACTAGATTTTCTGATAAATTTCAGCGAGAAATTCAATAACAAAATATTTCTAAGAATTGTAAGAAATAAAGCAATTTTATCATCGTAAAAAAACTAACAAGTCACGAAACAAATCAAGAGTTGTAAAGATATTCTATTGAATTAAATTTCCACCTTTCCACTCTGTGTCATGATTTAAACTTAAACAATCCTAATCTTTTTATGAATCAATACAAAATATGACATCTAATTTCTAAATGAAATTAATAAGCCGATAATGTTCTTTGTTTCCATTAAACACATTTACAAAATATCCTTTTAAAGATTACAAATAAAAAAATATAAAATCCCTTTTTGCACACAGTTTATTTACTATGTTAAATAAAATCCTGATGATTACTTAATCCAAATAAAAGGTTGGGTTTTTGTAAATGTAATAAAAATGATGTTTTGTATATGTAGAAGTTTTGTTATTATCCTTGCAATGACAATAAATGCACATAATAATAATTTCTAATTTCATCCTTTTTTGTTTGACAAATTATTAGGATTGGTTATTTTTATATATTGCTCTTTATTTGTTGTAAAATTTTACATAGTATTTGAAGTAAAACTAATATTGAATTTTTGATGTAATTTATATTTTTCCTTTTTTATAAAACTATAAATGTTAATCAGAGGGTAAAATAAAATATATATTTGACATGATTTCTTGATCCTTAATGTTATTTTGTACGTTTTGACTAAAATTACAGTTGAGTATAATCCTTGATTAATTTTTCGCACACCCTTCTGTATTTATAATTAAAATATTTTCCGTCATTTTTCAATTTATCATTTTCTATATTCGAAATTATAATTTCCAAAATAATTGTTAAATATAACATAAAAAAAATGTCTGTGAAAATGTCGAAAAAGTGTGTGAAAAATTAAAAGAAAATAGGTTGAACACGAGCGGAAATCGGATATTTATTAAAGGGAATATTTGTTGTTATATAACAGGTGGTACAAAAATCACTTGGTTATTCTACAATTTAAATAATTAATTTTAAATTATTTGATTTTAAATTAGCATCATTCTTTTTTTGATTACTTAATCAAGAACAGTTTAATCAGAAAATATTTTTTTGAAAATTAAGAGATGCCATAAAATATAAAATATCATGTTTTACGAATCTGCTTTACACTGTCGTCACCGATTTGTTTATCACTGTTTCTTGTCAAAAAGTAAATTTCAGCAAACAGGAAAATATTATATGTTAAACACGTACCAATCATTCTGCACATTATATTAATATGGATCAAAAATTTAAACAATTTTATTGAAAAAATGAGAAACAACCTGTGAAAAAGGACAGTTTTAATTCTTATATACCGAAAATATTTCATACATTTTGTATGGTAATAAAAATAACCTTTAACAATTTCCAACAATTTTAAAGATAATGTTCCCGTAATTTCAAAACTTGTCCACATCCTCACAAAAAACTGTTCCCCATTCGACAGCCTTAAAGTAGAAAACAAAATAAAAATACATTAAATATATTTAAAAATCCTTTTCCAATTTAATGAACAGAGTTTTTCTTTGAATTTACTTTTCATTTAACCTGGAATTGTGATGTTTGTTGTGTACTTTTGAATTTTCATATTTTAGAAACGTGATAAATTGTAAAGTTATAACCCTTTTTTTTGGATAAATCCAATCAAATAGATAAAAATTAATACTGACGATGAAAATGGAGTGAATGAAATGAACTTGTATGCTATATTAGAAGAGTTCAAGGGAAAGCAATCAATTCTTTGTGAAGAAGGACGTGAGTAAAAGATTTTGAAGTACATAATTAATTATTGGATGCATATAAGATTAATCAGAAATATGAAAGATCTTCAAAAGAGTAAACGTTGCAGGATTCCATTTTAATAATATGACAATGAAAATTGATCATCCGCGATTATGTTGAAAATATTCGATATATACCTCGAGCATATACTAATAATCTAAATTTATTTAAATCTGTATTTTCTAATACAGCAACTCTTTACTTAACCTATTAACCATTTATATAAATAATAATAGTAAAAGCATAAAGATCTAATCGAAAATATTTAAAATCCATAACATAAAAACATACACTGATTCAATATAGTGTAAAATGAGCATCCAATCAAGTATGAACTAAAACAATAACAAGAACAAATGATTTGACATAGAATCATTTAATTCCATTAAACTGGATAAATATAGAAGATGAGCAATAAAAAACATATTTAGTAAACACATTAACAAAGATTGATTAAGAGAAGAATATTCATCAGTCCAGGCATTATTCAAATTGTCTGAATGTGATATAAAAGTATCAGAAAATATAACTTTGAATCTAAAAAAGGAATTTCAAATTGTATAAAAATGACGCTTCACTTTATTGGTTGGTATAGTAAAAATTGAGAGTAACTAGTAATTTTAGGTATCTCATCAATGTAGTTGTCATTTTATGACAAGCCTTGTTGCGGCTGGAATAATAAATTTCGGAAATTTGGTGGTTTTTTTAAAAAGTTATGATTATACGTCGGTGGGAGAGTGCAACGAATCTTTGTGGCCTTGGTACGTGGAGGTCTTCCTACATTCTAACCAACCGCCCAACCAATGTATTTGTAAATCTGGGTTAAAAAAATGGAAATGATTATATGAGAAAAGCTTTGGGGACAAACAATAGTCAAACAAATAAAAAGGAGTTCAAGGAAAATTTATTTTGTAAAAAGTGAAAAGAACCAACCTCCCTTGTACTCCTTCTATTTAAATTCTATGATTTATATCACAAAAATATATTTATCACAAAACCATCAAAAAAGTTATCACCAATTATTTTGTGACTGTTCCAGAATTGTTTTAGTTTAAAAAATACAAAGTCAATTTCAGTCAAATTTTATTCTATTTTTTACTGAAGTTCCTTGTTGCAAAGGACATTCTAACTTAAAACTTGTTTATGGAAAATGTTTTGACTGAATTTTCTTTGGGGTTTTAACTGATATTCACAAAGACTTCTCTAATCTATGTTATACAAAAAAGTATTTTATATTACTATTTCGAAAATTTTAACAAGGATCCCAGTTAAATTACCGACCTAAATTTTATTTTCACCATTTCCTTTAATCACAACACTTTGTTGTTATTCCATAACTCATCATAAAATGATTGCATGTTTATGAACTATAAAAAAGCATTACAATTTCTCTAGGAAGGACAAGAAAAATACCAGTCAAAAATATTTAAGTCAAAAGAAGGAATATTCAGAAAAAATGAGTTATTGTATAGTAATTTTGTAAAATAAGGTCATAAATTTTAATCAAAATTTAAATTTAAATCTTTTTCAAGTAACTTTAAGAAGTTAAAGTTATTTTACTATCTTCAAGTACAATTACTAGAATTATAATTATAATTCGGATTAGCTTTTAAAATATTGAAATTATGGGGAAAAAATTAGGTCAACTTAAAAAAATGTATACCAGACTTAATTTAACTAACACAAACATTTAATAAAAATCAGAATTATTAGAATTTCGTGGCATTAATCAGAACATTTTGAAAAATATGTAAAACATGAGGACGAATATTAATAATATATGCACATTAAGTCTATATAGGCTCAAGGCTCACCTGTCTTCAAAAGAATACACTTTTCTGGACAAGTTATTCGGTTCGAAATTTAATATTTTTATGCATTATGCAAAGGCATTCATTTCTGAAATTTTAATCAATTTTATTAGATATTTTCCAAATAACTCAAAAACTCTTCAACATTTTCTATTATTCAAATTCTAAAGGATATTTTAATGTCATGTTATATTATTTAAAAACAGTATTTTTCAAATCATTTTTGGGATACGAATGTATTGCACTATTTTGAATAGATTCACAAATATTTGGTAAATTTATTATTTGCTTAATATTATTTTAATTACAAATAAAAATAAACCCATTTTAACAATTTCAGTTAAAATTATTCCTCTTTTTAGAAAATTCATAAAGCATTATTCATTTGCAGCAAAACAAATTCTGTAACATAATATTTAATAAATCGTACTTTTTAATCCTTATTTAATTTTCCAAATGAAAGGAAATTCTTTTTTAGATATTTTGTATATAGAACTCCACAAAACAATAACCCTAAGGAAAATTCACGAAAATAAAAAAAAACAAATGTATGCACTTCAATATAAATCCTATCATGCCACCTGGGAAAATTACATTAAATTTTTACCCATTAAAATAAAAATGTATACAACCAAAGGACCTGGTTGTACTGTACTTACCAACAACAACAAAAAACCTTATCACTCTATAAATAATACACTTAAAAAAAATACCCTTTTTTTTAAATAACTCGACCAACCAATAAATGTATACATTTACGAACACACACAGGACCTAAAGCGCAAATAAGCATAAAAAGGAGTCCTTTTGCCATGTAACAAAATTTTCATTGTTGTTTCTGTGTGAATAAAAAAAAAATATTTTAAGTCTCAAGAGTTTTTTTTAAGCTATTCGGTATTGCCTTTTAGTTCATCATCGTAAACCCATCAAATTTCTTTTTTATTTATTTTAAAATATCTATATTGTAATACCAATGTCTCATTGTTACGAAAAAGGATCATCATTCAAGAGTTTATAGAATTTTTATTTTTGTGAATTTACTATATGATGAATTAGTGGGGAAGTAAAGAAGTGTTAATATCTATATCTTCTTTGTGCTATTTTTATCTATTACTTAGGATTATGGAATAGTAGAAATTGAAAAATAGAAATAATGAGAATATTTAAATTTCACTGTTGGACTCTGTTGCGGGCATGTAAGTAAATTTATAGCACATGTATAAAATACTAATCAGCGAGTTATCAAGTACATAGTTATTGTTGATTAGTTAGATTTAAGGATTCATATCTCAATGTACTCTGAATGAATTATGTTAACTAGATTATGGTAGGTTTGAAAGATACATAAACGGTATACTTACTATATGAAAGAACTGCATGAAGCAGGGTTTCTTGATTGAAAACCAATTCTATACTACTGTCGAAATGCGACATGTGTAATGTGTAGGGTGGATATGTATAATGTGTATGATATAATGGGCTTAATTTTATATGAAACCCTAGTGGTGCACCTCTTCAAATCAATCAAAAAAAAGTTTCTTCCAAAAAACGATAAATTTCAATAAAAATAATCAAAAAATGTATAAATTTTGGGACATATTGCATATAAAAACTTACTCAAATTTTACGATTTCCATACAAATTTCATTTAGAATCTTTTTTTAGAAATCCGTCATTTCCCGCACCCTCCTGAATTAATTTTAACTATTCCTCTATTATAAAAATACAATTTTTTTTTTTACTTTATTTTTATGCCGATAGTAGTCAAGTTACGTTATAGATAAATAATGATATATGTATACTGGTGGTTGCCTGCCTGCAAGCTAAATAAATACTTTATTCACTTCACTGTTTTCTTATTAAACACCAGATGGATCCAAAAAGAATGATATGAAACTTTCTTTATCTCTATTATAATATTGTATACCAGAAATCTATATATAAAATTTGTATTCATAAACATGACTGTTTTTTTTTGGTTAGTAGTATAATATTAACAGAATCCTTCAATCAAATCATCCAATACCAGTAAACAACAAGGGATATTCATAAGGATGAAAATTGTGTATAGAATTATGATAAAGTATATAAATATATGTGTGTCTTTTTAACGTTAAATTTCTTTTAATATATTATTGATGACGACAATCGACAATGATGACGATAAAAGTGACTTGGGGGGTTCGTACTTTTGGTATATAGTAGAATGAAAATGGTAAATAATAGTAAATAAACTCTCATTGAAAAATATTAGAAACGTGACTAAGGATTCGATACGTTTTCTATTATTTTCCTTACCTTCCAATTAAATTGGTGTTCTCTTTTTTGGTTACTATCTGAATTGGTGATAAGTGTTAGTACAGATCAACTATGTAAATATGTTACAACAAAAAAAAAATAAACATATTTTTCTTTGGGGTAAGTGCTTTTCTTAAAGTATTTTTTTTTAACAAAGTTTTCTTTTTTTCATTGTAACATATATTTCAGAATGTTTCTGTTCTGAAGACAATTTTATATTTTCACTTGTTATTTGTAAAAGTTTTAGGAAATTGCTTCAAGATATATTAAACTAATGGATATTTTAGAAGTTTAACAACATGAAAACGAGATAAACAGAAAAAAAGATAACATTAGGACAACAGTGTAGCTGTAATAGGATGAATATAATTTATCTGGCTGAATAATAATTTGTTGACATATAGTTATAGGTCAAAAGAGTAATATAGAAAAAGATTAAAATGAGCTTTAAAGACTACTATAATTAACTACTTAGCCAATATTATATTCTCTGCGGAGTTAATATCGACTAGGAATAAGTTTTCCACAAAATATCGATTCATAACTCTACCAAGTAATTTCAATTTCTCCAATCTTTATTAATATTACAACTTACAACCATCCCCACATTTTCCCATAGCTTTCAACTGGTACTAGTAACTTTAAAATTAAAAAATGATGACACAGTATCTTTATAACAAAGTTGATGATAAAAAAAACGTACATACACTTCTTTAATACACTTCCATTTATTTCCTGGGGTCTACTGAAATATATACTGCTTTTATTAAGGGTTTATTAAATGATTTTTGTTACTATTCATGAAGTTTTCATAAATTACGTATAACAAAAAAAAAAACAGGGTGAAATTTTCAATTTATAAGTTCTAAATCAATTTTAATGCATAAAAAATATATATAAAATTCATTTTCAAGGGTGAAGGTTCACAAATTATATAACACGTACAGATAATACCAAAAAAAAAAAAAAATTAATAAAATAATTTTTGATTATATCGTTTTTTTTTTAAATTGTTAAGGATACAAAAAAAAGGGATAAAATTTATTATGTAATGATTGAAAATATATTTTTTTTTAGATAATAAGCCAAAAATCAACAATGACACGTGATTTGGTTATGGTTAATATTTAAGGATTTAGTGTCAATGTTTTTATGGTACATGATTTTTCTATTCAATAAGTGTGTCTTTAATATAATATCAATGACGAAAATGAACGATTAAATTTAAATATCCTTAAAAATTTATACCAAATATAACAAGACGATGTTAAGAAGATGAATTTTCAAAAGAAGAAATTTTTAATTAAATTTGTTATTTGGAGATTACTACATCAAATTTTAAATATCTTCTATCCGTCTACTGTTTTTACTACTACTGTTTTAATATTTTGTATAAATTTTACAAGTTTGTCTGAATAAATCTTTTTGGAGTGGTATGACAATTATCTACAACTCACTTACACTTCCGAGGCATATACAATCTTATATAATCTTATTTACAATAATGCTTCCCAATAAACAATTGGGTATATACAAAAGTGATCATTCAGTAGACATTACATTGTAAATTCCATCGTCTCATTAGCATATTATGCAACCCATTCAAATAATTCGTGTTTAAAAGAGCTGGACAGTCAGCAGTTCACACTAAGAATTATTTAGCATACATTTTAGTAACATAAATGTTTATTAATATTTTTTATAATTGAGCGACACTGTTGAAAACTTGATTAAATCACTCATTCGCTGGAAGTCCGTCTTGTTATTTAGGTTTTGGTTTCTCTAATGAATAATTATTATCAGAATTATCAATGATTTTTCCGAAAAGTATTATTTTTCTTGTAATTATATAGTAATGTCAAAATCAGTGCTACTGGTAATTGTTGCTAAAATTTAAATCTTTAATACTGCAAATAAGATTATTGGGGAATTTTACAATATTGTTTTACTACTGGCGCTGTTTATCATTACTTTAGAACAAAATTCATCAAAAATATTTAATAAGTAAAATATTTTGAAAGTTTTTTGGCTGTTTAATCTTTAGAGATAAATTCATAAATTTCGAAGGTTTCAGAATTTAGAAACATCTAACTAATACAACGAGATAATTATTTATTTTAGACAAGTTTGTAATTGTATTTTTACTATAACGAAGCAATATCAAAAATATTTTTAAATTAAAAAAGTGTAAATTAAAAATTGATGGTGATAATTTTTAGATTTCTGGGAAAACTTTTCATTATTACGTGATATTTTGTTTTAACTAGAATTATAAAATTAATTTTTACATTTTTATTAAAAACTTTAGAAAACGTTTTATTTAATTACTGAAGAAATGTTTATTGATATTTTTCGCGTTTAATCTAATTGGCATAATTTCATATATTTATTAATTTTGGTTGAGGTTCAATTAATAATATTGTAATAAAAAGAACTGTTAGAAATCAAATATAAAATTGGAAAAATTGAATGTAATTTTGGTTTTAATTTCACTATAGGACCATCAATGCCACCACTTCATCTTCAATGACACCACACCATCTTACATGTAATTTATAGCTGGTAACAATTATTTTTTTTGATGTTGTTTTAATTAGTTACGTATGATGATGAACTTTTAATAGAAGTTATTACATTTAAATAAGTACGAACAAGTTATTAGAAAATATGAAAGTCAAATAAGCTAAAAAATTACTCTATTAATGATTTCTGAACAAAGTTAAAACTTAAAACCAAAGGCATGAAATACGATACCAAAGAAAGATCTTATAAGAAGTTAATTTACCCTGAAAATTTATCAAACAAAATTAAAAGAAAACTTTTAAATGGATTATTATTTTTAAATATGATAAGAAATTGTATATAAATATAATAGAAGAGCTCCAGTATTGTTCGACGTATACTACATGATTTTAGACTACATAATTTTGTATACGACTTTTATATGTAAACCGTAAATAATCCATTGATTACTTCATAGTTGACGCGTAAACAATATCAACAATATAAAAACAATTCAAGATATATAAAAGAAATTCAACTATTCAACCCAAGTCTGTGTCGGATGATTCACTTTTTGTTGGATTGAATTTGTCTGTACATTTTTCAAGAATATTCAGGTGTTTCCTGTTGTGATATATCACTACAATTAGCGTTGTATCAGTCAAATTTGCAAGAATTACTGCGGTACTGAAAAAATTGTTTGATTAATTGATGCATATTTATTAATTAATTATTCATCACCATATCTTTTATTTTATGTAGAAATATTTCGTATAAATATTAATTTGTCATTCTTTACCTGAATTAAATGATATTTAATTAAGCATTATTCATCACAAGGCAAAATATTAAATGAATTTGTTGAAAATTTAATATTCTTATTTAAATATTGCTATATTAAAGACCAATTTTTTTATTTGAATAATTTCGATTCAATTTAAATATCGATTTTTATATTATTTAATTTTTTTTTTTTGTAGGATAAAATATCTTTCAATAATATTTTTTTTTTTATATAAAAATTGTTATTTTTATTTTATTTATTTTTTGCTACATTATTATCAATTATATTCAGATCACGCAATCGCCAATACGCACAAATTATTTTCAATATTGTGTAGTCGAAAACAGAAAATATTTATTTAAATAATCTACTAAATTATATAAAATCGTGTATCATGGAAACTGGGACACAGTGGAAAAAAAGTAATTCTTTATTACCATAAACACTGAAGTATGGTAGCATTTTGTCTTGGCAAAATGGTAGCGCATTATCATTTTCAATTTAGTTTTCAATCTTAGAAAATTGTAGTATGTCTAAAAATTGTCCTCATTTCTAGTAATAGCAGCACAAGCCTCATTTTCGAAAAAATACGGGACGGACTCATGATCCAGTCCATAAAGAACATTATAAAATAATACGTGATGAATGTAATTGTTGCTCTTCTTATGCTCTGAAGCCGAAATCTGACAATTTTGTTTATTAACGTAGACATTCAAATGGAAATGAGCTTCGTAAAGACCAAAAAATTGTTGTTTTTACATTTCGGTCATTTTCATTATTGTATTTTAATTATTTTAATCGATTCTCGAACGAAATTGGATTCATTATAATGGATAACTTTCTATTGTGAATATGTAAAAAAACTTATTGACAGAACTGTCAACGTAGCTAATTTTCTCCCTATGAAAAAAGTTCTAATTATTAGCCACTATATTTTAATTATAATTTAAATATTTTGTTGGTCTAAAATTCGTAAATATATCTCCTTAATTAATTGGTTGGACCTACTTAGCTGTTGTACTAGGACCATCTTACTCTTAATTAATTTGTTGGACCATATAAATCTAAAAACTTGAATGGCGAATATTTAATTCAACATTTTTATTAAAATTTATTTTCAGTGTAGAATTTATTTTATTAATAATAAATATTCAATAAAATAATTACTTTGGCTGGGTTGGTTTTTTTTTTTTGCATGAATAAAAAGGGCGGATGAAGTCTGATTCAAAAAAATGCGATATTTTTTATTATTTATTTATTACATTTTAATATTAGTTTCTATTTTTTTCTGACTTTCAATTTCACTTTATTTTTATGTTTATCTTCTAATTATTCTTTGCATAATTTTGCTTAAGAAACCCAAAACGTGAATATTAATTATGTTCGTGTTGTGTCGCTTAAGATGTTCAAGTTTAGTAAAATCAGTTTTACTCCTTGAATCCCATATAGTTCTTTTAACATCCTAATACACTATACTATACAATCAATCAACAAGAGGGAAAATCAGTAGTTATTAAGCTTGTTTGTATGCCAATACGCATGCCAAATACGAAACACATTTGACCTTGGTTCTGACATATATTTTTTTTGTCAATTTAATTTATTATGAAAAATGGCGATCATTGTTTGTCTTGTTGTTGGCAGATTGGCTGTATATAATAAGCACAATGATGGGTCCAGAATACTGTCCTGTTGTAATCCTGACATTATTTCTTTTAATGTCGTATATATACTTACATCCTCATGCTTAACTCGGAAGAGTTTTTCGGTAATAATAACTTGGTGTCCACTCCTTTAAAATCAACTAACCAAGAAGGATGAATTGGTAGTGACTTAATTAAATCTAGAACATATTAGGAACAAAAATTGATTTTCAAGAATTTAGTATCTAAAGTTTAGAGAATATAATCAATAAAACAATTTCGAAAATAGTATTGGAAAAATTTGTTATAAGTATTAAAATAATTTAAAAAGTTTAGTGTATAGCTCAAAATACCAACAAGTTTAACAACTACTGAATATCGCTCTTGCGGTTTGATTGATTGTATAGTGTATTAGGATGCTAGTACCGAAACATTTGTTTTGTATAGAATGGAAACCATCGACTCAAATAAGATGAAAATGGCGAATTATGTGCCTTCAGAATTTATAAAGTACTTATTTGTCTTTATCCTTAATGTTATTAAAAAAAATATTTCTCATGCTAGGATGTTCTTTTAACATACCCACAGTATTAAATAAAAAATAAAAATACTTATAATATTTAGTTTTTTTTCATTGATTTATGGTTAGATTATTAAATTAGCATTTTACTGGTCTTTTAGTAGGAATTCCATAATTTCGTTATTCTGTTGTTTTATTGGTTACGTTACACTAAAAAAAACAGTATCCATTTAACTGGGATTTATTATTTACATATATACCGAAATTGTTTTAATGATATAACGATATCTGAAAGCATACGGTCGAGTTAAATTATATATTTTGGTTCACTAAATACTGACGATGATTCTGACGACGGTGGTGGTCACTGTTTAACTTAGTTGTACTACGCGATTTGAATAATTTTTATTTAGTAACGATGATGACCACAATCCATATCGTTCCTGGATTGGGAATAAATTTTAATGGTATAGAAAAAAGTTAATGACAAAATACACATAGATTTTATAATTTTTCTGTTACTGTTTTTTGACATGATTATATTTATACAATTTTTTGTTACACTGTGTAATATTTGATAAACTCACATTTTATTCTGCCATTAACTTAATGCAAATATTAATAATTTGTGCTATTTGGATGATAAAAGCCACGATAGAAATACCAATAGCAAAATGAAAACATAAAAATGGTAAATCGAATTGGTTACGAGATTGTCGTCGTAGTCAAGTAGAATAATTATTTTATTTTGTATAGAGTCACGCAATATTGACCAGACATTTTTATATAAGGACATATAGAAATGAAAATTTCTAGTTTTTGTGGTTGGACATATAAAATTTTGGAAAATTGATTTTAATGTAATTTATATATAATTATTTATGTTAGATTTCGATTCAATTAACCTATCAATAAATGCAATAACAATTAATATTCATAAATTATTATCATATTTTCTAGTTAATTTAATTAATATTATTAAAATTATTAAAGAGTTCAATAATTTAGGTTTCTAGTTTATTTAATTTTGAAGTTATAGTAAACATAATTTTAATTTGGTTAAATAGTTTATAATTTAACAAATCAATGATTGTCATATTGTGTGAAATGTGTAAAATTGAAGGTTTTTGGTGTATTTTTAGTTTACACAAAAGGCAGAATTATGGATTCATATCAAAGCGTAACCAACTTTTTTTATTTGAAATATTCTATCACTTTTTACAGCATTCTTACAATTTGTTTGCTATGAACTTGAGAAATTTTAAATATAAGTTATATATAGATTTAAGATATTAATTAAAAATCATATTATCTTGAATATATTGTTCTCAAAAATGGCATTAACCGATAAATTAATAATTATCAATTATTTGCTTCTAGCAAACACTGAACAAAATTAATCTGACTGTTTCTGAATAATTGGACTATTAATTTTTCGTTTCCTACCATAGCTAGCAAAGGTTAATGACAATATAATAGAAGAGTAATGGAGGAGTACAGTAACAGAGGAGGTGTTCTATTGTTTCATCCTCCTCACATAGAGACCCAATCCAATCTACTCCCATGCTTCCTGAGTATAATATGACAATCATCTTTAATCATATTCCAGCCAAAAAAGGTTGAAATATCAATGGATAACAGAATTGTTCTCGAAATATTGACATGGTTTCACTATTTTGGCACCACCTGATATAAAATGTCAACAACTATGGTAGCAATACTAGAAAGGTTTGATGACAATATCGTCCCTTTAAAACTGACATCGCAATGCCCCTGAAGGTCCTCTGTTTTGTATGGTTATATTGAAGCAGAATAGTGTCAATAAAATTGAACTAAAGGATTTAATTTGCTCCACTACCACTATTAATAAAAATGTATTAGTTAAATAAAAATAAATTTGAAATAACCGAAATATAAAATTTCTTGATGCCATAATGCTTAAAAATATTAAACTATCAATTCTATTATAATTAATTAAATTATAATAATAACTAAAAGCTTTAACTTGTTATTATCATATTAGTAAAAATTGCCTGCCATAACTTCTAAAATCATGACATTTTTATTAAAAAATTTATTTCTGACAAACTGGATATTAAAATTTTAAAAAAACTAAATAATTATAAAAAATAAATAACTGTCTTTTATGATTTAATATATTTCATATAAAGTTAAAATCAAACCAGAAACTAACCATTAAAAAATATATTTAAAAAAAATTAAATATTAATTAAAATTATTTAAATATGCAAATTAAAATGTCAAGTAAATTTTAAAAATATATTTTCTCTTATGTGGTCGACAAGTATTCGAATTTACAATAAATTAATTTGCAATTCAATTATCTGGGTCAACAAATAAAAAAGAACTAATTTTTAGTTTATATAAAATTCATCATATTCGTCAGTGGCGTATAAGCCTAGGTTAGGTTAGTGCGGCGGCGGCTTGAGGCTACACATAGACAAACGCAGATCCTTAGTGTTACCGATTATTGGAGAGTTATTAATCCATCCGTAGTGCAACCTAATGATTTGTTAACCAAAGACAATAATTTAGTAAAATTACATTTATAGCTATAACATTAAAACTAAACGACTTCAATCAATAATAAATAAATTCCAATTTCATTTCAGATTTGAATTTATGTTCACAATAATGCATGTAAAAGAAAAAAAAAATAATAAATTAAATTTCAATTGCAACTTTACTTAGCCAAACATTATAAACATACCTTAAAAACTTTTGTGAAAATGTTTCATATTTGTAACTTCTGCAATGTCATCTCAATTGGTATATTTGCTAAACTTGGTGGATTGTTGCGTGCGTAATCAGTTTCATTCGTAACCTGTTGAAAAAAAGTTAAGAATATTAATTTCGTTATTTGAAAGATTTAATTTAAAGTTGTTGGTATTTTGAATATCAGAGATTTTTATTAATGGAATTTAGAAGTAAAGATTATTTGACAGGTTTGATTATTAATTAGTTTAAATAAAACAATTTCAGTTCAGAATTTCTGTAAAACTGATTAAAAATCAATAATCTTTAATTATATCTTTGTTATTTTTTGAAAAGATTGAAAAATTCTTTAATTTTGTATATGCAATTAAAACGGAGAGCATAAACGTAAACTGAATTCAAAATTTACTTTTCATTTTTCAATACAATTAATTTTTCAATAACAAAAATTTTGGTAATTACAGAAATTTTAGTGTTGCTATAGATTTTTGTATATAATCTTGAAATTGATATCCTTCATATTTGCAAGTTATAATTTCAGCTGCTCTTTTTATCATCTAAGTGCGGTACTATAGGTAAACAATATATAAAAAATCTTTTTAAATAAAATTGTATAGCACAATGGATAAATGGATTAAATAAACATTAATAATAAAAAAATATCCTTTCTTCAGGATAGCCTTTCTTCAAAACACAAATTCAAAGAACAATATTAACATATTATGTTATGCAAATTATCTAAACGAAATCTGATAATTTACTTATCTTCTCAGCATACAAACTTATCAATTCAATATTTATGGCACTGTTGCACAGCATCCTATAATAAATCCACGTATACATAAAAATGCTACAGGCAACATAAATGTTACATTTCAAAATAAATAAGATTAATGTGAACCAGGTATTTTAAAATATCTTTCGAATTTGCAATAAATCTTAATTGAAAAATTAAATGATTCAAAAAGTTACATTTCTCTTGTTTAATTTCAATCTCAGCTCAATCAGATTTGCTGGGCCCTTTCTTTTGAAGACTTATGAATGTATATTACCGATATATAAATTACTTAAATCTTTTCTAAAGTCGGAAAAGATCGTAAATTTAATAAATCAATCTAAAGTCGAATTTACAAATTTGTGGCATTTTGAAAAAAAAAAGAAAACTTTTTTTAGTTTTATTTGAGTTTTAGGGAAGTCTACTGCAGTCTTTCTACTGCATTTCTACACTTTCAAATAAATTATGTATAACATGTCGTTTTTATGTTGAATGCTTACAAATAAACTCATAAAATTTAAAGAATTTTATTTTAAATAGTTTGTTTACAAAACAAAATCCCATAAAGATTTGAAAAGCAGATTTTAATTTTGAGAATTAGATCTTTTTAATGCTGATATGTTCAGTGTGTTAGAAGGGGATTTTGTTTAGTGGATTTTAATAGGTTAATTAAATGAATTATTATAAAGAATTTTAATTTACAATGATTCCAAAAATATTTATATTTATTTATAGGTTGGTTTAGGTTTAGAGTTTCGGGAGCTACATACAGACCATATTAAACTATCAATTCTATTATAATTGGGAAATACAATTTTGATTTATTGAAATTACAACACTCTTCATGGTGTTATGATAGAAATAATTATATTCCAATTATAATATTATTGAAGTGGCTTGGCAGAAGGTTAATGAACAAGCATTTTTTTTTTGCTTTCACAATATAATCGAACATTATCGAAGAAAAAAAATGTATTATGTATTTCTATTTTTGAATAAATATATCTGAGTTAATCCTACCAAAATTCATTCATTTACCATTTCATATATTTTTATTATACATCCCGAAAGCAAAATATTATCATAAAAAAAGAAAATTAAGTCCTAAACAATAACTCTGTTTTATATGCCGCTCCGCCATATGTTCAAGTTCAGAAATATATTTTGGAATTAACTTATAAAAGGTCATCAAATTATACTTGAAATAAATCGTTTTAATCGTCCCTTGAGGTTAAAATAACTAAATTTTATATTTCTATTATTGCCTCATTGGAATTTTATGAATTTTGTTATTTTATTTTTATTTATACTGGCATTTAGTCATCGTCGCAACATATGGGTAACAAATTATATATATACAGCCTTTGATGGACTTGATATATTTTTTATTTTACATTTACGGCTGTGACAATTAAATAAAAGTAATTAAATCTTTGGACTCAAATCAAATAACAAAACATAATTAACACTAAAATAATTTTTGGTATGAATACTCGTAATAAAAAGCTCAGTTCTTCAGGGAAAATTAATAAATTTTGTTAGAAATTGGCTTGAACTTCGGCTAAAATATCAGACATAATTAAACTCACTTCATATTTGTCTGATTTGTCCTACCCTGGAAGAATAGAATCTATACAAATACATTTTTCAAATTTGCTTTCCATTCATTTCAATGGTTGAACCCAATGATTAAATAGAAAGTTTGAATTAAATAGAAAGTTGTTATTTGAATATTGGTACCAAGAAGTCCCTTAGGACAGAATGACTTCACTTTCACCGTAATTTAAATATCCATAAATAAAATTAGATAATTATGATTACGAATAAAAAATATGGAAATAATCTTGGAAATAACAGTACAAAATAAAAATTAAATTCATTTTCATTTGGTATTTCAACATGGCTCAAAGCGATAGAACCAAAAAAATATTATAACTACGTTTCCAAGGTCGGAGATTTCAAAAATTGGAAAATAATTAAACTCAGATTATGCGTACGCAAAATATACTGTGCGAAGCAACATGTAAAATAGGTTGGTTCCATGACTCTGCATGTGCCTGCACAATTTGAAGTGAGTTAGTTACTTGCATGCTATAAAATTCCACGATTTATATTTCATGTGTGCTATCTAGGTGAGGTCATTACATAGGTAATAGTATAATTTTTACGAGGTTTTAAGAAAATGTAGTATTATATAGGTTAGTTTGTGCTGAACATGTTGCTGGCACATTAAATATGTTGCTGTCACCTTAAGCACGTTCCTGAATTATTTTTTATGTCCAGTCAAAGATCGTGCAAGATTTGAAATTTAGCAAACAGAGGTTCTTTTTGTTGTCTAGTTTGCGCCTTTAAATTTTGGGGAAGGTAGTTACAGTGAGTCCCTATAAAAATTCCGAATAATATGAAATACATTATTCGTGTTTTAAAAACTGCGTTTTTTACGACCAGTTAACTCCTGTCAACTCGTATCTTTACGAACACCTAAATACAATATTTCTTGGTTAGATCTAGAAAACTTTTAAAAAAATGAAAATAAAAACAAAACTAAAATACTAAATTTCAGTCACAATTAAAAGGAAAAATATTTTCCATTCAATTTTCATTTTATTATTGTCACACCAAATATAAAACAGTTTAAATTTTTAATTTGTATATTCCAAAAAAAAAACTAATCACTTTTATCTGTTACATGTCTTCAGGACCTTTTGTAACCACCATTAAATAAACATAAAACAAGAATATCAAAATTGTGTAAATTGCGACAACTTAAATGTTTCAACGAAAACAACAAAATAAATTTATATATTTTTATACGTTAAGTCTCAAATTTATGTCAAGGAGTTTGAACCATCAAAACTGAATTCCTTTTCTGTTTTAGATTTTATATACCTTATAGGCATATTTTCTGTTTTTGTTTTACAAAATGTTCTTTTTTATCTATATTATGCTTGAATATCCTTTTTCTTTAAGTGCGTTTAGCACATATTTTAAGGATAACATTTCTTAAAGTGGATTTAGCACATATTTACAGATAATGAAATAAGCAAACAGATACGCCACTATAGAAATCATATACACAGATTCGTGTTACTTAAATGACATAATTTAAACTGAAAGTAATAAATTTATGAGGATACTCTCTGAGGACAAGGATACATTATTTAATTTACACAAAAACATTAAAAATTTAGACGTCCAAAAGATTAGGGAGGATGAAGAACAGAACAAACAAATAATTAGTGTCAAAAATCATTAATTTAGTGAAATAAAATTTGTGTTTCATGGTGTATTCAAATAAATCTTATTTTAATAAAGAAAACATTTTCTGGCTCACATAATCTTAAACACATTTTCATTATAATCTTTAGCACTAGTTAATAATTATCTATAAAAAAACACATAAGGAGACAATTTCGCATCCGTTTTGCATATAACCAGCAAAAGAAAGATGTTAAAAGTGTAATTAAATATTTTGCATCTGATTTTAGTTAATCGTAAAATGACACTAATTTCTTATGTTCAAAAAGAATTCTTACATAATTTTAATAATTGTGAAAAACGGTTGTAAAGTTCAGGAAAATGTTGTACACATTTAAAAACTAAAGTGAAAAATAATTTTCATTCGAATGATATGAAAGGAAGAATGCTTCTAAATATTTGAATTTTGAAATTACAAACACGTGTTAATATTCATTGAGAATCGCGACATTTTTTTTAATTGAATGTGATACAGATTTATGATACTGTAGTTTAATCAAGAGTTTAATGAAGAGTTATTACGAGAAACTTAAAATATCTAAACAACTTTCAATTAATAAACAATTTCAATTCAACTCGACTATCTTCTAAACCTTTATACAGTTCTTAAAGATTCAAAAGAATAACTAACAGAAATTTATTATAATATCAAAATTTGATTACTTAAATGCCCTTACGGCTTACGGTGCTTCAGATTAGCTAAGCTAAAGCTTGGCTTGCGATAAGCATATGATAAATGTAAAAATTCCGCTGAAATGGTAAGTAATCGTATATTAGAGTCTGAATATGGAAAAAAAATGTTGTGCAAGTTTGAAATTTGATCCTACCGACATGAACCTAAAAAGATTGATTTCGCTCAAATGTGTTTTTTTTTTCTTCAAATTATTTGGCATCGGATATTCCGAAATTACAAGTAAACATACGCGAACGCGTACTTGAATTGCTTGTACGATTTTAACGAAATTTTACACACATCGCTTGGGTTTCTCGTTGAAAGTAAGTTTAAAAATAAATAGATTTACAAAAATATGACAATTTCTACGTTTATTTCCATATTGTCATTTTTTCACGGCGATTGTAAAATATTCCGAATTTAATAATTACTTTATACTCAAGAACACATGACATATCAATCGACAATTTTGTGTCTGGACCCACTGAAGCTAAAGACTTCAAATTTCATACACAAACCAAAAATTTGGTACACTGGTTTCATCAGTGTACCAAATTTTATTGAGTTTCCGTATTCGAAATGTGAACAAATACAAAATTGAGCAAAATCGATTTATATTTTGGTTGAATCCCGTCACCACACTCATCGTTATTCTAACTATTAATAATAAACTGAAATGAGACGAAATTTATGAAACGATCCAAAAAAAAATAAGAAAAAGATTTCAAATTGAAGTAAAAAAATACAACCACGAACGATGACGTTGAAAAAATTATCATTTCCCAGAAACTATTTAATTTTACCTCTTGTGTTCGACATAGTTTTAATTAGATCAAAATGAGAAACCTCTCAGAACATGAATTTTTAAATTGTTCCTTAAATGTTGTCGTTTCCAATTCCTTGTTAGTCTTTCATTTAAAGTTTGTCATCTCATCATCATTGAATTGAATCGAAAACAACTGAAATAAAACTATAACTAGCAAGTTTAGTGTTCGCCTTACTAACAACATTTTAATTAGAATTTATACAATTTTCGTATTTCTTTTGGAATTTTTTATCGTAATGGTTTCAATGTAAATTTGTATATGTTTATATTATACATTTATATTATAATGTTTCCTTATGATGATGATAGGGAACGTTGTGCAACATGATAGCAAAATGAGATTAAAATGAACATCTCAAAGGAAAACTATAAGAAATTGATTTTCTTAGAAATTCGAAAGAAAATATTTCTTTTTTTACTTTAATTTTATAGTTTATTTTGTTTTTATAGGTTAGATGAAAATAATCTTCGCTTTTGAAGTACTTTTTATATAGCTATGTTTAATTAAAGAGTTGAAAGGTAAAATAGTTTACTTTTTTTGTTTATGATTTAAGATTTTGTCAACTTTAAGAGTGTTTTGAATAATGATTAGCTTTAGCATATTGGCTGTTGTTGGTTTTCGAAATTAGAAATTAAAATAGTTTTCGGGATCAGATTCTGAATCTGCAATAACAAAATTGATGGACCTCTATGACCAAGATCTCCTAGAATTGTTTGTACGATTTGAATGAAGTAAATATCGGGTTGGGTTTCTTACTGATACGCGAAATAAATTTTGAAATTGTAGCTTTAATTAACTTATTCTAAAATTCTGATGGTTTTTTTCTATACACTGATTAGAAAGATACAGATAGTTAGACCTAGATCAAACCAGTGGTGGCATATGATGCTGAAATCATGAACCATATCCAATTACGATGAGCATCTATAATGGAATTTCTGAAAAGAACGATTCTACGAATGATTTTCTGTCCTATTACAGTGTAATGGAGGTAACTTTATAATATCGAGCTGTATGAGCTCCTATATGATACCGCTATTATTATAATTATAATCCTACGACTTCAATAGTCGCAAGAATAAACTATGAAGCACCAGCAAAGCCGGTTTTTGATTCCTACCGAGACGACAGGTGCAGAAGAGTGTTCGATGAAACTTTATCGATTTTTACATTTTTTTCGTTTTATTAGTGCTTTATTTTGTGCTTTTGTAGATACATCAGTGAATAATTAATAACACTCCACCTTAGGCCATTAGATTCTAATAAATACAAAATATAAATTCAAACAAAAATTTAAATAAATATAAAACAGCAGAAATTACACTTGACTACTCACAAAATGATATGCAAAATTGTAAAAAGTGACAATAATTCTATTTTTGACATTTGAAAATTCATGATAAAATTGTATTTAATTCATTTTTTGGTATGTGTTTCCTTTTTAAATTTTCCCGCCCGCTCGTTAACCTTCCTCTGTAGTTAATTTAATAGATTTAATATTTGTATTTAATAAAAATGTTTGCTATGGTAAAAGATTTATATAAGCCCAGCGGAAATAGGATAGCGAAATCATGTAAAACATGAAGTCATTAATTTGGTATCCTACACAAATTACTAAAATTTGACGATCAGACATTGTTGATAACGATTAAAAGAAGAGTAAGAATTTTTTTTATAATTTCTAAGGATCATAATTTTTCATGGAGATATATTGCTATGACTTACACATTTTTAAAGGCATTTCCTTTTTTTTTTTGGGGTATCCTTTTTTTCATTTCTTGTAGTTAATAATTTAATGACTTAAATGTGTGCGCAAATGGTAAATGAGTGGGAACATAAAATAACACATAAATATTTGTTTTAAAAAATTTTGAAAAGGGTGCAAATTATAAAGGATGTTAATCATTAATTTTTATAAATTTATGTAATTTGTAAGATTTTTTAAAGAATAATAAGAAAATAAAAAAAAATTGTAATTTATTTTTGGGTATAATAAAATCAATAATTTAAATAAGAAATTGAGTTAAATTTATAAGAGGATTTAATTTAAGGAAAATTAATTACTGTAGTGGTTAAATAATTAAGATGTAATAATGTATTCTTGTCAAAATTAACCTTTTCGTAAAATTTATTTAGTCTTAAGCTGGTTACCAGGTGAATATTATTGTAATATTTGTCATATTAATTGAAAATTACCTAATAACATTTAAATTTACATAAGAAGTATCATCAAAACTATAAATTGTAAAGACTAAGACTTAACCAGCGATTAAACTTAAAATTTTTCATGAACCTATTAACTATCTGAGCATTTATGAGCATTTATTGATTAATAAAAAAACTACGCTTCTTATATTTTACTGTTTAATATCAAACTCATCGAATTGTCATTTAATTAATACTACAACTTTTTGCACAGTAGCAGTCAGCATTGAGGATGGTCTATAAAACAAGTAAAAACTATTTATTAAAACTACATTAAGTTTTCCACATAAATTTAATTTTAAAAATACTATTTAATAGCAGACTTTGGAAGTGTTAGTAGAGTTTCAATCAAAATTTCAATCTTTTTTTCCTTTGCTAAAAATGCCATCACATACAATTTTTTATTAAAGTTTTTTATGTATATTGCAGAAAGGAAAACAAATATAAATAAATGGCATTTGAAATAACAAAGATTTAAAAGTGTACCATTTCAAAGTCTTACTCTTTGTAGATATTTCTTCAATGTCATCAGAACCAGGTCGACAAAATTCTAAAACAATTTGGTTCAGTCTTTGACCTTGTGGTCGAAAACTAGTTATGCAACTGTCAAATATTTATAATGAAATTAATTTAAAAAGTTTCTTTTAGTTACTGATTTTTCTACATCAATTTCGTTGCAATTTAAATTAGTTTTAAAATAGAAAATAAAATCAAATATAAATAATTTTCGAGGTGCCAATGTTTACTTTCAATACTTTTCTCAACTAAATATCCAAAAACTCAAGACTTCCTCAATTTGGCAAAACAGTATCAGAGCCCCAGTTCAAAAAGTTTGTACTGAAATTTCAAAATTAGTTGGAAAACACTCCCAAGTTCATTGAACATCATCAAAAATTGTCATTTATAATTAATGCTTTAACATTTCTAGGTTACTTGTACCTCTATAAAATAATCATTAAAAATGCTCTTTTTAATTACAACTTCTTAAATTCAACATATAGAAATATTTCAGTTACATAAATAAATACGTTCCTCATCATTAAAAAAAAATCTGCTATAAAAATAAATTTAAGTAATATTTTTTTTTTTTTCAATAGCTAACAAAACGAAAAAATTTAAAGTTATCCTTAAATGTCCTTAATTGGACAAAAAAAAACTATTTAAATATTGTTTTTTTTCTTTATATATATAATAAAAAACTTATTTCCACTCTAGTAATTTTAATAATTCGCGTTTAAATATTTATTTGCTGTCCAAATAGTTAAGTTTTTCCCAGTGGATGACAATTACTGTACAACAATGGAAAAACTAAAGTTTGAAAAAAAAAAAAAATGAACAATTTCCATACCCCAACAAACTCTGCTATAGAAACAATTTTCATCATGCATGAGAGCACATTTTCCATAATAATTTAGAAATGTTGCCTAGGAAAATTTATATTTTCTTAACAATTATTTATTTAACTCGCTAGTGAGTTTATGGTGATAATGAATGAAAAAAAAAAACCTTAAAAATTATCCATACGTTTCAGATAAAGTACTAGAAAAATTGTCGAAAGGTGGCTCTGAGTCGTTAGATATTTTATGGTACAGTAATTTTGAATAAATTTGTGCAACATAAAAATTACGAACTTTTTAAATTCCATCCATTTACGACAAAATTATATAGAACCAAATTTGTTGTTATATAATAATATATAAGCAAATGGTAATGATGATTATTGTTAGGCTATTGGTCTCTTAAAGGCATATGAATATTACTAAATCTTATAGAGGTTTTTCAACTTTTAATTTTTTGTGTACACAAAGCAATTTTGCTTATGCAACTTGATGACGATACAGGTAGGTATAAATGAACGACGATACTTCCAGTTTATTATATTCACTTTTCATATCTATGGGGTGTTATATTACATTGGTCAATGCGGCAGTGCTTAATGCATAAACTTAATACCACAAATTTGCATAGTTTATTTACAGTGCTAGTATTTTAATTTTAATATGTATACATTGGCACTGTACTGCAAATCTTTTATGCAAACAATCAGTAATGAAATATTGTAAGAGTGAAAGTTTATGGAGATTGTTAGAAAGATTTTTTTTTAAATATATTTCAGACTTGTATTAGTACTCAAATGTTAATTTATCTCTGGTTAATTTTGAAAGAATTTGCTATATTAGACCCATTAAAAATTAGGTAAACGTCAAAATTGGATAATAGTCAAAATTGGCTTTTACCACAGACATGCTAGTATTAAAAAGAAGACCAATAAAATCAAAAATGATTAGTGGTTCTCTATAAAAATAATATAAAAACATTATCGTCATTTTTCAAATATTGTAGTCACATTCTGAATTTTGTCCATTTCGTATACCAATCAGTTCACATTTCAAAAAACTTGATAGACTAATAAATTTTAAAATGCAACTTTACAAGATACAAAATTTTAATGTTGTACTCATATAATTTTTATATGCAAGTAGGCTTGCCACACGTTCTCCTTTGATGAATAATCTTCCTTTTGCTAGACATTATCTAGCGTCATTCACAAAGCTTAATAGTTCCTCCCAAAAAACCAATCAAAAATAAAACTAAAATAATAAAATAAGTATGTATATTAGAATTAGAGTATTGGCAACATTATTCAAGTAGTATTTATTTAGTAAGGAGTTGCCAAAAGTAATAATGAAAATTGTGGACATTGAAAGTTATGACACTCGTATATTTTATATAACCTAAAATTTTAATTTAAATTCTGTTTTCATCACAATCCTTAATAAATAGAAGTTTTTGAAAAAATCAAAATTTTCGAATGTGATCCGCTGGCATTTTATTAAAGGTGGCAAACCTATATGCAAGTGAAAATGCTCTATGTATTTTATTTTTTTAACAAATTCAACATTTACATAAAAAACAAAACATTTTTCATTTCATATAACGACATAGGGTGCAAAAAATAAATGTATCTTCAATGTTTATATACCATTATTTTTACAATTATTTTTTTTTATATATATTTTCTTTATGTTCATTTCCATTTTGCATAGTTTAATAATCTCGATTGCAATTTAAAAACTGAAAAATATTTTTACCAGGATAAGTAAAATGAAATGTGAAAAAAGAATCTTACTTAAAGTTATTATCACTGCCGGTGCAACAGTTTCCCATTGTAAAAAAAATATGCCAATGTTTTGGTTTAATTAAAAAAGTAATTGAAAAAAATATGATATTTATATTATCTAGAGTAGTGATACGAAATAATGAAATAATTTAATATTTATCCTTTATTTACACAGAGTCTTTAAAAACATGTCTCCAATTAAAATTTACAAGATTTTCTTTTACATTTTTCTGATTATTTTAAATAATTCAAAACAATAAATTGATTAAAAAATAGTGAATTTCTAACCAGTGGATAAAATATTCAAGTGAAAATAAAACAGGCTATTTGACACTATACAAAAGTATGTTTTCAAGAGAATACTATTGAAATGAAAAACTTATAAGTAATTAAATTTAATTTGAATATACATCAGAAAACAAAATTTTGTAATTAAAAATGATGATACAATGCCATGCTTGGTAATAGAATGTGTCAGTAATTCAGATGTAAAAAAAATAAAAATGTAAGAATAAAAAATGTAACGAAAAATAAATGGTCGGAAATTAGATGAAAATGGAATTTATATAGAGCCAGATCGAATGCTTAACTTCTTGAATTAATAGATGAAGTGCTTCATAAGTCGTATTGCAAAAAGCCAGAGAATAAAATAGTCTGTAATATGCTCAGAGAATAAAATTACTCGGCCTATAGACAGAAGATATAGTGACTGCTCTAGATATAATAAGCCTGGATAATGTTAGATAAAAAGCTTGGAATCGTAGTTTGACAATAGGAACAGAGGTTACAGAAACATATTTTTGAAAACATAATTAAATATTCAACATACTTTGATAATCATTCACGATTTAAACAGAAATCTGAACAAAGTACTCCACAATATTAAGCCAATTTTATATTCGGAATGGGTTACTCGTAGATATTACAAATCCTTACTGATAAATTAGCTATATATGCTCTGTTAATTTTTCTATCCTAATTTGGTATTATGATACTAAAATAATGTTGCTGATGATTCTTATGTTCACAAATTTCACTTACAGGGCAAGCCAATGAATAATACGTTTTTTTTGTTGAATATTTATCACCTCTCCTATTATCGACATTAAAATAATAAAAAAAAAATCTTTTAAAATTAGTAGTAGTTTTTGTCTCGACCAGTCTTTGAAAATTTAATGTAACCTAAATGAATTTGTTAAATTATGAAATTTTCCTACTGATATTAATTTTTTAATATATAATCCAATTAATAAATGAATATTACAGGTAAGCAGAGTATAACCAGGTTTCAAAACAGTTTAATGAAAATTAAAATTATAATTTCAACATTGGACACTAATATAAAAATTATACTGTCGTAAATGAGGTCAAAGGGATTTATTTTATAACAGATATAGAAAATTATACATAGATAAATTAATGTAATGAAATTTTTTAGGTAACATAAAATGTATGATAAAATATAACTTACAGGTAGAAAATTCTACATAATTTATAATTTATACATAATTAAAAAATGTAAATTCATAATTCAGTAAATATATAATTTAAATTCTTTCAAATATGAATTATTAAATAGATAAATTTTTATTTAAAATAGAATTAATTTATTTAAATCATAATTCAATAATTCTGGAAACTTGAAATCATCAGCCAATCGGTCATTCTATAAAATTAAACAATTCAAAAGCTTTTAAAAATGCTAAATTACTTACTCTAATTCAGCAAGAACTCTATGGGGAAATTAAGGTTCAAATTAAAATTATAGGTCAAAAATGTTTGATTAAATAAAAAGAAACATTATTTATTATACTATGTATGAGATTGTAAAAAATTTAATTTTTATATGTAGAATAGTCATATGTGATGTGAAGCAAAACATCCTAATTGAAAAAAAGTAAATATTATGTATTTGAAAATAAAATATAGTAAAGTTATTTGTAAGATTTAGAAAGTTCACCATGTTTTATTCACTTTTTTGTTAGAATTCTTTTAAAATTATAATTGAAAAATTTAATTAGTTATTAATTTTGATAATTAACCGGGAAATACAAATGAGCCCTTGAAAATTCATTTTAAATAAAAATATGATGGCATAGTAGTAAAAAGGTTTACGATTGTGTCCGTAACTTTGGTAACTGATAATGTAATTAAAATATTACACGAAATATAATAAATAATTGATTGAAATATTTTTTATAAAAATATTTATACATATTTATCTGATAAATATTTTGAAAACTAACAGATATTTTAAGGATACATATTTAATAATATTTGTTTTTACTGTATAATCGTTATAAAGTTAAATTAATAGCCTCGTTAGATCAATGTGAATATGCTTAACTACCAACTCAGAGGTCATAGTTTCGAATTCGGCGTTAAACATGGTTCCAAAATGTAACCCCTAATTCACGAAACAATGGTTCCTGAATCGTAAATTAATATATTTATTAACAGAAGAAATCTAAGTGTACATGATTAGTTACTGAGTATAATAGGTAACAGATCAAGGCCAATTGGACTATATATATATTTGTAGGAGATGCCAAGACTTTGATAATATGAGGATTATCATATATGGTCTCTAATAAACAGAAGCAGAGTCAAATGATCCAAAGAAATATCAATTCAATAGTTTTGAGAATGTGACAAAAAATTTCGATAATCGATAACCTAAGGTTCATGAAAGGTATGACATGGACCCAGTAGGATACGGTACAGGGTACAGTAATATTAAAATAATAAGAGGAGGTTAGCTATGGGCTAAATAGTGGCCTGGTCTTTATAGCGAGTTAAAACTTTTTTCTAACTAAACTGAATTATTTGATAAACTACATAAATTATGGTACAATACATTAATACCACTTGAAATCCGATTTAAAAAATATGTAATTCAAAATACAAGTAACAAAAATCTATGTAAATTTAAATATCATCAAAATATTTCTTTATATAATTCTAATGCATAACTAAATTTAGCACTAAGATCAAAAGTTATATTCAAATTACTCAATAACGATAATTAAAATAATCCTTATTGCAAATAGAAACTCTTAATAAATTTATTACTTCATTTCCTTCCTTTAAATTAACACTTTAAAACAAATCCAGAAAAAAAAATCTTCAAAGTCATTTCCTCCTTTAATACTTTCATCAATTTTTTCCGTTCACTTTAAAAGATCAAAGATTTTTTATTTACATGAAAACTT
Organism: Rhamphomyia laevipes; assembly: GCA_963920725.1. Taxonomy (NCBI): domain Eukaryota; kingdom Metazoa; phylum Arthropoda; class Insecta; order Diptera; family Empididae; genus Rhamphomyia; species Rhamphomyia laevipes. The sequence goes on along the minus strand of OY987258.1, from coordinate 39,800,857 downwards.
GTCATTTAAATAATCATAAAAATAAAAATAAAGATAATATAATATATTATATAATTTTTTACAATAAAATCTTTGAAATCTAATTTAATACATGAAATTTATACGCTTGGAAATATAATATTAAATTTCTCAAACATGAAAAAATCAAAAAATTTTGTCTTCAACATTTCCCAGTGTAAAAAAATTAAATATGTGTGTAAAGAAATAAACACGCACAAGATATCAGATCGTACATGCCTAACATTGTAATATTGAATTACATCAAAATTTTGATATCAATTTATTCAAACGCTGAACACGAAATAATCTGAAAAATATTTTTTTTTTTTAAATCTAGTTTATTTTTTTTTAAATATGAAATTTAAAATACATTAAACAACAAATTAACGAGGATTGATTGGAAAGTCATTACGTTAAGATGGATAGGAATTAACGGACTACCAAACCGTGTTTAACTATTTGGGTAAGGATCGGCAAAATATTACAATCATAAAATTGTTGGAAGGTATGAGAATATTATCCTAAGTTAATGTTAAGATATAGAAAGTCAAAATTGTCAGAAGGTTTTACAGCAAAGTAAAATATAGTAGAAAATTCGGTTTCGTCAAATGGCATAACTCTAACGTCTAACACAAGAAACAGAAACCCTTGAATTATCTATTTCATGAAATTGACATTCTCTAGCTATTTGGACATACTATATTCATCGGATACTATATTACAAAATTGACGTAGTCTTACAACCTATCAAAAATGTTTATATAAAACAGAAATTTTTAACCACAAACTTGTCAAATGTCAAAATTACATGAAAGAAATCATAAAAAATGTTTATTATTAATTAAATCTTAAAGGCCAGTACGAAAGTCGAGTGAAATTAAATTTTAACGCGATCTCCAAAGCTTTTTGCGCTCCATCTGTTGTAAAAAACACAACTTTTTCGCGCGACCTGCGTACAACCAGAGCGAAATCATAAGCGTAAATTTTCATTTCTGATTTCACGATGTAAAATTTGTATGAAAATTTCATTTCACTCGACTTCCGTACTGGCTTTAAATGATTATTTTTAGATAATTGTTAAATGTTCACATCGGCTTTTCAAAATATACCTTCCTGACCTGAAGAAACTTTTCAAATTACTCTCGTACACTAGAAATTAATGTCTTTTTAAATATTCATTTAAACGATTTTCTATGTTATAAATTTTATAAGAAGGCGATAAAATTTTAATAAAAAAGCATTAAAATTAAATATAAATAAATTTTCACCTTTTACATTTTTTTTTTATTTGCCCCTCTCCGCTCCAAAATTTTATTTTGTCTTCTATATTTTATGTTTTTATGAAATTGTTGCCTTAATTTTCATAAAAAAAAATTATGTTCAATAGACAAGATAATAAAAGGTAAAGACAAGATAATAAATCTATCAAAAACAGAACTTATTGAAGTCAAATTAATATTTAGATTATTTTGTACAGAAATTTATATAGAAAATATTAAAAGAAATAAAAAAAATTATTTTGGTCTGTAAATATATTAATTTTTACAATGTAACTAATGTAGCCACAGAGGTGGAGCATTAATAAAAGTAGGTGACGATAAAATTTAGGGTGATTGAGAGTTAATTGCTGACCAATTTACGAAAATACAGAATTGAATTCAAGATTATAAATTTTTATGGGTGATTAGAAATTCCTTAAAAAATGTGTTATTCGGAATTGACAAGTGAAAAGTCGATATTTGGAAAGTCGACATCTTTTGTCTATGGCTAATTTAAATAAATTTATTTAGAATTTATTGAAATACTTAAAAGTATGATAAATATTTATAATATCAAATTATATTTCCACAGATCTTCAGACACCGTTTATATCAGTTATCGAAGCAATGGTTCAAAATATCATCACAACCAAATTTTGCATTAATTAATTCTGTAATCTGTATATAACATCAAATGTGGAAGGTAAAATTCAAGAATTAGTTAAACACAGAATTATAGTTCTTTCAAATGCCTAATTACAGTTCATTCGAATTTTATATAATTTTCTAAATATAGCCTATTATTAAATATATAAATGCTTTTTAAATTAATTTTAATAGCTCATTTTTCCCATCACCAACAAATTATTTAATCTAATATTCCCGTCAACTTTATATTTACAAATAATTTCGCAATTTCTAATACAAAAAAAAGGTTAATTCAGGCCTTAAATAATTTAATAGCGACAATTAGTCTAGTCACGCTCCTTTCTGTCTGTCATAAACTCTCTAATATTATATTTCAATTTAACAATATTAAAAAAAAAATTGTTGATTTTAAAATGATTGTCGATAATATTTTCAAATAGTTTACATTTTTAAATATTTTATTATTTATAAAACCCTCTTAAATTTAGATTTAAATCCTTTTTTATATCTAAAAACTTCAAGTCATGACAAATCAAATTATTGAAAATAAGAATTTTTTAAAGAATGATTTCGGTATAATCTTTATAAAGATATCCAATAATAAAACCAAAAAAATCATAGTTTTTATAAAAACTAAAATTATGTTTTTGGCAATCTTGACATTTATTACATTATTACCAAGAAATTTTGAACAGTGTTATAGAAATGGGAATTCAAATTACTTCTCTATATTAAATTGACTGGTCAGTCTCATAACCGGGAAATTTTATATTTCTTTCAAATATTTAAATTCGAAAATGAAACGCCTCTGATTTTTCTTTAGGAATCGGGATATGCTATCCTAATTAATTGCAGTTTGATGACTTGTCTCATATCCTAAGAGATCACACAGTGTTATTATATCAATCTCGAAATGGAAAAACAATTCTGACGATATAGAAGACATTTATAGGTCTTCTAGATTCCAACAATAACCAATAACCAAAAATATTTCCAACCTAGGACATAGGAAAAGGATTTCTTAACTAAAATTAGCAACCTTGATTAATTAATTCTTCTGGAAATTATAATAAATCAAAAAATAAGTTTTAAAGTGACAAATATTAATCAATAATCCTTTTAAAAAAAAGGATTTGTAATTTTATTATATTTATTTAACAAAAAATAGAAAATCAATATTTTCATACAAATCCAAATAACTTCACATATGTACAAATACAAATACAGATAAACACTACAATCAATATAAAAAATATTTTATAAACATTCATCAGACAATCAAATATTGATTATACTATTACTTAATATTTACATAAAACATTTACATAAAACATACAAACAACAAATCAATCTTTTTTTCAGTAACCGTACTTAAATAGTTATTTACACTTAAATTTCGAAAATCCTTTTTATCCTGTTTCTATTCTGACATGGAAAAAAAATGTGAAAAACCTTCCTGGAAATCAACTAATAATTTAGTTATATTCGGATCAAATTTAATTTTGGCAATTTTTGAAAAAATAGTCATATAAAAAAAAAGGTACCCACTTTACTGTCTATTCATCAAAATTTATACTACAGTGTAATAATCATAAATATCCTTTTGCGTTTTTAAGAAAAAAAGGACTTTGACTTTTATTAGGAAATTTTATGTCTATTTTTATATTTCCTTAAAGGGTTGCTTTTTCAGTTATATTAAATTGAATTGAAATTTATTCATAAATTTTACATAATTTTCATTGGATTTGAGGAAAATATGAATATTGACTAAATGTTTTGTCGGTAATGAGAGTCTGGAAAAAGCCATATTAGAAATATTAACTTAATAAAATTCACGCTGTCCTTTTTCAAGTATAATTAAGACACGTCAAATGGCTGTATTACAATAAAAATACGCAATTTTTTACTTAAACGATTCCTATCCATTAATGATTTCCTGAAGGACATACTTACATTAATATTCTGAGCTCTTCTACAAAATCCTAAAATTTTTCTAATATTTATTTTAAAATGTTATAGTTATAAGAAATTTTACGACTTATTTAGTATAATATAATCTGAATGTATAGAGAGATCAATATTTCGGTATTAAAATTGTTATGAAAAGATACGTTTTCCTGAACGCATTACTGTAGGATTTATCTTTATTTTTATTCTCAATATCAAACAGTCTCCAGTTTCAAAGAACTCTCAGCGAATATGATTTTTAATGAAACTTTTTTTGAATATTTTTAATTTTTTTACCTCAAGAACTACACTTGTTTTAAAACTTTCTAAAATCATCAACAATTAGCACTGAAGTATTTAATTTTAATCAGTCTTAGGCACTAAGGTTTAAATTTGAAACCGTTTATTTGTTTGGATCAGCGAAAACAAACTTAAAGAAAGATCTTAGTTAATAAGTTCATTTACCAAAGGAATGAACACAATAAAAAGAAAGATGACATCTTTAAAGTTTAAGCTTATATTCTTCTAATTTCTCCACATGCTGACAAACCCACATTAGAAATCCGAAATCCACACTATCTACAGTAGATTAAGCTCCGATGTTTCCATCACAGAACATAAACAAAAGTATACATTTTTCGTTCTCCTCTCCTTCACAATTATGAACAATACTTGTAAACTTAAAAATTCCTTAAAACTGCTTGATATAACGTAAGTCAATTCATTATAATTTTTAAAAATCATTTTACATTTGGATGAATTCATATTAATAAATAATTATATTTCTTTTTCTTGTGGTTTCCATATAATAATTTTAATTATATAATCCAAAAAAAAAAAACAGGATATCAGAAACCATTAAAAAATGACAACAGATTACCAAATTACCAAAAATAATATTTTACAAGTAAAAAGAAATTTCCCAAAACGCAGACATTTACTAATGATTTTTTAAATTATATTTCTTACCTGAAATTCTAAATCCAGTCCCCATTTAAATTTTGGTTTATTTATATTTTAAAAAGAAATATGTACCAAAAATTACCATACCAATAAGACCCAACACAATTTAAAATTGACTAAAATCAGGCATTTTTGCAGAAGTTAAAATGTTTTATAAATTTTAAGCTACAAACCTCATTCCTAATCAAGGTAGTTTTGGTATCTTATTTTAGATGTTATTCTGTGCAAAGCGAAAAATTTAATCTGAGAGAGTGAACGTTGTTATTTATCTATATACAATTTATGAACTGAAAAAGGAACCATCATTAGCGTAATATTTAAATTGATATTGAAGAAAAATAAGAAAAAATGATTTACTATTCAGAAAATTTCATTTATTTAAATATTTTTATTTTCACCAAGAAATAAATTTATTTGTAAAAAAAATCTTAGGAAAAATTTGAAAAGTTTGGGGTTTGTTTTAAGATTAAATATAGTTAATTCATAAAAATTTAATTGTCTTAATGAAAAATGTTAGATGTTAAATCTGAAAAATCGCAATATATAATATAAAAAATGTTAAACTTTCATTATCTAAAGAGTTTTGTTGGTATTATAACAACATTAGCAACCTAACATCAATACCATAACTTAATAGTGATAAACTCATTCAAAACTCGTATAGTTCAACGCCGAATACAATCAACCACAATTACTTTTAAAACATCAATGCACCAGCAAGGCTTGGGCCACAAAAAGATAACGCTAGATCAAATATCTAAGTGTGAACCTAGTTCTATTATGTGAGCACTGTTAGGAAAGCAGTGATCATATAGCAAACAGCCACATTTAAAGCTACTGGTAAAATGGCTACATTTAAAGGAACTGTCTAGAAGCTGGAAATAAATAAATCATAGAATATCATTTTTATATTCCAGTCTGCCATTCACGGTTAGAAGCTACATATGGAAAGTACCAGCAAATTATTATGTCAGGGATAATTTATTATTATCAATATTAGGAAATATTCTAGAACTACATTTTTAAAAATTCTTTCTTTCATTTCATTACACAGAATTTGACCATTGCAAATATTACTAACCATTCCCGAAATAATTTTAATACAATAAAAATATCCTATATTAGTATTTACTTAAAATCCTCGACATAACCAATAACTCATTAAAATCAATCTTTTTTAGAGGCTTTTTGTGGAAAATTAGAATTACTTTGGAAAAATAAATGAAAATTTAAATCTTTAGTAATTTTTTTCATGTGAAACGAACAAAAAAAAATGTAATCAATAAAAGTACCTTCTGCTTTATTGAAATTTTTTTTTTTTTTAAAACCATTATAAATTTTTCGTTAAATCATTTTGAATGAAAAAGTTCATGGAAAATCTAGACACAAAAAGTTTGTAGTCATGGAAAATACAAAAAAAAAAAAATTATTTAGATGGTTTTTAAATGATTATTTTGAAAAGAAAATTTCAACTAAATTATTTCTTCCAAACTCATGAAAAAGTTAGGGATAACAACTTACGCTTAATACGTATTAGGGATGGGCACCAAACAAGTGGCTTACATTATCGATGCCCCTGGTCCATACTATTCGAAGTCAAGTTTGAATACTTGGTATCTGTTGTGTTTTTGAGTGCTTTATACAAAGGCACACCTTTTGAAATTCTAAGGTTTATGGATAAAAAAAATAGCTCTTTGATTTCTGTTCTAACTCATGATGTATTTGTTTTATGTAACAGCCATTGAAACATATTCCAATATTTATTGTTTGTAATGGGCTATTCTAAAGGCTGAGCTACATAGTTTTCATCAGTTCAGTTATCAAATTTCAATCCTCTTGATATTTCCTTCAGTTTGGATTCACAAAATTCCAATCGTTCCAAACTCTTTCCGATCGTTCCGATTCGACCAATGTGTCCACTCATACAAAATATAGGAAGACGTCAAATTTTTGAACTTTACTGAACGAATCGAAACTATGTAGCCCACATTCTACTCATGGCTGAAAAGTGGGAAACATTCTATCTTTACTTAATAATTTCTTAAGTTAACCATTACAAGTCAATTTACAACATCTATAGGCATTATTTGTTTTTATATTATGACATTAGTATCGTAAGTTGAGATGCAATCTGCAATAGAACAATCTCCTTAAAACTTAATTTTCATAACGTATCTTGAGTTAGAGTAGTTGAGAGTATCGTGAGAGTATCTATCTTGAGTTGGAAATCATATTTATATATTATAACTCAATCTGATGAAAATTACCAAGTATTCTAAGTTAAGTGAAGTGAAGTTAATATTTTAGGTTGAGTTGCAATACTAATACTAATGTAACTAAATTTATTTATTCTAACTTAGATTTTTAATTATAACTAATTTATTTGTTAATTAATATTTTAAATTAAAACGATGCAGAAATAAATGATTTTTCTAATGGACTTTCAACCGATACTGCAATAAAACAGTATTTATGTTCTCTTGAAAAGTGGTCATTATGAGTTAGATTAGTATGGACCGGGGACATTGTTATAAATGTAAATATACTATTTGTAAATATCAGTTTTACAGCATTGATAGATTAGATTATTTTGTTTCGAATTCGAACAATGAATTTGGTATATTATTCAATTATACGTAAAACTTCGTACCTTGTCCATTTCCTTTCGATCGTCACGTCACATCTGATTTAAAATCACGTTTAATAAACGTTTTAGTATAAAAACTAAACGTAAAATTTTGTACAAAAAAAATTAGCTTCGAATTGTTTTGTAAAAGTTTATCCTAATACACTAAATATTCGTGTTATTGATTGATTTTAATCAAAATTTCGGTATTATTCAAAAGTTCTTACAAATTATTACTTATATTTTATTACATTAAGTGATTTTTTAGAGAATGTTTTACAATTGTTTCAAAACTTTCAAATATTGTTGAAATTGAAAATATATTAATGAAATGTTCAAACATAAATATACGCATAACAATGATAGTGATGATTATATATAATTTTATTATGGAGCATATTTTTAGCTCTAAGTCTAAGTTATAGCAATAATTCTTAACATCGAACAATCGATAATTTTTTAAAATCAAGTTAATAAGTAATTGGATTTGAACGTAAATTAGTTTACTTATGCAAATTAAGTAAACTAACATTCTTTTAGTAATTTTTAATCAGTTCTGACTGTATAATCAAAATTTACTTTTCAATTTAATATACAAAGTTTCGTTTTAAATTATAAATTCCATATGTGCAAAACATTCTATGATCTTTCAATTCTTCTGATTAACAAAATTACATGAAAAATCTGTGAATAATTATTTATTAATAACAAAGTTATAAATCAGAGAAATTTACTCTTCATATTTTGTCTATGAAAATACGCCTAATTATATGTCTTTCAGTAAATTGAAGAATCTAACCTTTTTCTTTGAGACAAAAGCTATAAATATTACCTAAAAAAACCATGACAATACTAATAATTATATCAAAAGAACCTTTTATATTTAGTCCTAAACAAGAACAATCAACTAAAACTGATCCAAACCAAAAATAACAATCATTCTTGCTATATAACCTTCATTTTATTAACATAAAATAAAATTATCTACTATTTCAATCTAAATTGATTTGTAGACCGCTGGTACTGGTTTAGAGCCTGTCATACATTTATTATTACGTTAGTTTTAAATTGTTCATTATTTTCAATTTTTAATGGCTTAATCTACCAGGTGACAATGGAGAGAAGAAGTAGTAGTAGGATTCATTTGTGACCCCTATGTAAACTGAAAAAGTTTTTTTCAGAATATGAGAAAATCAATGGAATCAAGCTTAAGGATAAAATATATTTTCTTCCTTTATATAATATTTCCTTTTAACATAATTACTAACAATAACTCACTTTAAGCAAATAATCAGTCACTTTCACTGGTCCTCATTTTCTTACTAACTTGAAGATGGAATTTGTGTCGGAATCCGAAATTATTAATTATATTAAAAAAACGATATAACATGAAAATCATTAAAACAATCAAAATTTTCCAAAGCAATAAAAAAACAAAAAGAGTAAAAAGTTGTAATTTTCTTCCGAATTTAACAAGAATTCACATATTTAACATAGTGTGTCCTTCTGAATAATATGTGAAATATTAATGAAAATTCACATTTTAAAGGCTATTATAAAATTACTCATCAGCTTTATTTGCTATCTAACTTCTTCAGATCTTCAAATATCAATTTCATAGCTTCTGTGCCGGAATGATAACATTAATCACAGGTCATTGAGTTAAACAATTGTGCAAAAATGAATACATAGGAACAGGTATAATTTCATATCACTAGTAAAATGGCATTTTACTCTTCATTTGTATGAATTTTACCATAACCTATCATTTTTTTTAACTATTGCATCTTCTTTGTATGTTATGAGCATATTCAAAATGCGTTAGAAATCTCAATCAAATGTAGAACAAAAAAAAATTCATAAAACTACCACTTCCATTGATTTCGATCCTGGACTGCTCATACTTTTAAAATATTTATTATGAATAAGAGATTAATTAAAAATAATTATAAAATTAATATGAAAGGTATATAAATTTTCAGGTAATATTAAATATAAATTGTTATTTTATTTATTTTAGGTTTTCCATTTCCTCAAATAAACAACAACAACGTTTTTTTTTTTGTACTTTAGTAACTTAGAAATGGAAATATTTGGTGTACTGGTAGTCGGAATTTACATTCACGTTTTCAAATTATTATTATATATATATTTTTTTTTGTGTGGAAAATTGTATTATCTTCTTTGTGAAATAAAAACCAAATATCCGGAGGGTAAAATTTCAAAAACAATAACAAAAAATAAAAGGAATTGAAACCAAAAGCTTAAGGGCGGAATTTCGTTGGTGAAAAATAATACAAAAATTTGGTAAGCTTGATGGAAAAAAAATATAAATAATGTTAACATTCTGAAATTGACTATTCAAAAAGTAACAGTCAGATATCAACAGAATTTTTAACTTTCCGAAATTTCATTTTCGCAATCCGAAAGTTGTGTTTCAAAAAAATGAACTTCTGATTTGATTTTTGTATTATTTTCAGGCGGAATTTGACCCTCCACATTTTTGACACAGTTTCATATTTTCGATATTTGTAACTTGACTATTTTGTGAATATTGGCTGTATTTCTGTGAAATGACTTCTCACCAATATTTATGACATTAATGTGATGTATATAAATAATATAAGTTTTAGAAGATTTAGTGTTAGTGTCGCATTTTTTTATAAAAAAATAAAGTTGTTCCAGATCCAAAATTGTAATGTTAATGTTATTACTTCAGCAGCGTATGGTGTAAAAATGGTGTGTATGCTGTGATGCATTATGTCCCCGGTTCAAGTCAAGAACAAATAATCCTTATCGCTCTAATCTGCTTTAAATGAGTACCAGTAATAAAAATTTGCAATATGTAATTGTGATTTTATGACTGAGAAAATTGGTAACTGTTGAGAATTTAGACTATTTTTTGACGACAAATGTCTCACTATTAAAAAAATTAGTTAGACACATCATTTAAGAATTGGAATCCATATAAAAATAGAATATTCAAATTGCAATAAAATGTAACAAAACCTCTAAAATTCGCTCCATCTCAAGTGGAGTGAACAATGGAACAAAAAAAAAAAACAATTTTTATTTAAAATGTAAAAATTATTAAATCATTTTGAAGTATATTCAAATAAAATATAAAATAAAATATTGTTTTAATTTGAATTTTAATTAATATTAAAACCATATATGATTTTTTTATCGATGATCTTATCAAAAATAGATTAAATTTTGAATGTGAAATGAACAATATTAAATTTTAAATTAATCATACAAATTACTTACAACAAAAGTAATATACATATAGTTTTTTTTTGCATTACATACAAATTTCCATTATATAAAGCAAAAAAATGTATAAATTTCAAACAATTTTTAATTTCCATAAACCGATCTAATTAAAAGTATAACCCCATCAGCCACGACTTCATTTATGTATACTTTACAAGGAATATTACTTACTCACACCCTCCCATAACAAACCACAAATTTACTTACTGCACATTTAAAATATATATGTAAGCCATTCAATGTAAAATTGCACTTAGAACCGAACACTTAATTTTACCAACACAATAAAAATTTAATAACCACATAAACACATACTATCAAACATTGTTAAATATAGAATAATTACAATTTTAACTCAACCCAAATATCAAAATAAGTACATTTTAAATACTAACAAAAAAACAATACGCCCCCTCCCCTTTAACTTTAAGTTTTAACTAAAACTGCCGAACCCCCAATTTTTTTGTAATACAAGTTTTATTGATTTTCTATGTAACGAAAATGTAGAAATGTATGAGTGCATATAAAGCAACTTTTTAATCATATAAAGCAGCGTTTCTCCAAAATGGGGTAGGAAATATTGTTGTTCCTGGAAATAGCTCAATAAAAATTCCTGTGAGTTCCTGGAAAAAGCCCAATAAAAAATGAAAATACGCAGAATGTGATTTAATATCGGGTAGATTAATAAAACATATTTTTTTTAATATATCTATGTATAATTTATCTCGTAAACGTTGTCATTTAGAACGCTTCTGCAACGTTGATAAAGGAGGCTCTCACAGAACTTTTGCCATTACCAACTGCGTATTTGTGAAAAATTGAATAATCAAATCACGATTAACATCAAGTAGAAATATGTTGTGTCCGGAAAATTATATAATTTTACCTTGCAGCTTGCAGCAACCTTAGGCCAAAAATATATTTTAGATGGAGCCGAACAGGCCAATATAAAAACTAATGTGTTAGTTACATGGGATATTTAACATTTTACTGGGATACTTAAAAATCAATAAATAAGGGTACTTTACGCAAAATAAAATTGAGAAACACTGATATAAAGGAACTACTTGAAGAAACCATAAAGAAAAAATTCAAAGAGATGGCAATTTTTAAAGGGATGGCTAAGCTTTAATAGATGATTCTTAATGAAAGATAGACAAAATATAGTGACAGGCTACAAATATTTAGAATCTAGATTTTAGTAAGGTAAAAAATTGTGAAATGAAGTGAGGTGGAATGGAAATATATTAATTCGAAAAGATAAAGAAGGTAAATAAATGTCCTACATCCTTTTTGCAAACACAAAAAATAATTTTTATAAAACTGAAAAATTATTTTTCTATTCAAACTTTAGTTTATGGATTTCGGGTATGGTTGAGTGTCAGTGTCATAAAAAATAACTTTTTATTCTATGGTTTTATTTTCACAGTTTCCTCACCATCACCAAATATTATTTATCAGTTGAAATTTTGGTTTTGTTACGTGTAATGCAGGAAAAATGGTTTTTGTATATATCCGAAAATAACCAAAAATACAAAATGGAAAGAGATACAGGCACATAATTTAGTTAGCATAAGGATTGCAATACAAAAATATATACAGGGTGATTAGGAAATTTAATAATAACTTCATTACAATTAATACATTAACATTGAAAATTATTAATGAATTCGTAAAAGATAATATAAACTTTAATAGCAAAGTTTAATATCAAAATTCGTTGATGTTTGGGGTGTTAAGTTTGATTTATTCAACAATAATTACTAATGAAAAATACACCAAACATTTAACATTAAATAAAACTTGTAATACAAATATTTATTTTTTAATTAAAGAAATTTTAATTTCATTTAATTTAATAAAGTTTATTAAATAATTATTTTTCTTCAATTAACATTTTTTATTGATTATAATTTCTAATACAAATGACAATAATTTAAACTTCATCTTTATGGAAAATCATGGTATCAAAAAAATACATATTCGGTGTATACCATGTCATTTCATTAATTTTACGATCAAATGGATAACCAAATGGAAGTGCATCTATGTGCCTTGAACCGGAACCAATTCCACAACAAATAACTTCATCATATGTTGAATATTGTTCAAATTCTGGTGCAACATATGGTGTAATTATGAAGAAAAATTGAAATGGCATACCATTTTTACTGCCTTTCGGTAACATTAAACGATCCGGAAAACCACAATGAGTTTGATCTGAATTCATATTAAATGGCATCAATTTAGCCGTACCACCACCAAGCGAATCAATTACTTCTTCACGCATTGCATAAAAATTTATTCGATCAGGAATGAACCATGGAAAATCTTTAGACTGACGTTCAATTACATTTGTACCTAATTTTAAATCATATTTGAAAGTATCTAAAAGCCAAAAATTCTTACGCATTTCATTAAGTTCAATTAATTGTCCAGCTGCATCATATTTAGGTCCCAAAAATACACGAACTACCGATTTTCCGTCAAATTCTGAATTAACATTTAGTTTAAATGTAAATGGAAGATGATTTAATCGCATTTGACGAGCCTTAATTAGATAATCTTCTTCGTCATATTCTTTATCATTAATAGAACCCATTTTAACAGCATTTGTTATATCAACATCATGATTACTGAAATAAGTAACGAGTTTCTCCATTTCAACTGATTTAATTTTGACGCCTTTGTTGATAAGTTCATCTTGTGTATAACTTGGTAAGTTATCCTTCAATTTCCAATAAGATTTTATCAATCGTTTATATATCATATAAAAAATTGGATCACGCATAGCAGTTTCATAATGTTCCAAAACGCTTGGTGCATATTTAACTTTTAACCCATTATGTTCCATAGTTGATCCAAATAAGATTTTTGCGTATACTGGTAAATATTTACTCAGCCTCCAATAAGGCCAATCTGGATTACCTTGAATGAAATTACCAAGATTTTCAATTGATTCTGGCCTTGATAGATCTATATGGGTCCCGTTTGGAAGTAAAACAAATCCATAATTTAACGAATCCCGAATATGAGCTTCGTATTCTCTGACTTCCAAAAAATCATAATCATCATTAACATTGAACATATATGAATTTGGACGCGACGGGAACTGAATTCCATTATAATAACGAAGATTTGGAAAATGTCCTTCCAAAACAGGATTCGATGCAGATAAATAAGGAATTACATCCAATCCGTTTGATAGACGTTCCATATAATAACGAGCCAGAAATTGTTGATGTTCGAAAAGGTATAATTCACCACGACGATCTTTGTGTAATTTGAATTCTTCGCCTCCCATCCAGAATGGATAATCAGTATGGAAATAATAATAATAGCTATTCAAACCGATATCATTAGTAAAATATGACAATATGTGATCATTAGTTATGTCAGTATAGTTAATGGGAATAATAACTTCATATCTTTTATTAAAAACTCCTTGGGTTTTCGGAATATCTACAAAGTTATTAATCTTATTCCAACGAGCCTTTTCAATAACCTCCGAACTGAAGAATTTATATGGATCAATTTCATATGGTGCTGGCAATTCAAATCCATTCATATCTGTACGATGTATTACAGCAACAGTTAAAGCATAAATAATCAAATCACGATTAACATCATTATAGACAGCCCAAACAAGAGATTTATAGAATGTATCCCAATCTTTTGCATAATAAAATACATTGAATAATGACACTGCATACTTACGATGTTTATCATACATGATTGAAAAAACTTCATCATTTCCAAGCACTCCAAATTTATAATAACTAAGAAAATCATTAACAACGCTTATATTTGTGAATTTGTCGAAATTCTCTTCAAATTTCCATGCCATGGCATCCTTATAGTATTGTATATATTCATTTTTAGTGTAAATATTACGTAAAATATCAAAAAACACTTTTTGCTTCAAGACAAATTCACGATCTACATATTTCTTATCACTTTTTATTCTAGGAGCAACGTAACCAGCAGTCAAAACTGCAAATCCGATTAAAAGTACTAGAGTAATAGATCTCATTTTGTAGACTGATTAAATTTATGAAATAATTTAGCTTCTATACTTAAAGTTTTATGTTTTTAAATTAAATTTATATAAAGTTAATTGATTAAAAACAAGCAATTAATTAAAGTTATCAGGAAATTTTTAATATTATATATAAGAAAATTTATATAGTGTATATTTAAAAGCAAGTGCCGGCTCGAAGTAAATTAATAAATAGGACCCAATAAAAAAAAATATGAAATGAAACAAGAAATTCATATCAAATATTTAATAGTAAAAAAAACTGAAATCATAAAAATGATTTCTTCCTGGCGTTCATGTTTACTAAATATTCCATTTCTTTTTTCAGCTGTCGCATAACATTTATATGCTTGGATGCTATCGGGCTTGAAGAGATGGTAACACTAATACAATATTTTCTAGTAATGACAACCCTAAGAAATTATGGTATGAATTTTTAGCAAGCGATTTTATATTAAACAGCTTTAGAAAGCAAATAATCTTTGTGATTTTTGGATATCAGTTTTATGAATAAAACTGAATTTCGTGCATAAATAAAGAAAAAATAAAGAAAAACTTGGTAAATGTTATTCGGAATCTCCTACACTACATCATATTCAAATATAAAATATTGGTTTGCAGAATTTAAATGTGGACACAACTAAGAAAAAAGTGCTTTTTACCTATGAAAATGCACCAGTTCACAAATACAAAGATTTCAGCGTCTGTTTCCAAGACTTGAAAGACTTTCAATGTCAATGTAGAGATCACAGCAAAATTCTATTTTTTTAAATTATTTTTTATTAATATAATTAAAATTCATAACAAATAATTTTTTTCACGACATTTCTTACTAAATTTAATTTAAAATATACGCATATAAATTAAAATTAATTTGGTATTATTATGTCTTGGCGATAACAAATAGAAAATTAAACAAAATTGTTATGATGTTATCAGTTATATGTATATCGACAACTTATCTGGCGAATACTTATATTTAGTAATCTTTAACCCCATAAGATGAATTCAAAATACTATAAATAATAAAATTTCGTAGTTTTTTTTACTAATTATAGTAATTTAAATTTGTATATTATTAGAATAGAAATAAATTTATTTTACTTTTATTTTATGAATCTGATTTTGCTCCACGAGAACTCTTCGTTGTTAAAACTAATGTAATAGCTAGCAGTACAGAATTAAATGAACTTCTTTACGAAACTCGAATTTACAAATATGATAAAAATCCATTCAAAAACTTTATTTTATTTGTGGTTTTATATTAAAATTGCTTAACAGGTGGAATTTTTTTCTTTTAAAATTAAAGAAAAATAAAGTTAAGTTACGATTGACGATTAAACTATCTATATGTAGATGAATTTTGATACTAGTTACTGTCACTAGTCACTTACTGTCACTACGAAAGCTTTTAAAATTACATCAAATCATAGCAATAAAAAATATTGTTAGTTTTTTTTTTTTTTTTTGCTTTTTTGGAGTCTTCGAACATTTATTTCGAACATTTCTATAATTTTGTCTGAAATATATCAACAATCTTATGTGAATCACAAAAGGGATATAAAGCATTTATAACTTTTAGTATTATGATAGCATTAAACCATATTTTAATATTATTTTAAAAGTATCAAATTATTATTTATGGTCATAATAATAAAATTGATTACTCAACAGCAATGATAATTTTTTTTTTATGAAAATACATCCTTTCTATCAAAATTGCAATATTACAAAATATTTATAAATTTTTATTACTGAAGTTATAAAACACATCACTCTAAAACTTCACCTTAAATACTGGAACAAAAAATCCATTAAAAAGTAATCAATTATAGTTATTAAAAAATATAATAGATATTAAAAATTTAAGAATGCACCGTATAATAAAACTATGAGAAACTAATCATAAAAAAAAATTGTAATAAAAGTAAGTATCCTTTTACTTAGAAAAAATATTAAATTTTCATATACATATATAACGAAATATTTAATAAAGTCATTAATTTTACAATTTCATACTTTATTCAATTTTTATAATACAAATAGCTGCTAAACTAACACGAGTAGATTACTCTGATCAGTTAAAGATTTCACATTTTTCAAGATACCGAAAATGTTTTTTTTTTTATATATTATTCGGAATTTTAATGAGGACCCATTGAAACTACCGGCATCAAATTGTATATGCTCAATCTATTGATCAAACTACAGTAACAATTACTGCATTGCGTAGTGTAGAGCATTAAATATATGAAAAATATAATCGAGGATTTTAACATGGATGCACTCGAACTACCACATAAAAACTTAACAGGACCGACTGAATCTACTGCCGAACCCAAAGCCGAATAAAAGATTTAAATTAGTTACGTAAAAAAAACCACTATGATTTATAACATGGAAATATAATGATTATTGCAGTGTACGAATTTTTATATAATTAGAGTGTTTATGTCACTTATGTCAACTTATCAATTTTCTTACTCATATTTTGTGTTCCTAATTTAATTAATCAGACTCATAATTAACTTGTAACAAAAATAGGAATATTCTAATCCATTTTTTGCAGCATCCAGCATTTCCACCTGTAAAAATAAGAAAAAAATAATTTGAAATTAAATTTGAATCTATAAATTATTATTAAAAATAAGTTGAGTGAAGTATTTAGCATTTACTAGAAATAAAAATTTGTTCTAAATGTATTTACTTAAAGGAATCACTTAAAAAATACATAACGCATTTATCTATATCTAAAAAAACATATTTTGTTTTTATTCTGATTGGATAGCATTGGATAGAATACGTAAATTCAACTTTAAAATTAAAAATTCGATGTAACCGAAACGTCTTCATTAACCGAAACCGTCTTTAAGTGAGACGGTAGCACGTAAAACGTATTTTTATAATTTCTGGTGCTTAATAATTTCCAATCGTTCGTATACTTAATTTCACAAACTTCCTTTTTCCATTTAATATTTAGCAATAGTATAATAAATTTCAGTTGAACATCTTTTATGATAAATTTTATATTATTTATTTTATTTTAAATACATAGTAGCATAATGTTTTTTTTCTACGTATATATCCTTAATCTAATTCTACATAAATGTTAGTTACAAAAATATGATGTTTTATGAAATTCTTTTAATAAATGAATGAAATCAGTTAGTATCATTTCACCATAATCTAATATAGTATATTGTACATACAATTTGGAAATTTCATTTTAGACTGATGTAATTTTAAATTAATTTTATTAAAAAACTAAACCATAAAATTTGAATATAGAAAATTTATATTAACTTTTATTACATTCTAAAATAATATTTCATAAATTTTTTTCTTTTCCTTTTTTACTATAATTCCAATCAAAATAAATGTAGAAAAATTATTTATTTAAAATTTTAGTTATTTTGATATTAGAAAAATGGTAGTTAAAATTTTATTTTTAGTTTTAATGCTCAGGTATTTTTTATACATATTAAATTTGTTTAAAATATGTTTTAAAGTTTCATAATGTAATCTATTTCAATCAAAATATATATTTACGTAGTTTGAGGAACGAAAACCGTGAATGTTAAGCAGCAGAGTAAATAAAAAAGAATTTATATAATTAGCATACAATTCTTATATACCGCCACCATCAGTAAAAATTAATTTATATTAAATTTTTTAATGGTAGTCTAGCTCTAGAGTCGCGCCATCCATATAAACATAAATAGATGTTTGGCCTGCAGGCCAATCTTACAGGCGAATCTTAATGGTTTACAAATAATGAAATTGTCAATGATTAATTACATTCACTAATTATATTAATTTATGTCATCAATTTTTTCATATTATAGTTGTAAAAATTGTCACTCACTATTATTTTAAAATATATATAAATCAATTTTCGTCGAAAAAGGATATTTAAAAGTTAAATAAGCTGAATTAATTTTTTTTACCTAATCTGTACCATAATTTCAGTGTAAAATGATATAAAACATTTGACTTCATTTTGTATAACAAACTCCACAACTTGGGATTTAAAGAAGCACTTCAGTCTGTTGTATATTTAGAGTCATAAATAAAAATTATGATTAAAATTTTCAATTTAATTAAAAATAATCCAACATTATCACCCAGTAAATCACATTTATTAATGTATGTTGAATAAATATCCTTGATTCAAATTGAATTTTCTAATTATCATTTTTATATTTTTTATAACAAATAAAGAAAAACCTATACATAAATTTCAAATACGGTATAATAAAATATATTATTTTTTTATGTACTTTTAAAAATAAATTTACCTTTCTATTTAAAATTTTAAACCATTAAATTAACTCAATTTTCTTTTCTATCCAACAAGGAATTCAACAAAATTAATGCTGAGTCTACAACAAAATATGTTTTTATACTGTTTTATAAATAAAACAATTTTTATTACATCTTTTTTTTCGTACTACATAAATAAAAATATTATTAAATATTATTTGCAAAAAAAAAAAAAAAACTGAGAAAATCTGAATCACAGTAAATAATTTTATTATATACAACAATTTTGCAGGATATTTTTTTAATTATCATTTCTGTTTTTATCCCTAGCGTATATACCCACGATGTTTACGAAATTACGAATTTTCCTTACTATAATAAATGTGAATATTGGCAAGAAAAACATAAGAAAGAAAGAAAATTCATCCAAAAAGGACATTAATATTACGAAAATGAAAAAAAATAAATAAAGAATGTTTTTGTACGTATTTTCACCTTTTATACGTATTGGTATAACTTCACCAGCTAACAATAGGTGAAATAGCCTAAAGCGATCAAAAACGGACACAAACACGGTGTCATGAAACAATAAGACATATTAAAAAAGTCATACGCAAAAGTATTTTTACGTATGACTTTTGCGTATGACCAATTATTATAGTATCCACTTCAAATTCATCATAAATATTATGTGGACTTAACCAAGAAATATTACATTTTTACTATATATTTTGTTATCGTTTACGTAATCCTGATACACAAAAAAACAAGGAAAACAATTTTCTTCAAAATAACAAAAAAAAAAATGTTTCTAATTTTGTATTACAAAAAAAAATGTGAAAAATTTAATTTTGATTTTTTGTTATGTCAACAACAGGAGCAACAACATTAACAACAAATAGATATGTAATAATACCAGAGGAACAAACCAAACCAAAAAAAAAAAAATGTATTTACGTATACAAGTAACAAAATCCCAAAAGACAGAAAAAAAAAATTTTATAATAAAACATAAAAAATATGCCTTAAATATTTGATGCTTTTGTACGTACATAAATATGGGAAGAATGTAATAAATATAATTTTTTTGTAGCAAGGATATTTTTTATTTTAACAACAAGGATTTTTTTTCGCCATATATCCAATAATATCACAGACAGTAATGAACTTTTGGCTACGACTTACATGTTATTGTTGTTCTTTCCGCAACAAGTATTTAATGTTTATATAATTTTGTGTACAGGATGGGACAAAAGTAACTATATAATTTATATTGTAAGTAAACTAATTTCTTCGTGAATGTTATCTTTTAGCTGCTGAAATATTTTTGGGGCTTCTTCACATGCTCTGTTTCGTTGAGATATTCGCACAAGAAGAAATCAGAAGCGATTTAATCTGGAAATCATAAAATTTATGAAAAAGTTTTCAACATTTCCACCGAGATTTAAAGCTACTCTCCCGTATTCACAACGCAATTGAATATTCCGCAAAATTTAAGTTTGGGCTAGTTAGATTTAATTTGAATAGAGGATCAAATCCTATTTTAAAATCTATGAGAAAATTCCGAGAAGATCGTTCTCTTGTTGATGTTTCCGACAGTTCTTCAACACTTTTGTCTCACAAGTTCAATATTTTCAACCGATCTGCCAGTTCGATGTGTGCCTGTACGATTCAAATCTCAAACAGTGCTACATTCCGAAAAATTATCCACCAGCAACACTATGACGTGTACACGTTGAGGTTTACAGCTGGATTCATGCCGGATAATTATATCAATTTTTGTCAGGACCTTGTGGTATATAATGACTAAACGAAGCATGGCTTTTACCAATATAATTTATTTACCATTGTGTTTCGTTCTATAATAGTGTTAATATTTTTCAATTTTATGACAGAACTTTTTAACAAATATATCAAATTTACAATTACAAAATATAATTAATAATTCGTAAAATAATTGTGACAGTTTTCTTATGTCAAAAAGCCAGACAAATCATAATTATTTTTGGGCTTATAGTTTTGTAAATCTACAAATTAACAAAACCCTAGAATTGATTATACCTTAAACATTTGATTTTTGTTATCAGAGTGTTTGGCTCTACCAAATCTTTATAAACCCTATAAAAATATGTTGTTTTTTATGGATTATACTGAAATAGCGTATAAAGAATGCTATTATTATGTAGTATGTATCGTTCAGTCTCATATAAATATGACTATATACAAAACAAAATCCTTTCTCTGATTCCACCATCAAAATACTGACAACAACATAAAAACATATTTGTATTGTATAAGGACAAAAATATCCTATTTTATATTTTTGTTGTTTTTTTATGTACTGTGCCTTATCATCAAAAAAATTTTTGAAACGAGTTCAGTAATAAATGAAATAAACATTACTTATATGATATGTATTAAATTTTAATGTTGCCATAAATATTATATGTTTCGTATCTGCGGAAGATAATTGTGAAATTATAGTTAGAAGACGAACTTGTGAAACATATATTTTTTAAATACATTTTTGATTATAAGGTAAATTAAGTTTATTGTAGAATTTTGATTATCATTATTAGAAAATTCAATATTTGTAGAAACCATCGAAAACTTATATTTATGATTATGTAATACAAGCTCCGTTTGATAACATCGACTTTATTTAAAATCAGAAAATTATCATTTTGATCAATAGAATTATAAGAGATGTTAAAACGGAGTTTCGCAGTAATGGCTTAAGGCTGGTCTACATAGTTTCTATCAGTTCATTTCTGTTTCGATTCGATTCAATTCAAATGGTTAAATAGACTAAACACATATCTATCGATTGTCATCGATTAAATCACATATTATTTTCATTTTATTTTTAAACTGTCAAATTTAATTCCTCTTGAGATTCGCAAAATTCCAATCGTTCCAAACTCTTTCAATTCGAATCTATTCGACCTATGTGTCCACTCAATCGATTTAAAATACAAAATATATGATAACGTCAAATTAGAATTTTACTGAACCGATCGAAACTATACTTTAACCTTAACATTTTGTTCTGAAATAATTAATTACAGAGTACAGAACCAGATCAGTTTCTTTACGTACTATAATTGGCTCATGCCAATAATACAGAAAAAGGTTCCTATTTAAAAATGTATTAATCTGTCTATCAGTCTAATTAAAATATAAAATTCTTCCAAAATAACTTGAGCCTTTGTCTTCAAAAATAATACGTTATTTAATAATTATTTCCTTAATAGCATTGATAGACAAATATAATTACATACAAATTATGACATACCACATGAAATAGTACTTAATTTACTAGAATAAAATGGGGGCTTATTCCTGAACCTTTGGAACAATCTTACTTTAAAAGGAATTGCAAGAAAGAATGGAAATGAGAACTGTGGGTGATGCAGGATATTTACAATAACTAAATACAAAATTGGCTCCCACCACTGGAAATCAAAATAGATAATAATAGAAGCAGTTTTTTCGGTAAGTGTAACTTTAGAGACCGGTTATTACTTTTAATTTTTATTTTGTTTCGGTCATTTTAAGTATATGTGGAAGAGTGGAAGGAACTACATTTTTATATTATATTAGTTATTATTTGTAGGGTTTTGAAAGAATTTGCCCCACATTCCATCAGACGAAAAATTCTTCAGAAAATTTGAATTGGCGAAATAGTAAAACACATTATTTTCGTTTTCACAATAAAAATATAAAAATCTCCTTTAATTATCCTTAAGGGTAATATAAATTTTAGAGGTTCATTACTAGTTTAATTTTTGTATGGTAAAACTGGTAAAAATGTTATGGTAAAAATTTATGACCACATTAAATGACTTCAAATGTAATTAAGTTTCTATGTTCTATATTTAAACTTTAATTTATTAAAGAAACAAAGTTAGGTTTACAAAATACACTTTGTTGCTTTGGCAAACTTAACGTCGTTATGTAAGTTTTATATACTGTCTACTGTCCGGACAACATTAAGAGTTGTGTAAAATCAATAACATTAAATTTTTTGTTACACATCAGATGCTTCAACTTTGCTTTACATTATTTTTCTTAATGAACATTTTTTATCATCCCTCGCATTTTGAGGTATAAGCAAATTAGAGTTATTGTCTTAAAAACATCAAGCTTCTCCAAAATCGTCCTCTATATATTTTCTATTTTCAGAAATATTAGAAAACCGCTTCTATCTGAGTATTTTCTATTCGCAAAATCATGTCTTTTACAAAATTTAAGCTATTTCTAATATAATTTAAATATTAAAATAATGTCATTTAAAATTCACAAAATGTTTTCTACAATGTATATATAAATAATAAATTTCCTTATGCATTTATTATCAATTGTGTCAGTCCAAAAAGTCCTTTCAATATAATAGCAAAACAAAAATTTTACTTATTCATGTCTTGTATAAATATATAATACACAATTATATTCTTTTGACTCCGTTCATGCTGAACATCACATAATACAATATTCTCATTATCCTTATTAAACCATTTAACAAATTGTATTTTACGTAAAGTAATTTCAATAACAAATAAAAAGGATATAAACAAATTGTATTTGTGTATTGAATTTTCATTCTAAATATAGAATTGTATATATTGAAAATGGTTTTGATGCATTCAAAAAATGTTTTAAATTGTTCTATAAATACAATGAGAAAATATTTAAACAGTCATTGAGAAGTCGATACTATAATTTGAATTTGTCTTTAATTTTTAATTTCAATATTTATTATGCATTTCTACTCTATGCCAGGGACAGAACATTGATCATATATAATTGATCAGAACAGAACATTGACCATAAATTTAAATTAAAGGATAAATATTTTGAAAATTTAGGGTTATATAATTGAGAGGAGACCATGTCAAAATGCGTGTACTAATATATTTCCCTAAAATATATTAGTGATAATATTTCACCTAGCGGATATTAGCGGAAACAATCTAGATATGTATTAATATTAATGGCGAATTTCACAGTTGAAGCTTGAGCCTTTGCCAGAGCTTAAGCTTTCCTAGAGTGAAGTTTAAGATAAGACTTCCTTAAAGTGAGATTTAACTTAAGCCGCACATGGGTAGAGCTTAATCTTCACTTTTGCAATAGAAAATAAATTCATAAACATTTTTAAGTTATCAGAAAAAATCAATAATTAATGCTATGATTATTTTCCTTAAGTATAAAACACTAACTCACAAATTCCAATATCACAATAATATTATTTTAAAACTATCAAAACTTTAAATACAATAAATTTTTTCTATTAAAATTTACTTAAAACAATTTGAACTAAAAAATTATTTCAGTACATATATGAATTAGCTATGATTAATATATTTTATTCCAGATTCAAAATACAAACGAAGAGACAAAAATTCAAACGAATAAATCGATTTATAAATTTGATTTTAATATTTTCCTTATATAATTCATTTATTTTAAATATAATATTGAAAAAAATATAGAAACTAAAAAATAATTAAAAAATTCTCTAGTCAGGTCTATAAAGCCCCACAATAGTAAATGCTCTTCAACTTTATAGTTGAAACAATAATATAAAAGAGGGTTTTATTTAAAGTAACTAATCCCTTTAGGAACACTAAACTGTTCAGTGCACTTTAATAAAAAAAACTAGCTGTTTATCAAGGGGTAACCCAAATCTCGGAAATCGTTATATGCGCGTTTTGAAAATAATTCAGGAATGTATATCAAATTTTAAATCTCTAGGACATTAAGACTGTATTTTATACTCTAACTACCGTACTTAACTTAAGGTCTTACTATTCTTTAACACAAAAAAATAGTGTGACTAATTTAATTGAATTCGGATAACAATTACGATATATTTAATATATTGCTATTTGCTAACCACAGGAATGTAAACGGTTAATACAATTTATATTTCCACATTTCAAAAATTTATGAATCGTATTTATTACATAATGCAACAGACCAGTAATATTATATTGTAATTATATAATATTTACTTTAAAATATCTATGTATATTAGCACTTTAAAATTTGCAGTGCCATCTCATAAATCTTTACCATTTTCAAATAAAAGAAATTTAAAATACTCAGTTATGTAAATGGATTTATCATTTCTTCTTTTCTGTATATAATTTCTTTTGCTTCAAAAACTATAGTAAACTAGGTGAGCAGATAACTCGTAATTATGTCCAACAACTGCTACTTTATTAATAATTTCCGAAATTAAGCGTTAGCTCACTAACGCTGCAAGTTTTATAGATACCAACTAAATAAGAAAATCAAAACGTGTACTAAATTTGACTGCAATCTGATAATAATTATATGCTATAGCTGGAACATATATTCATACTTAGGAAACTAAA
The DNA here is from genome assembly GCA_963920725.1 of Rhamphomyia laevipes. Classification (NCBI taxonomy): domain Eukaryota; kingdom Metazoa; phylum Arthropoda; class Insecta; order Diptera; family Empididae; genus Rhamphomyia; species Rhamphomyia laevipes. Next base: position 39,775,456 of record OY987258.1, on the reverse strand, counting down.
TTGTACGTTCGTTACACATGTTAGTGCGCCAAGAACCCCACTTATATCAAAATTTCAGAAGCATCAACTATATCACACAACTTATCTGGAAACCAATGGACCTATGTGCAAAATTTCATTAATATTGTAAACGATGTTAGTCGGTTAGTTAGTTGTTGCGCACAAGACCCGCAGCTTCGGAATCTACGATCTCGAAAACGTAAAGAAAAACACATTTGAGAAGGAATCGATTTTTTATTCTATAACTACCAAGTCCATCGCAATCGCAACACTTCATATATTTATTCTATAACTACTCGTTATATAAAATTTTAATCTTCTACGATGAATTTGTAACTTTTTCAATACAATTCTGCAATTTTCATTTTTTTATGTAAATTTTTAGTTTTATCTTTCATGTCTCAATTTCAACAATTCATCCTTAGCAATATTTTCTGTATTTCATCGAGAAAGACAAATTTATTAAAAAAAAATACACAAGAGAAATAAAATAGCAACAAAAATAAAATATTTTTTTTAAATATTTTATTATTATTTTTTATATTATATTATATGTAAAAGAAATCAATAAAATCAATAAAAATAATTGGAAATTTTTCCAGAATAGTTTTTTTTTTTCAAATTTTTCTATCTAAATAACATAACATACAGATAAATAAGAATTTTTCTTTTCTGTTGATGCAAAATTATTGATATGTAAATGTACTTCTAAATTGACTGCACAATTTGGAAGAACCAATTTGAAATTTAAAATTATCAATCATTTTTAACACCAAACACACCAAAAAAGTCAAAAATAGTTTCATTAAATTTTGTTCATAATTAAATAATTTTAAGTTAAATCAAAATGTAGGAAATTTAACAGAATTAAGCAGCGAAAAGCCTGCTAAGTTGTCAAACTTTATAAAAGAAGTGGGATGGTACGATTCGTGGTGAAAAATATGGTCAAAGTTTCGTAACAACGGACCGTACAGTCTAGGTACGCTTCCATTCCCCCCTTCTCAAACCAACCAACCAACCAAATCAAATAAAATATGATTTGATTCCGTCCGGTGTATTTTAAGAATATTTAAATGCTTATCCAGTTTCCATGACTTCAATTATTTCCAAATGTTTTTTATTAGATAAATACAAGATCTGCAGAAATATACCAATGAACTAACTCTACTGAACCTATTCAATATTTTCCAATTAAATGTAAATTTTCACTAACCATACGTCAAATTTATTTTTTCATACCCTGACCTCTCAATCAAACCAGATAAATACCATAATAATAAAATTGAATATTTTACATTAAATTGTGAGAGAACATGAGATCAAAATATTTTGTATATTAATGTGAAAAAATTCTGTTTGATTAAATACAAAATTCCATACATTTTGGTTTGATATCCTTACACACACTATAAATACAGTCTTTTTAAAAATTAGAGAGACCACATTAATGTAATATTTTATATACTTTTTTTTGGAAATAGTTATAGGATCAGTGTTACCGAACTTTTACTCATTTGGATGCTTTATTTGTAGTTAGTAAACAATGATTTAAATCATATTAATGATTAATGATCATTCTGAAAAATCGTGCGCCTTTCATATAGGTCCAATGTGATTGTGATACACAGACCCCTAATTTATAGTTTAAAACGGAGAATAACAGGAGCAAAATATTGTAGTTACATTTTTATTGATTAAGGGCTTGTAGTTTTGTTTTAATTCCTCCAACCAAAAATATATTGATATTGATTAAGATTTACTCACTTCAAACACCTATCATTTAAAATATTCAACTATGCTGCCAACCGAATAATTTCAATTTAAAAAACTTTTAGCTAATGGTGGCTGAAAGTTATATCTTCTAAATATTTTTACCTTCTTAATATCATAATATTATTCTAGAAAACATTGATAAATTTTGTTGGATACAAAAGTTTTGACTAAATTAGATAATAAAAATTATATTCAAGTGGTAACACTATGGGTACGATTATCGTCACAACTAAATATAGGTACATACTCGTATGATGTAACGAGTATATTGAAATATATTTATATAGAATACAAAAATATCTCGAATATCCTGAAATACTTTGAATGTTTGAATGATAGAATTTGTATGGGTATGACATTTTTTTTTTGAGTTTTTTTTTTTGTTTTTTAGAATGGAATGTCAGTATAATAAGTATAAATATGGTTATATTTATATGAGATGGAGGCTATTATATGTAAAGGTTAATTTAATTGGACATATTGAAAATATCGATTCATGTTACAGATATGTATATATTAAAGTATATACGAAAATGGAATTCTCAGCAGTTTTTAAGTTTATATACATAAATGAATATATAAATATTGGTTAGCTTTAAATAAATAATACATATTATATAATGTTGTCCATACACTATCCAATTTCAAATTTGGTTGTACGACTGATTTGCAAAACACGTCACGCACTATACATCGTTTTATACAACCAGTGGCACCTAACCAAAAATAATTTTTATTCTACATATCTTACATTTCTCAACTTTCAACAGTGTTTTATTAAATGTTTGGTGAAAAAATAAATTTAATTTCATATATTAAAACCAAAAATATTAGCTAAAATATTAGCTAAAATAGCCACTGTACCGCTGATGGTTTGCAAAAGTTCAAAAATATAGAAATATATGAAAGTAGTTAAACTGGCCGCTTGGCGGTACCGTTTTGTTATGCGGAAAAGTTTGTTTGATTTCAATATTTCCGCTCTGTCGTATTGAAATATCAAATCATTTTATAAACAAGTTTTCTTTTGATATGGCATTTCTATGTTTACATTTTTTTTTGCATATCAAAGTAGCAGCAGTAACGGCGACGGTCTCTCCATCATCAAACAGATGATTGAAAAAAAGTCGTACAACCAAATTGTATAGTATTGTGTGTAGGCAACATAATATTTAACTATATGTATTGTTTAGATTTAAGATTTTTGCTATGTAATATACTAAAAGGATCTCGAAAGGACACATACGTTTCTCTTTTGAAGCTTTTAGATGAAATAGTATATAAAATTTATTATTCTGTACAGATTATATTGTGCCAGTATAGAAAATATTAACTTAGCATGGGGAAATATATGCCGAATTTTAGTAGGACGGCTGGAATGTAAAGATGAATTGAGCAGCCAACACTATAAAAGTTTTCTCCTATCGACATAGAGTAACTCTTTTTGGATAGACATTATATTTACAAAATTTTGGCCATAGAAATTGTTTGTACCGGATGTAAAGTTTTATCGAAATTTTAATATAATTTTGTTATTCTGTTGAAAATTTATATTTACTCGTTCAATGTCTATGCCATTTATAGTAATTCTTGTTTATATATAAAAAATTATATATTCAAGATAATTTTCTAAGAAAATTCGTAACTAAAATATTCTTTAATAATGTCTCGTTCTTGTCGTTGGTATTTTTTTATTTAAATATTATTTACAGCCAGCAAAATAATTTGATTTTTTGTTTTTTGTGTAAAACCAAGTCCTTTAAAATTACTATATAAATATTTAGTATTAGTTTGATTTTTCAATGTAATCACAAAAATAATAATATTGAAAAGTTTTGAATATTATATTTATTAATGGAAAATCAAATTTCCTTAAAATAAATAAATTTAATATAAAAATATTATTTTTATGGTGAGGGGATTAATATTTCATTTAAGGCGCGGATGTCATGTAAAAAAAAATAATTCGACAGTTGGTATGTTATAGACAAGCTGCATAATATAATGACTCCACGTTCAAGCTTTCACTTAAGACAAACCATAATAGCGTTAAGGAAATTTCTTGTACTATGAATGTCATCAAACCTTTAATTAAATTATCACAGAAATCGTCCTTTTTTTTAAATTTATATTTCGTCAGCTTAATTGTTAGTGTTCATATTTATCGAAAAATATGAATCGATGTTGATTTAGATATTGAACAGTATAATTTATGAATACCGATATTTTGATATTTTGGTGTATGGATATTGGTTTTTTCCCTACGGAAAAATTTCAAAAAAAAATATATCTCAGATTTGGATGAAATAGGTCTGTATCTTCAAGAGGACCATGATACAATTTCGGATTAAAATTTCATACAGTAATTATCTAATCTAATTTGAATGACATTTAACACACAAAATAGCTTCGTTATTTACTTGGTGTCTGTAGTTGGTATTAAAATACATTACACGAGAATTGGTTTGAAATAATCACAAAAATTATTTTGATAACTTTTTTTGTTGTCCTCAACTTTGAGAATTATCAAAAAGGATACTCCAAACATTTTTTAAAGTACTGGGTTACTTAGAGCCATAACCGCTCAGAAAACTAACAAAAATTATAAATGTTAATATGTATTTAATTATAAATGTTAAATGTTAATATGAAAGCTTTAATTTTCGCGGAATCTAAATAGGTCTTCAATGTTACTATACTTGAGATCAATTCTGATGTTCTTAAAGCTTTCTAAATATAATCAGTAATGGTATTGCAAGTATAAATACCGATATTATTTTAAAATTTAATTTATTTGTAAAGTAGACAACGTCTTCCTAATAAAAATGTTCTTTCTTATAAAACTAGGGTACCAATAATGTAGCCATTACTGGCTACATAAAAGAATTATAAATATTCTATTTATTTCGATACTGAATATTAAATTTCCTTCCAACCAATTCACTTATTGAATTTATATCTGGCCGAAAATATGAAATTAGTGACATAGTCCTTCCAATTAAATTTGTTAGATGCAGAAATGAGAACTATGGACCTCACTTTCAGCAATAATTAATTATTTAACTATAGATGCCTTATAATTCCATTTATTTTCATAAAACCGAACCAAAGTAAATCGAGTTTAATTAAAATTGATATCAAATTATTGGAAATATGGTACGCTTATGGAAAAACTTTGGTAACTAATTCTGGTTAACTTTGGTAACTAATTGAAAAATAGCTAATCATTTTTCTAATGCTGATACTGGTTTTCCTTACCTTTCTTTCGGCAAAACGTTTTACCTACTATAATTGTAAGCTGATGAGGATGGGGTATATAAAAACCCCAAAAGTAGATTAATTATTAATACAAATTGATTACAGAAACGAAATTTTAAAACAAGCAAAAAAAAAATAACCATTAATTAAAAACAGAAAATTTGTGTATAATATAAAATTAATTTATTTTTTATAATTTCCTCTCTGTTTTTGTTAGATTTATTATGTACTTGAATTTTTTTTTACAAAGGTATATTTAACGTACACCAAAAAAAATATCCTCTTACTCCAGGTAAAACAAAAAAATCCTTATACATTTTCGGATTAAAGTTTTTATTTTATAACTCAGTGGAAAATTTAATTTTTTCTTTATTTTTCAATTTAATATCTTTGTTATGTATTGTCCTGTAAGTAAGAAAGTTTTTTCAAGGAAATTTATGAAGAATAGATAGAAAGGACAATATTTAAAACAGAGAAAATTATAATTTTTGTAATACGTAAAATCTTTTGAAGACTTTTGCTAAAAGTATATCAACAAAAAAAATATTTCGGATTCAAGAAAATTAAATAAGATTTTTCTTTAACAAGAAAAATGTATATTTAAAGTAGTAATTTTTTTTTGTTATTTTCATATTTAAATAAATTATGAAAAAGTATTTATAAAAAGAATCTTTAAGGCCCAATCGTAATGTGGGCGCAAACCTTTAGCGCAAATTTTGAAAATTGTTCAACATATATGGAAATCAATGAAAGCAAACACAATGCTAGCGGTCACCGCTACAGCCAAGATTGAACAATGTTCAATATTAACCGCCAGCGCTAGAAAATTTTAATTTGACTGACATTTTTCATAGTGACATTTTAAATAAATAATAAATATTTCACGCAAAAAATATAATAATATAATAAAATATAATTTTCGCAGCCACCGCCACCGCCAGCATTACGTTTGTACTGGATTTGTCTTGGTGGGGAATAACAATTTTACAGCTACCGCTAAAGATTTGCGCCCACAATACAATTGGGCCTTAATTTTAAATGAGAATAGATTTTACATATAATTTTTACTATTATCATTGTAATATTATCTAGTAGCATTAATATTTATTTTGAAGTAATTCTTCTTAACAATTATTATATAAAATCTTATTACATTCTAAGAATTTTCCATAAATACAAAATAATCTGCACTTCTCTATATTATTAGCACAAATCAGCAGGGAATATTTTGACCATTACTTTTTATTACGATATCGATTTCAGAATTTACAAAACTTATTTATCATATAATATTTAATTCGACACAGTAGTGTACCTACTGCTGTGAAATTAAACAAATCTTTTCTGTCGTACAATTGTAAGTTAAATAATAAGTCCGTATTTACGTTTTTGTAGTAGGTTAGGAAGTAGGAATCATTAGAACAACAATACAGTTTAAGTATTACTTTAGTGGCTTCTAAGTAGAACTAATGGGTATTAGTTTTATGTAAATGGGCATTTTGTGGAATATTATAGACGAAACTTTTAAATTCAATTACAGATCAGATAAAAAATATAGGGTGAATCAGATATCCAGTATAAAATCGTATTCAATGATTCATTTAGTCAGTGCAGCACATCCTCATTCTTAATTCGTTTTGTAAAAATAAAGTTAGTTTATTGGTTTAATGCTGTGAAATGTCTCAATGCATGATTCACATATATTGAACCGAAATTCAGCCTTGTGATAAAATAATAATTTATAGACTCTGTTATTTTATTATCTACTTTTCAATGTCTATCCCAAGTGGCAAAATTCCTGTCACCGAAATGCCGATGATTGGTGCACGAACAGAGTGACGCTATGAGCGGTGCTGGAAGCTGTGCTGTAGTGTATTTTTATATAAAAAGCAACAACAACACTACAACACAGCTTCCAGCACCGCTCATAGCTTCACTCTGTTCGTGCACTTAGTCGTGATACTTTGCACTTTCAAGCTTAAGTAACACACCGACCTGGCCTACGTTATTAACAAACATAATTTACCAAATTAATCCGTAATTGAACTACTAAATTACGATGTCGCTAAGTAGAATTTACCGATGTCGTAATAAAATCTTGAAATTTTTCAACATCTAGGAATGTCAAATGTCTAGTTTCTAATTTAAATTTCATCAAAAAATCATAATCAGGTATTACATTTAAAAGAATTTTGTTGATATGAAAATTTCATCCTCAATTTTTTTTAATTCGTACACTGACATTCAAATACAATTTTTGCACAAATTATTTATGAAATTTTACAACATAAATTCACAGATAAAAAATAATGTCTGAAAAGTTTGAAAGCAAATTTGGCCTAGAATAATTTAATTTAAGAAAAAAGAAAACTATTTTTTTCGGGGTTGTAGTATTGAGAACCAAAGATAGTCAAAAAAAATCAATTGAATCAATTAAATTAATTCAATGAAGATTTATTTTATTACTTCGGCCATTAACACAAAGTTTGTAGACAATTTTTTACTACTCGTAAATGAACGACAAACTTTTCTATTCCAATATTTTTATTGATACCAAAAAAAAAAAGAAAATATTTTTTTATTATTATTTGTTTGTTACGACGGTTCTGTAAACTACAATAATTTTTTTTTTTACCTTATGCTAAAGTATCTTATATGCTCCCAGGTATCAAATGGCACGTGTATAAATTTTATTGTCTAAATCTAAAATATACTTTCAAAAATAACATAAAAAAAAAGAAAATTTTATGTGTTTTTGTTTTGTCCTCATTGATTTATTATAATAGACTTGAGAAATTATTGTCTCCGGCCTTAGGTTACAAAATTATATAGAACCAAAAAAAAAAAGAAACACTTGGAAAATATATAAATGATTTTATGTCGTGCGTACATGTTTTACTCGTTTAAATCAACAACTAACCGTCATTTTTTATATTTTTATTGAAATTTTATTACAAAGTTGTGTCAGGTCTTAGGAACTACTAATATCCCGAAAAAAAGACCCTTTTTTGTATATAAATTATTTATTAAAATTTAGAATTATTCGGTAGTTTAATTGGTAAATGAAAGAAAATATTTTGGTTTGGAAAAAATAAAGAACTATACGACAAATTGTAAGATGTTAAAACAAAATCTGTAATTTGTAACGAAATTTCTACATCAAATTGATTTATTGATTGAACTCTAAAAGGATTCTCTTTTATTGAGTGACAGTAGTGCAATTTTATAAACACTAATTTCTTATTTTATATTATAAATACAAATTAGTTAAAATATATGAGATTAAATTGACGGGAATAGCCTCTAATCCGAGCACTTTTGGACATCTATAAAAAAATTAAATTTATACATGAAACATCCTGATTTTTCTAAGGGGATTTGACAGATCAGTTATTAACCCACGGAAAACTATGTCATGCCAAGCATTATTTCACCAAAATCAGATGGAAAATATTTTAATTGTTCGCGAAAAAATAGTATTGAGGCTTTTTGGGGGAATCCCAAGGATTCTGACAAAAATTTGTGAGGATTTACTATACAGATATTTTGATTTTGAAAGGCATTATTAGTTTAACGTTACTAGCCCTTTTATTTCCGGAAAATAAACTATGACAAGTAGAAGGATAAAGTGATGGTACAAAAAGTGATTAATAATGGATGCCGGGTAATGATATTATAATTGTTAAGTAAAATTTTGTACTTGTAATATGGAACTTGACTCTTACACGTAAAACTAGTCTGGCAAGAAAATAATCCAATTATTTTTATTATAATAAATTAGAATTTTAGCAATTTTTCAATGATTTTTATACGCAAAAAATAAGTCCTACTCCCCGCTAATATCAAAAACTCCTTAAAATATCATAATTCCTCAAAATTCCTTAAAATATCCTGCTATAGATATCAAAAGTTTCAATTTTGAGAAATATTTTAAAGAAAATATGAACATATATGAAACAACATTTTATGGATAAGTAAAATATTTTTAATAATTATGTAAAATTTTACAGTGAATTGAGTATGTAAAGTTTTGGAAAAGAAAATTAATTTATGGAAATTTTTTGATTTTCATTTAGTACGCATGAAATACGTTTTTATAGGTTTGTGTATAATTTATAAAATTGGAAAACTTCATAAACACCTGTTTTTTGGTATCATATTAAATATACGTAAATTATTATCATATTTCGTATTTCACTTTAAATTGTTTATTTCAAAATGTCTGTTTGTTATTAACATTATAATATACATTAATATTAACTCCTGATTCTGACATTAATATAAAATGTTTTCGAAAGTACAAAATACAAAAATTAGGCTTATAATTTTATGACATAATTTAGATTGAAAGTGGTCCCAGAATCAAGTTTACATTCAATAAATATCAAATATTTATTACCATACTCTAGATCTATCTAGAGCTAGACTCTAGTTATAGTCCGAATACGATTCACAATGATGCACGCAACAAGCAATAAATAGTTAAAGCCTCTTTCTGAAATAAGAAAAAAAACTTTTCAAAGCAGTAAAAATTTGAATTTTCTGCATTACAAATTCTACAATCTAATATTAAATCACGCATAAATAAATTTTGTTTATATAGCTATAAAATATTAAAAAAGTTTACGAATTAAAAACTATTAAAAATTTAAAATTCTTGGAAAATTTCAACAAGATTAAAAACTATTACAATTTATAGTGAACTTTAAAGAAGAAAGTAGCACAGAATATTTTTAATATAAAGATACAGGACCTAAGGATAAGACTAACTTTTTTTTATAAAGTAATACAATTTCTTTTTAAATTCAATAAATTAAGGTTAAAATTCAATTATAAAGGAAAGGAAACACTAACGTATTTTAATAAAAGGATTGTAAAAAGATGAAAAATTTTAATTTAAAAAAAAAAAAATTATTGTACATAATAAATATTTAAATAACCTAGTGAGACAAATTAAATTTTTCTATTCACTAGCGGCATTACACATTAGATGAGAGTTAAGGCCTAATTTTCCTAATAATGTTAGGATTCCTGATATTATATATATTGAAATTTGAACCTAATAATATTCCATGGACTTCTACTTTTCGTTATTGAGGTGTAATTTTAGATGCGATAAGATAAAGACTTTTCATATAATGAGACATTTATTAATGATACATTCATTCCACCATATTTCTCAGTAATTACTAATTAATGTATAACTATACATTTTGTTACTGGTAAGTATATACATAAGACATAAGTCTAAGTTAACTTGATGCACTAACGATATATCGCTCTGAAATGCTATTCAAAAAGGGTACCATGTCTCTAGGTTGCTTCATGGCGAAGACGTTCAGTTCGCTACAATAATAACTACCGAAAGAGTTGTATCTGGCACTGACCAGTTCAAGACACTTCCAAACGAAGTGCACTATAGTCTCTTTCTCATGCGGTACTTTACAGCTGCGGCATGATTGGTTAAATGATATACCCAGCCCCAGTCTGGTCGCAATATACATAATTAAAATAAATTTTCAATAAATTTATTTGTGATAATTAAAGTTCTCTTCCATTGATACTACAAATTACATCAGAAATATTGTAATCCATTTATCAAAAATTATGGTAATGTAATACACGAACTAAGTCATGCAAGGTAAAGGATTCTTACCACTGCATTTATGAATTATGTTATACCAATTTTTAAAAAATGTATCCACTGATGTATTGAGAATGAAGTTTATAAAGTAATACAAAATATAATGGATTGATATGACCTCTAAATGCTTGTATGTCTCAGCTGTTGATATATTATGAATATTTTATTTCTATTTAAAAAATAACATTTAATTTTGTAATCATCATATTGTGACGCTACAGCTTGATGTGAGCCTTTATCTTTCCATCACTATATTTTCATTATATTCCTCCATTTGGTACGATTTTTTGTTACTGTTCACCAATTGGAAATTTCTAGTTTGCCAACACCATTTCAGCATTATACATTCACCTCTATCTCTAATTGATAGAAATATTGAAATATCTCTACTGACCACTGTCAAATGCTTGTTAGAATCAATAAATAGAATAATCATGTAATCATAGCCTAATTTTAAAAAAAATAAGCCATACTGCTCATATTCATTTTGTAATTAGTTGTAATTATATTTCGAATGTTATATATAGATACTAAATTTATGAAATTGTTAATGTTAAAAGTCATTTAATTTAAAATTGTTATTAAAATTACGAAATTTGGGAATAATAAAAATTAATAAAAATGCTTAAAAATATTCAATTCTCGAAGTTTTTTTTTTTTTTTTTCAAATTCTTTATTTCAAATGATTTTATATATACAAATTATTGGTTTCAATTACATTTTTAGAGTTTAGGCAATATTAGACCTTTTCAACTAAATTATTAAATATAAAACAAAGGAATAAATTGATTACTAATAATTTTACAATATTAAAGGAAAATACAAAAACCTTATTGAAAATAATAAACTAAAACTTAACCTATCTTAAAACTTAAAGCTAATGTACTAAGATAATTGTCTAATTAGATTGTTATCGGAAAAAGAACATTTATCATAATTAATTAATTATTAATCAATTTACTTCATATAGAAATGCTATTTAAAGAACATTTTCATAACTCAGAATGATTTTGTAATTTTTTACTTTTTTATGTCTTTTTATGCTTTGTAATAATTAATTTTGTTGTGTAATTTTATGGAATATTTAATATATTAAATCTCTTTTTATGTAATATCATAAAAATTAGTTATAATCATAATTTTTATATCTTTTTATTTTTTTATGTGAAAAATTACTTTTTTGTTGGGGGTGTTAGGTGACAAAATTCGTTACAAACAATTATACTACGGAAATTTTTAATCAAAATTGGAACAAAGACAAGTGATATAAAAGGATGTGTTATTATATATTTAATTAACACTTAAATTAAATTAATTTGATAGCTCTTTGTACGATAATTTGTTTTTGAATTAAAATGAAGCATTAAATGAAACGCAATTTCGTTAGTAATAACTTTTCATATTAGATTAGATTAGATTAAGTTTTAGGTAGGTTCACGTTTTACCCTTAGTTAGAACTCTTTCCAAGACCAGTACTTTGAAAGATACAGTAATCTTTTGAATTGGTTCGACTTCGACGATAGTTACAATGGGTTCATAAATCCGCGTCCAAGGTGGCGGAATATCGATAGACTTACTTGTGTCAATTTTGAAGCACGAATATCCGTTGTAATTAATCTCAATAGTTAAAACTCGGCTTTAAAACTACCAATTTCAATTCGTTATAAATCATAAATGAAAACTAAATCCATCTAAAATTATTTTTTATATCTTTTAGTCTAATTTATCCAATTTCTGATATGTACAACTATTAAAAATAATAATCATAATTTTTCTACTGAAAAAAACAATAAAATACAAAAAAAATTTAACGTATTCAAAAAAAAAATGTACACTTTTTATTATTATAACTCCACAAGCCTTGCCACCCATATCCTTATTTAAATAAATTTTCCTAGAAAAGCCATAGATAATTTCAGAAAAACACAATTCCCACTTGTATTCTATAAAAATGATGAAACACATTGAAAATCTTATACAACAACAACAAAAACCCTCAAGGACGAAACTAGAAATGATAAAAGGACTATGATGTGTAACAAGTGGAAATGATGATTTTTCAGTATATGATCATAAAACGAGATAATAATAATAATTTTTCACGTTATTTTATTTTTCATTGATGTTGTTAAATTTCGTCAAGGATATAATTTTCCTTATACCAAAATATTTTTTTTTTTTTAATTTTAGAATGTCACGAAAAAAATTATAAATTTACCACCTAGAAAATTTCTTTAAAATTAAAAATTGCAGATAATTAATAGAGAATAAAATCAATATTTATTATATATTACCAGTTACAAGGAAACAATTATTGATTTTCCAAAGATTTAGTCGAATCGAAAAATTATGTATTTATAATAATTTGCATGTACCCGCTGTACTAGCAGGACAAATAACGTATTTGTAGTACACTCAATTCTGATTTTAATTGGAAAAGTTCGAAATTGATGTCAGATCAATTTAAAAACTGACAAGACTTTAGGTTTTTTATTAATAATCTTATAAATTTAATAAACAAAATAATAATTTACTTACCACGAGAAAATGATTTGGAATTTATTCTATTTCTGATAATTTGCTGTTTATCCTTAATGTCCTTGAAATATTATGAATATTTCTTTTAAATTCAATATTTTTTATAACACTTTTATTATAAATAATGTTTTTTATTTTACTATATTTTGTTTTGAATTATGCTTGAAGCATTTCAATCCGGGTGGAATATAATTGTCCCAACTTGTTACATGTGGAAAGGGTTAACAATAACGATGACAATTTTACAATATCCATAATAATATAAAACTTTGTAATATCCTAAATAATGTAAATTAATATTAAATTGATTACTTTTATTTTTGGAACATAGTTTCTCAAACAAAACGTATCCAAAATTAAAATTATACCAAATAAATTTATATTACAGAAAATTTTATTTAATTTTACAAAATTAATTAAATTTTTGTATTTTAAAAAATATGAAATTTTATTTTTTTGGTTACAAATAAACACATTCCCTTTAAAATTTTAATTTTTATATTAAGTTTTCACTGAAAATTGAACAATTTATTATATGAAAATCATTTAATTATTTTTTGGATACAATTTCATTGAATCACTTCTGTAAATAATTTAATTACAGATATTACGTATAGTAAAATTATTTATAATTAACAATATTTTCAAATTACAAGCTATAAAAATCATTTTATTTTAATTCTAGAACAAATTAATACCAAAATATTTGAAATTAAAGTGTAAATGATAAAACAATGACGTAAAATTTTAACATTTTTACCTTTTAGTTCTTTGAGTGTTAAAACAAATTAATTATCTGTTAAATTTATAATTTTTTGATTATTTATACAAAAATTATTTAAATCAATTTTCATTGTATTAATAACAGACTGAAAATGTATGTCCTTTATAATGCTGTTAATAAAATACCGGCACGAATAATAATAAAATATTTTTTATCTCTGTTATTACAAAATCCGATGCTACTCACTCAAATAACAGCACGAGACTAGTATCTGTATAGCAGTAAATTTTCATTGTTTACATTTTTTTTTATTCTAAAATTTTTGAATTCATCATATAAGATTAGATATCAGAATCAGATAAAGATATTTTATTCAGTATTACCAGATACTTTAACACGTTCTGTATATCACAAATGCGATAGTACGGAATTCTGATTGGAAATATTATTTTTTTCATTTAATCTCTTATATAGATTTTGTTTACGATATTCCTGATACGTGATGTGATATTACGTGATGTGACATTTATTCATTTCTTTGGTAATTTATGAAAGGTATAGCAAAATATCGTTTTATAAAATAAAGTTATGACGAATATTTCGTCCTTTTACTATTAAAATATATAGCATAAAAGAAAGTTAAAGGAAATTGTATTCATTATTATGACAGAAGAAGAGAATTATTTTACGATTTGAAAGTTTATGCGACGGCGTAGTAATTCAAATATGTACATTGAGAGAAGTAGTAATTTTTGTACTATTTTATAATATTTGTTTACGAAAAAGACTAAACTAATTCATTTTTTTTTTTTTGGTAATTATTCGTAATTTGAGGTATGAAATTAATATTGAGATAAAAATGTAAAGCGCAGTTAAATATGTATAACAAGATAGTATTGACCCTGATTATAATTAATTTCGAAAACAAATGGTTTTTATTTAATTATTGCTTTTTACTTGTTGCAAAAGGTGATATGAATCAAGATCGCGGGAATTAACGTAGCCATCTAAAAAGAATAATTATCGCGCGACTCTAATTCATTTTGAGTACTAATTAAAGTTTACTATACCTAAATGTCGTTAAAAATTGAGTTCTGCTTTCGTTGCAAATATCCTATCTGCATGAGCAATACACATACATAGTACAAAAAATATTGAATTTTCACCTTATATGCTTTTGATATAGGATAGTACATATATTTACCTGTGTATACGTCATATATTGTTTAAGCTTTAGCTGGAACACGTGTAGTAAGTAAAATTCTTTGAAATGAAATAAGTCCGGGATATCTGATTTAGTTGTAAGAAATTACTTTAATAAAGCAAAGCATCATAATTAGGTACGTGCATAATTCCATGTAATCAAATAGGAAAGTTATATTTTAAATTTTCTCATAGTAACGATGATCCGTCATTTGAAGCCAATTTGTTTTATATATAGGCAACAACAGAACATAAATATAAAAAAAATAACCAGTCCATCTGCTGAAAAGACAAGAAAACTCTACGTCAGATGAATATAAATTGCAAGTTTGACCACCCATGGAAATAACTACAACGATAAATGCATTAGCAAAAAATGTATCCTTGACTAATATTAAAATTTTCAAATTTTCTATAATATTTGTGTAAATTAATAATTAAAAAAGTCCTTGCATTAAAACTTACACACCTATGTTAATTTTACGTTTGTAATTAAAATATATTTCATTAATTTTGTAATTTAATCATTTACAAATATTTGAATTAATTTCATAAAGAATATTAAATTCAAAGTTACCGGAAAATATGTTCAATTAACATGCATGTTATTCGTTTTATTTATTAGATCACATTTCGCAATTTTCTTAACAATAATAAATTTTTTATGGGTTTAGCATATTTTTAAATTAAGCAGCGTTTAAATTGGAAATTCTGTTGTTTTTTTATATATATAAAATTACGAGCTGCCATAAAATTTAAAATATCATAAATCTTTCGTTACTCCTTCACCTCCACCTTGTTCACAATGAGAGCAGCAGCAGCATATTTTGTTAAGTCGTCACCCATCATTTTTAAGTCCTGTGTGTGTGTGTGTAATAAACATTATTTCAACAATAACAAAAACGACTGTTAAGCACGCAGCTCCCCAAACCCCAACACTTTCTATTATTTTTGGATTAAAAATAAAAGAAACCAAATAATTATTTTCTCTTAGCAGAATAATTCTTGGTTAATCGGCGCCCCCCTTCGTACCGGATTTTAATTTTCTATTATGATTTTTTTTTCTATACTCTTTAATGTTCAACAATCTGTAAAGAGGAACAGTGTTTAATCCTTTTATATTGAAAATATTTTATATACATTCTATATATTGTAAAATCCTTTATAAAACTCCCGCTCTTTAAATTGCTTAGTGTTTCTTTAAAATGGTATCAACCCTGGGTAAATCATACACCATACAAAAAAAAAAATATTAATAATTATAATATACTGAAATATCCTTTAGCATGAAGTTTTCTTTTGAATTTACCCTTCATTTAAGCTGGAAAAGTGGTGTTTGTTGTGTGTTTTTGACTTTTCGTTTTTTGGATACATAAAATATTGTAATAATTCATGGTACATTAAACAATCAAATAGAAACAATTAGAGTTAACGATTAGATATTTTTGAAATGTGGTAAATTATTTGAATTTGGAATACAATTTTAGTTTGTACTTATCAATTCAATACTTAGGAATCAATTTATGATAATAAAGGACATCTGCATATGTACATTAACTAGATTTCAACACTGTGAAAAAAAGAGTTAGAGGAAAGATGAAAATATTCTGCATCTTCATCCACAAAGATATGATGATTCAAACATTATCTTTACAAAAAATAACCCAAATTTTATGTTAAAGTGAAAAACAAAAAGATTAGCCTGAAATTGAATTGAAAATGTGGTGCTATTTTCAAATTCAAGACGTTACGACAATTATTCCTTATTTATATCGTTTTATAGAGTCACCGTTTACATACTTTCATTCACAAACTTTTCAATGTCATTTTATATGTAAGCGATATTTAATCATGTTGGCTATGATAAATACGACATCCACTATTTTGTAGATTAGATTATTCAGAGAATTCATTTCTTCATTTTAGATTATTATCAAAAATGAAGAACTGTGTCACAATATAGATTGAGAGCGATAGAAACAATTAATACTTGATTGTTCAATTAAATATAATCAACTACATTTTTATAAAAACGACAACTCTGATTTATTACTTAAGTATTTAACCATTTTCTGTATCCATATAAAAGAAATAATAATAGGCAAAGCAAGAAAATAGCAATTCCAAATATTTTGAATATACATATACATAACATTCACATCAAAATAAAAACGGATTAATGATTCAATAGAATGTAAAATAAGCATCCAATCAAGTATGAACCAAACAATAAAAACAAATACAAAAAATAACAATAACAACAGCAACTAAAACAAACTGACATTCAGTAAACCTTATTATCATCCGAAATGTAAAAGAAGAATATTCATCAACCCAGGCAATATTCAAACTCTGTACGAAATAGCATTTAATAAGAAACGACATAAATATAATAACTAACGCAAATGAAAAGAACTCAATAAAAAAAATATAATATAGGATATTAAAAAGGAAGCACATCTGGTTAGACGTGTGATAAAATTATGGATCTAATATAAATATGATCCTTAAAATATTTTTTTTTGTTGAAATTATTCACGAACGATGTACGTTTTCATATACTGATTCTTTTATTATATCCTCTTAACTAACTACTGCACCTATAAAATTCAACTTTCTATATTTTTCATCTATATACGTAACGTATAATGCCACAACAAGCAAATCACTGCCAATCTTTATTGAGTATAAATATTAAAGAAGTCAAAAAATATTTTTTTTTAAATTGTGTGTAGGAAAATTGGAATTAAATCTAAAAATATATTGTAAAATAAAAAGCACACAAACAAGGAACAAGGATACATATATATACTTAGTATATAAAATAAACATAATCTCAATATCCTGACATACGTGATTGCGATAGTAATAAATTATAGCTAATATCGTTTCAACATCATCCAGTTTATAATAAAAAAAAGTATAGTACGATTGGTATGATGAAAATAGCTTTGGGCGGTTTGTTAAACATTGTTCGGAGGACGACCATAAACCAAACGTATATACGATGATTGTTTACTGTCAATAATTTAAAATTTAATATTAAAGAAAAATAACTTTATTATTTTTCAACTTGAAACATAATTTTTTTTTTTATATATAAATCAGTGACAAGGATATAAATCAGAAAATGAGGATAAGTTTTTGTTAGAAAGGATGTTTTATAGAAAACGGTTCAATTATGATGTATATTTTATTTAAAACATATGTGATTTTATTATATATAGTTAATAATAAATAATATACTTAGTTACAATTTAATAACACCTGATGAATATAAAATATAGAAAAGTTTTATGACGTCCTTATTATGTCCTTATAAAATGTTTTTGTATAGAGTCTTGTGTATGTTCTAGTGTATATGTCTTTAAAATGAATATTTTATGTTCTTGGTTAAAAAATCAAATAATAAAATTGATTATATAAGTTAGAATTTAAGTTAAATATATGTCCTGAACACGTGATTAAAAAAAAAGGATATTTGTCATTGTCAGTTAAAAACATAATTTTAATATTTTTATGACACAATTTTTAGATAATCGATTCTATTTAATTATTGCATGACTAAGGACGATAAAAAATACTATATCATTAAAATTATATGAAAAAAAAAATGATTGAAAATATTTTTATTTTTCATTTCATAAATGAATTATTTATTATAGAGTAATTTTATAAAGTAAATTTTAATTTAATTTAATTTATTTTAAAATAATATTATTAACAAAAAATTTTGATTCTTTTGGGTGAAATAAAAATAAGTAGGATAATAATAATTTGATGTTGAACATTATTCAATAATTGCATGAAAATATAAATTTTAGTATTTTAACATGCTTGGCATAGTTTCGAACTCGTCATGTTTGATTATATGATTAAAATTTAAATTTCCAACAAATTTAAAAGTTTTACTGTCAACAAATGACCTCAAATATTAGTATTTTACCCAGTCTTCATATATTATGAAAGTGTAAAAGTTTGTACTGCTAGTCGCAACTCATTTAAAACTGAATTAACTTTGATGGAACATGATGTTGTGGCCTCCTCTTTTGAATGATTCAATATTGTATCATTAAAAACTGATTTTAATTCAAATATTGTGAAAAAACATTTTAAAAATAATATAAATTAAATAAATAAAGAGAATAAATACGGAAATATCGCAATAAAAATGAAAAAAACACATGATTCAAATTTATAAGCCTCTACTATTAACCCCACTTTTAATGAACATTTGCAAATTTTTATAAATTTTTGTAAAAATCCATTTATAATTTTATGGTTTTAATGGTTGTTAACATCAAAATAAACTGCAGTGTTTATGGATTGTAAAAGAATTGTCTATATGTAAATGTTATTGTCTAATTCTAATACAATCAATTTTATATATAAGACTCTTTTTCTGATGAGATTACTATTATTGAATCCAAAATCTTTATAATATTTTGAATACTATGTATAAAAAGAGTGTCTCATTAATCATCATTTAACTTTCAGAAAAAAACATCTCTTCGAAAAACAACAGCTGTCAAAAAACAGATCTTACGAAGTATACAAAAAAACTAATCAACTAAATTCTATCAAACCACCTGGTAATAGCTGATTTCTTACAATATAAAAATAAAACTTATGTGTGCAAATCAGGGCTAATATGCTACGCACTTACGAAAAACAAAACTTCATTACCATAAACAAGACTTTTTAGTCCCTTATAACTCGAACAACTATAAGAAACTCGACAAATTTGAAGTATTTACGCAAATAGGAATAAAAAGAATTCTTATTTTCCTTATAAATTTGTCATTGTTGCTGTATGTTTGAGCAATCACAAGAAATGGAGTAAAAATAAAATGTTTGAAGTTTCAAGTGCTATTTATATTTAGTTCATCATCATAGCCTATCAAACTTCATCGTTTTGCTTTCTGTATCTACGATATTTATGTATATTATTTGTTAAAAGGATAATGATCAGCATTTAATTCTTTTGGCTGTACCATAGCCAATACAACAAATCTACCAAATTAAATACCTCGATACGATATCTAATTGAGCTTACCGATTATTAAACTATTCTTTACTGAATCCATCCAGACTAACGCTCTCAGTAACTTTAAAATTAAAGAATGATGATGAGAAAATGTGCTACTTAGACCACTGGTAAAATCTTTGAAAACTTTTTATTTTATACACATTTTTTAGTTCCTTAATTAAGGTATTAAGGAGTTAGTTAACGATTACATGAAATATTTATTACTAAAGGTAAGAATTTCAATTTATGTTTTTAAATCAATTTAATTTTCAATCTTATATAAAAGGAATAAAATTTAATATGTTTTTTTATCATGTAATGATTAAATTAATATTGGGTATACGTTTTTTTTTAGTATAAGCTAAACATCACAATAACACATAATTTTGGTTATATGGTTAATATTCAACTGTCAATATAATTTTGTAATATTTGGATTTTTCTAAAAGTGTGCCATCCTAATAAAAAAAACTTATTCATCGCTGATGACTTGTAAAAGATTATATTTAAATTTCCTTAAATATTTATGAATCAGATGTTACATAGCGTGAGGATGATATCCTTTCCATAAATTAAAATAACATTTAAAAGATTATTTTGTGACAATTTCTTGTTTCAATTCTGCGGCTGATCGTTGTCTAAATTGGTATATTAAAATGTTAAAAATCAATATTAATTTTACCAATTTATTTATAAAAACCATTTAGACTGCAAGGCGTATATTAATTTCAACGGATTATAG
The DNA here is from genome assembly GCA_963920725.1 of Rhamphomyia laevipes. NCBI lineage: Eukaryota > Metazoa > Arthropoda > Insecta > Diptera > Empididae > Rhamphomyia > Rhamphomyia laevipes. The sequence goes on along the minus strand of OY987258.1, from coordinate 39,754,548 downwards.
TAAAAGGTTTGGTACCAGTAGTTCTTAGTTGTTAAATGAAAAAATATTAAATATAATTATTTTTAAACAAAAATTAATAATCTTTATTTCAATAAAACTATTTTAAAAAACTTTCTGAAAATATAAATCCTAAATAGACGTCTATAAGATTGAAAATATAATTGTAGCATCAAATCCATTCTTGTAAAAACCTAATTTTTTTAACTGAAATTTGTGTACATCAAAAGTTTTTCCAAAGTTTTTTGGTTCTTTAAATATCAACAAAGATAAATCCTTGAAATTTGTTGAAATTTGAAGGTTCCAGATAATATTAAAGAAGTTTTTTATTGGCTTTATGAACAAAAATAGATTTTGAAAATTAGTTCATTTTTCATTTAGTTTATATGGATCGTAGGAAAAATTACAGAGAAACAAAAATTAATAAAATATTATTTTTTGTGGGTTCAATACCTCGTTAAATAACATTTGGTAATGTCATCAATTTCTTCTCTGAAACTATAAATTTAAAAATATTACATTAACTCAATTAAAAGCACAATCAAAAATTGACCTGTTAAAATTTTAATTACTTTATTATAAACTGGAACATTTGTGACACTTTTTTTCAATTAAATGACATTTAACTATTATTTCTTATAAGAAATAATCAAATAATTTATTGTGACTTTTGTTAGAAGCTATAGAATCATAAAAGGTTAAAAGTATTTTTAATATACCTAAAATTAATTTTATTTTTATTTTTTTATTATGCATTTTAATCACAATTTTATTATGGATAATTAATTTTATTCCTTTTAAGATATTAAATAATAAAATCATAAATTTTATTACATTAATTTTAATATTATATAATTTATTTTAATTATATTTTTCTATATAGTCAAATTGTTACAGTCGTCCTCGTCCTATTAATATTGCTGGTAATTTAAACTAAGAAATATAATAAAAAATATTTCAAATTAACATTAAATAAAAATCTGAACTCATTTTCATATAACCTTAAAGAATTTTTTTTTCTGAATTTCAAAATTAAATATTAGTGTTAAATTTTTATGTCCTTCTTGGCTACCACCCCATCAATAATTTAAATGAAACAAAAAAACCTGACCCTCATTTTTTAATCAGACTTATTTACAGGCACTCCTTTTTTTAAAACAATTTAAAAAACACTGTTAAGTCAGTTAGCTATGTTAGCTATAATTATAGTACTACCAATTCCATAGAAATATAAACACTATAAAATTTATTCATGATTTCTGAACTTGAAATGAAAAGCAAAAAAAAATATGAAATATAAATATTAAAACGCGCACAAAATTAATTACCCTAAAAGTGTCATAAAACCAATTTATCAAAGCCAAATAAAATGGAAAAACTGTCAAAAGGATTGTTAATTCTTAAGTATGATAATCCCATAAATAAATTTTATTGGAATAGAGGCGGCGAAAAACCAAATCAAAATCAAGTCAGAAAAAAAAACTAATTATTTTTGTTGTGCAGAAATAATATAAAAAGATTTTTATAATTTTATATCACGAAATTATGAAGTTAACGAAAATATTAAATTTAATTATATTATTTGCGTAAGTATAGACTTAGATGTTAATGTTACCAAATTCTGCGCTACTGATTCCAAGAAATAATCATAAGTAGAAATTTTGGATGAAATGAAATCAAAAAAATTAGGTTAAAATCAAAATAGATTAAGTTTATAATTTGTTAGAGTTAGCACCAATTCAAATTAGTCATTCGTGCAGAAGATAAATTGTAATCGTTATTGATGGAGTTAGAAATTTAACTTAAAAAACTTACTTAACTAAAAATGGTTTTTTTTTAATAAATTAATTTGATAATTTGACCAAAAAAAATATTACATTAACAACTCATGGGCAATGCAGAAACTACAATGATCCAGGACTAAAATTAAACTCAAAAATAAACTGGTACTTTTTGAAATTCAACAGACGAAGGACAACTGCGAATGCGAACTGATATATATCTCGAAATGCAGTATAACTTTTCCAACCAAAATGCAACTTTCTTTGTTATTGTATTTTGGAACTTCGAGTTTGTGTAGTGATTCATTGCTTTGGTTAAGAGTTTAGATGTTATATAGCGTTCACATACAGACTATTTATTCAAAACTGGTTACCTGGTTACCTCAAAACAGTTGATTTCAAAGTGGGGAGATAAAATTTAGCAGGATTATAATTTTTTTATTCTTTTTTGAAAAACAAGAAAAGCAGGAAGAAATAACCGACGTTTAGCGAAATAGTAATGACAATTTAAACAAATATTAAATTGAATATTTTAATTTAAATATTTTGCTATATTAATTTTATTTATTCAATTTTAAATATCGGTTTTTATTTCAAATATAATTTATTTTTATTATTTTTATATAGAAGACTGCAAAAAATAATTTGCGATACATTTTTAGTATAATTTTTATTTGGCTACATTATAAACATTTACATTCAGATCACGAAATCTTCAATATGCATAAACTAAGTTTCAATATTGTTTATTGTCGAGAACACAAAAATTATTACAGAATACAGACCCAAGCCATTACAAACTGTAGAAAAGTAAAGAATTTAGAATACATCAAAGCATCGATTTGTGTTGAACCGATTTGAATTATTTTGACTAAATATCAAGTTGTCACAGATTTCGAAGGAACTACTTAAGAAAGAACCAATTGGCATGGTTGTACCAAAACCCAATACCTTAATAACAAAAATTGGAGAGTTTATTTAAAAATATGATATTCATCAAGTCAAATAAAATTTAAAAGAAAATTTGCATTACTTGACAGTAAGTTTGTGTATATTATAGCATTGTGGACCATTTATAAGGAAGCAAAAAACATGCACACAAATTTAAAATTCAACAGACGAAGGACAACTTCGAAGGACAGAGTTTATAGAATATAGAGGTTCAATGCTCAAATCAACATAATTTTAGAAAAGCTAGGAAAATGACAACTAATTCCGGTTGCAGTCCATTTAATTCAGAGAAGTATTGTACTGCTGTGCAATAGTATTCAAGGATATCATACAAAAATATTAATATTTCACGCTACTAAAAATAATATCAAGCTTGAAATAGAAATAGTTAAAACCAATTCAACTTAAAATCGAATTGGTTATCGTAAGTTGAGCGAAAAAATTATTTTTACGTCTTTTTTATAGAGTCACGTAAATTTTACAGGACTCTGCTTTTTTATCTTTGTTTTGTGGTTCGGTTCTTTGAAATGATATCGAAAGAAAAACTTCTGTTATAGTTTTTCTTAGCTTTTATGTATGAATGAATATAATGGTTTAAGATTTAAGTTATAGTTTCTATTAAATTGCTTTCTATTACAAGCAATTCATAAGTATCCAAATGGAAGGTCTTATGATTCAAATGACAAATAACAATTATGATAATAATTTATTTAATAAAACAGTAAACTAATACTACATTAACATTGATTACTGTTTCTTGTTTTTACTATTATTTGTATTCGACAATTAGCTTCTAAATGCTGAAGAGTTAAAAAAATCAACTATTTTACAATCTTTAACTTGTTTTCTTATTAAATTTGCCAATTGCGCCATACTATGCATAATCGCACTATTCCATACAGATAATTGGTTAACTCAAAAGCTTTTATTTGACATTTTTCGGATTAATTGTAGATTAGAAAATCAATTAGAAAGAATTAATAATGATATTTAGTCTGTTTAAACATTATTCCGAAAAATGTTATACTATTAAAAATTGATATAAAAAGTGACATTTAACTTGACTGATACTAAAAATATTACAAAATTTAGCTACTTCATAAAATTGTAAATTAATTGAAATTCAAATAATTAAATTAATTAATTAAATATTATAAAAGCTTTGCGTTATTATTAAAGTAATATATTAAAAATTATTGTATACTAATTTATAAACATGAAATATCCATAAAAAAAAATTGACAGTCAAACGAAAATATTAACATTAAAAAACTAAATTATTATAAAAAAAAAATTACATAAAACTTTACATATTCACAATATTAAAACCACACTTCAAATTTTTAATATTAAAATATTGTACAAAATTAAAATATTAATTAAAATTATTAAAATATTAGTAAATACTTTTATGTGATCAAATTGTTTGAAATTTACAACATATTTATTATTTACATAATTTAATTATGAATTTAACAAAAACATTTTATTGACTTCTACTTAAATTGAAAACCTATGAAATTAATATCTCAATTTAATTTAATTAAATAAATTTATTTTGTTGTAGACCTTTATATAAAAACCTCAACGATTCATTTATATAAAAAATCAACGAGTGGGAAACTGGAATACTCATTCCAAAAATTAACCTAGTTATTTATAATAAAGGATCAAAAATTGAGTCACGTTATGGTGCTGGAATCTATTTTAATAATGAACTAAACTTACAACTAACGATAAGATTTAACCAAAACATACCACAATTTTGCAAGCTGCCATCAATAATGCTGTATAAATTTTAATTTCTAGTACATAATCTGAAAAATAACTTTAAAATAACTTTAAACTGCGGTGAAGTAATGAGAAGCAAACCTTAACATACTAGGAAACTGTAATAATCCAAATTAATCTGGGCACTAGGACACCAGGTCATAGCTTTGTGTAGGATAATAATTTAGAAATTCATCAACTAATCACATATTTGAAAGAATCAAGAAGCATTTGGACTAAACAATGTAACCTTTTAAGATGAGTATTACAGAATGGTTGCCAACAACACGCAATAATGGTAGACTGGATTGTACAACAGGCCCATCAATATGGTTTTCAGTGCCTTATTGAAAGACCTAATAAAATGAAATTATTAAAATTTATATAGAAATGCAGCCAAAAATTTAATTTTTATTACTGATTACATTTAGATTCATTTACGATGAGATGTAATTAAGAAATATTACCAGCACATAATTAATAACGTCGAATTATGGAATTACAATTCTGTATTTAGGTTACCCTAATTAGCAGCTTTATTATTAATGGAATTGTTATATATTGGTCAACAAGAATTATTTCTCTTTTTCACCATCAACTATAATTAGCCCAATTTATCAACACATGTACCTAGCTTTATCCTCTTATCTACCATTTTTGAATGCTCTATTAATTAATAGTTGCAATTTAATAAAGTTATAATAATATATTAATTGTTATCAAATAAAATTATCAAATTCAAATATATTAAATGCAGGCAGCATTTTAAATGGCCGTTCTTTATTAATTTGACCACCTTGAATGATCACGAACTTTTTCCAGATTTTTTTCATAAATTTTAATAATAACATGAAACAACATTAAAACTTTTCCAAAAATAATTATCGATTTTGGTTACACAAAATGGCACAACAAATTAACAAAAAGAAAATATAAATGTTTACTCAACATTAAAACCCTAAGGGGTTAAAAAAATCATTATTAATTTTTCTTTTTTTTGGTTGTTTGTTTACAAATAAAATTAAAGAAAAGAATTTCTTTTCTTTGTCTTTTTCAGTTATACTTGGAGAGATTTGTGAAATGATTAAAATGGTAAGGAAGATAAATTTAAATTAGATAAATTTCCATTCAAATTTTTATGAGGAGCTAATTATAATGGAATTGTAAATTTTCTTTATTAAGTTTGTAATTGAAAGTGATGTTTTTGATGGACATCAATGAAAAACACAAATTTTATATTGTATTGTGTAAAATGTTAATTAAATATCAAACAATTTTCAAAATTTGAATTTACATAGATAAATATTATTTTTATTAACGTAATTGTGCAATATTTTTTAAGCTTTTAAGAAATTTATGTAATATAAAGTGTACATCATCTAGCTAAATTTGAACCATTTAAGATCTTGATTTAAAGCGGTTAATTTATAATTGAAATTAAATGTGTGTTCATACAAAAAATATTATTTTAAATACAATTTTATGTTTATACTCCCATTCCGCAACACTCTACGTAGACGTACTGAATGAGAGGACTTGTTTGTACTAAAGTCCTCGCTAACTGTACGCTTTAGCATGGAGGTTTTACGTTTTTTGCGCTCCCGATCTTCAGCGTAAAATTATCGAATATTTTTATAAAAAAGAGCATATTTTTTTATTATAAATTTGGGTTAATTTTACTTAGTACTATTTTATATTATTTCAAATTCATCCTTATTTTCCTTGTTATTACATACATACATAATTACGCACATACTGTAAAGAAAACATTAAATTTGTTCTTAATAAAAAAAAAAACAAAGTTTGAAGTCCTCCAACCTCCAATAAGGATTTTACTTTCTCTATTGATGCACGATGCACCACATGTTCAACTTCAAAATTATATTTTCATTTACGAAATTTGTTTTTCTTTTTTACAAAAGTCATTTAATTTTAATCTTTAAAATATAGTTAAAATAAATCGTTTTTAAAAATCCCTTGTGGTTTCGAATAAAAAATATAAATAAAAATATTTTTCTATTATTCTTTATTGGAATTTTATGAATTCAGTATTTCATTTCAAATGGTACATTAACAATATGGGCATTAATTTACATTAAAAGGTCGCACAGCATAACTAATGTGCATTGGTTTTATAAAATGGGCTTTGGTTGAGTACCGATGGTTGAATATAATGCTACATTTGAAAAGCGTAGCCGCAATTATTCTAGAATATTGAGCAAATATTCTGCAATAAATAATATTTTTAGCACGTTAAATCTGAAGCGCTCACAATATCGGATAAAACTTTAATATACCATGCTGGCTTTAGATTTTAAACTCTTTATTAACTGTTTAATAAAATTCAGTTCTCCTGTTTCGAGGCAGTCTCCATCACACCGAAGAAATAGCCAAATTTCTTCCCATTTATAGATCTATTACCAATTTTTACTATAATACTTTATCCTACAAATTTTGACAGCGGACGAACGTGTACTGACGGACGAACGTATAGCAATGTGTTAATAAAAAGGATATTTCATTTCTAAAAAAACCATTCAAATTAAATTGTATTTAACTGAAATTTTTTCATTTTGAATATTCCCCACAATAAATTTATTTAAAAAAAAAAATTTTTTTAATTAAATCTTTGTTGCAATCATGAAATCTGTCCAACTGAAACCAAAACTCGTTGATTTCTTTCTGTTACTAATCAGATTCAGGTAAAAAAACACTCTTAAATAAAGTATGAGTGGACTACACTACTCCACTTGAAATTGACGAATGAGTGTTGGTTGGAAGGCCAAGAGGCCACAAATATTTAATAGAATGTGCTGTACGTTATCGATTTTGTATTTATGTGTTGTGTTTTAGAATAATATTAATATATGTATATAAAAAATTTATAATAAAAAATGAAAATATGAAAAAAAAAGATTATGTTTATAAATTGTTTAAGTTTGTTTTGTTTGTATAATATACAAAATTGTTACACAATGAATCGTTCATTTCTATGATTGAAACCCCATTCAGTTATGTTTTTTAACAAATATCATTGCAGTTAATAGTTTTAGATGTTGATTATTAAATTCCCTTGGATAAGTAAACCAACGTTATCGAAAATTAGATTTTGTATGCAAAATTTATAATGGTTTATCGATGACATTGAACTTGCTATAAATTGATCTTAGTAATTTAATGTAAATTTATTTCTACTACTAAATATTATAATTCATAATTCAAATATTACATCAATGGAATAAATAAATTATTGGTTAAAACTATTGGCTATGCAGTTCATCAGAACTGAACAAGTTATAAAAAAGCAGTTATGGGGCAATTTAGCACTGAATATCTCTGTAAAGATAAAATTCAGTTCCTAAGTAAAAAAAAAGTGAAAATGGCGTATGTGGTTTTGCAGAACTCGGTCGACGAAATGTGTTTATATAATTGTAAAGTAAAGTGCTTAACACAAGTATATACATAACACAAAGGAGGTAAATTTTACATCCGTTTTGCATATAACCAGAAAACAAGAAAAAGTTTAATTTTAAATGTCATGCATCTGGATTTCAGTTAATCATTAAAGAGACACAATTATAATAACGACATTAATTCTTGTGTACAACAAGAATTCCTTAGACACGATTTTAATAAGCGGGAAAAATGATTATAAACACATTAAGGTTCCGGGTAAAAATCCAAATGTTCAAAATCCGGAATATTAAAAAGTCTGGAAAGCATGTCAAAATTACATTTTTTTAAAAAAGATTAATATACATCAGGATTTCAAATTTGGAATATATTGAGATTTTGAAGGAATCTCAAATATAATCTTGAAAATAAATTTGAATTACTGAATATAGAAAATGCTTTAAATTAGAAATTGTTTTTATAAATTACAAATGAATTGAAGTTTGCTTCCACTCCAAATGGACTTTATTTTTGATGATATATTTATATGGAGACTTTTGTGGATGATATAATGATGAGACATTTAAGCAGAGCAGATTTTAGGATCTTTATTGTCGGTAATGGCCAAACTTAAATATATGACACTTAATTGTAATTTTAATTTTATTAATAAATTTACATTAATTCGGTATGTAAACACTGAGAATGATTTAAAAAAGTAATCAGGCCACCAAACTATATAGAAATAAATCGAAATGAATTCAAAGAAGAAACTTACAGAATGAAAATGAATCCACAAAAAAGAATTGAATTTAAAGAATGTGATGATGATGAAAAAAATCACATTTCTCGAAAACTATATTTAATTTAACCTCCTGATGTGTACGACATCGGTTTTAATTAGATCGAAATGAAAAACTCTCTTTGCACCGCACGTCAAAGGTTCCATTTTTAATATGTTTCGATGTTGTTTCCAAATTCCTTGTTAGTTGTTCATTTAGTTTGTCATCGCATCATCATTTAGTTTTGTCGACAACATCTGTATAACAACTAACTAAGTAGTTCCAGATCAACCACATTTTTAATAAGAAAATGTACACAATTTTTGTATTGCTTTTGGAATATTTTTTTTTCATATGGTATCAAAGTAAATTTTTGTATATATATTATATGCATTTATATATATAAAGTAGAATGCTTCTTTATGATACTGATGATGATGAGAATGTTTTGCTATATGATACCAAAATAAGTTACGAAAAAAAAAAAAATATTATTTCAAAGGAAAACCAAGAAACATTCAAAAGATTTTCATAGAAGTTCGAAAGAAATTCTTTTGCAATTTTCTTGATTATTTCTGGGTTTTTTTATGTATTATAATTTTTTTGAATTAGTTTTGTTTAAATTTTCTTTTTTCAATAGGAAAAGTAATCTTTTTTTGAAAAACTTTCTGTAATTATAGAGTTGAAGTGAAAAATCATAGCTATTGAATACACTTTGAAGGTGTTTTGTGTATTGATTATTAGCATAAGTAGTTAATATTTAATATAAAAGAATTAATACATTTTTACCTTATTTAAATATTATTAATTTATCAATTTTAGTGTTTGTTTAAAATTAAGTTTAATACTAAAATTGTCAAGAATGAACAATAATTCTTAAATTGATTTTGATATTTAAAAATTAATGTAACATAGTTCAAGTGTAAAAAAAGTAATGAATTTGTAAAGTATATCGTTAGAACGAGCTATTACTATGGAAACTAATTGATACTATGAAGAGCGAGTTAAATTTTTGTGACTTAATAAGAGCGGCAGCCAAGAAACGCTTGAATGATGAAAAATATAGTTACATTTTATTTATTATATATTTTACTTTAATATAAATTTTTATAAAATAATATTTTCAAATGATACTTACATCACAAGATTGTTATATTACCTACCGAATTTCTATTATTTCAACAATTTGCCGATATCAATTGACATCTGGTGATCACTCTTACTTCTTACTGATAAATATAACTTCAATTCAGTCATGCTATCAATAACGCTTGCAAAACAAACATAATTGCAAAAATTTTAATTTGGTTTATTAATCGGATAATAATTCGTAAACTTAGAAGTAATTATTTAAGTTTTATATAAATGAGGTTTATAAGTTTGAAATTCGATTCTTAACCGATATCAAAATTTTAAGATATCACATATTCGCATTCGAGTAGTTTTGATAGCAACAATTTTGCGAAATTGATTTTTGATTAAAAGTCCAAGTTTTTTAATTAATCAAATTTTTAATAACTCTTAAATTTTTAATAACTCTTACCATTCTCTTCAATTTCATCATTCAATGAAGGTGAAATTACTTATTCAACCGCAAAAAGTTACTAATAAATCAGTAAAGGTAAAATTATAAATTTTGGTATCCTATCACTGAAGAGTAAATAATAATTAAGGATTATAACAATACAGGAATAAGTTTTTAGTTCTTACACTCTTCATTGCCCAAGTAAAACTTTTAAAATCAACTTTCATATAAATTTAAATAATAATGATAATTTCTTAAAGTCAATTTCATAATTAATCATCTATAAAATTGCATAGATAAACTGTAAAGAGGAAACTCTGTATTTATAAAAGTATTTATACCAATTTACAATGTTAAAACTTTAATAAAATCTATCTACATAAACCCCTTAAGGACCCATAATATCAAATTATTATCCACACAATTAAAGCCACAACTTTTTATCCACAAAAATAAATAAAAAATTTCATACAAAAAAAAATCTTTCTATCCATCGTCCTGGTAACAATTTTTTTTATTTTTATAAATATAATTAATTGTTGCACATAAACTTTTTCATTCCCTTAGCCCAGGTTACCCTAATGCATTTATTTTTGTTCATAAAATTTTGTGCCACATAATTCATAATTTAGGAAAATTTCATTTTTATGTGTACATACTATCCGTATACACAAAATTTATTCCTGTGGTTTTTACAAATTTAGCAATTTTTGTTGTTTTAGCTCCACGAAAAACTTATCATATAAACTGAAAATTTCCTAGAAGATTAAAAAACTCATTAATCTATTTCTCTTTCTATATATATATCTTTAATTCAGCCATCCTCAAAATCATTTTTTGTTTGTTATAGATGCTACGAACCTTATAAACTATGACAACGTAAAAAATAAAAATATCCTATAAAATCTTTTATGCAGGACACCACAAAAAAAACTACAAATGCTAAACAAACTATTTATTCATATAAAAAGTCTAGAAAAAGTTAAATCCTTTTAAATATCAAAAATAAAGAAATCTAAGTTTACCAAATCCAAACAAAAAAAATGAGAAATATTTAAAAGATTTTAAACCAAAAAGTTGTCATTCTTTGCTGATGTGTTTTGTATGTTTTTATCTGGTCAACATATATTTTTAACATGACCCGAAGTTCATTTATGTACATATTTTTTTTTAATTAACGACTAAAATACCGCACAGGATATTATAAAACAAACATAAAGGATTAAAATAATGTGTACTGTATGGATAGTTTTTTTGATAAATCCTTTTAATTTAATATTATTATATTATTTTTGGTTAATCTTTTCATGGACTTTTAACAATTTTAGCTCTGAAGCTGAAAAAAACACTGTTTATCATAGTAACTAAAAGAAATATCTTCTTTTTTAATAGCACTACATACAAAATCGAGCCTTGGTCTATTCCTAATATTGAATATATTTATAATGGGCAACACTTATATATCCATAAATGTGAGATTGGATTAATGCATCCATCTTTAATCCAGGAACTTTTCAACATTTTTTTTCATTACCTAAATTCGAACATGTAGTACTCAGATTTCAAGGACTGTTATCTCAGTTAATTATATCATTCTTATTCCAACTACACAATTATTTATTTCATCAATATTATTTGTGGTGCTATTTGGGTGGTGGATGGCCTTAGTACCACTACAATTTGAGAGAAACGATTGGAGATTTTAAGATTTTTGGTGACATTTGTTTGCAGTTACTAGCTTTCCTGGATCCAATGATTATTCAATGGTTAACTATCGACATGTTAATATTACACAACAATCGATTATTTATGTAAAACTGAGTCTCTAAGTAAATAATGGAATAAACAAATCATAAATTTAAATAAATTGCTAATTAACAAAAAATATAATCAAATAAACTCGTTAACTTTCAATAAATTTTTAATTGATTCTATCAAAATCTTATATTAAATAATTATATTTCAATTTTACCCTAATTTTCATATGATCTCATTATTTCATCTAAATACCATTTAAGTTTAACTTAATAATAACTTTCGATAATATAATTTTCCATAAATAATTTCTTTTCTCAACTTTTCTTATTTTTAAAGTGACAATTCCTAGATTATCGCTATTTACATATAATCTTAATATAAATCCAATTTAATTTTAATAACAAAATAATAAAACTTTAACCAAATTTAATTAATTCAAACCCTTTTTTTTATGTTTTTTACCCAAAATTTCCCCACAAATTACGTATATATCCCCCCAACCCCCAAAAAATAACTGTCTGTATAATTAAACCAATTTCTGTTATTGAATTTGTGTCACTGTTTATAACTTAATTAAAAGATGTTATCTAGATAAAAATCAATTTCCAGTCTAACTTTATATAATAATTATAACAATTTAACTGACTTTATGCCCACAGATTTTTATCAGATATTAAATTTTTGAAAGAGAAAATTTCCTTCAAATATAGATTAATAAAATTTAAAGATTTCGGTAGAAAATCTGTTTAATTAAAGGATTAAATCGGAAAATGGAAAAGTTTTTAGGATTTTATTATAGGATTAGCAATTAAAATCAATAATAAAAAAAAAATTAGTTTAATGTGACATTAAAGATAAATAGAGAATATGACAATTATTTTTAAACCCTTTCACATGACACATGACGTTACTATTTCTACTTATGAATGATATGTGCCTGTCTAAAATATCAACTGTCAGAGCAGAATTTTAGAATCGCTAATAGAAAATTGAGGATTTACTATAGAAACGGAACCGCCTAGAACTGCTAGAAATTAAATTTCAAATAGTACAATATAATTTTACGAATATTTTCATATATTTTTAGAATTCCTAGTTTTAATCAAAAATCATAATTATAGATATAATTCATAATCATAACTGCGAAGATTAAAGGTGAGAATTTACTTATAAAGAAGAACTTAGATTAGATTACAATTTATTTTAGACAGAAGTTGATCATTCTTTTCTCTATGTTGTAAAACGTCAACTTTCTTTTACGTTTGAATTGATGAATAAGTTAAATGTTTCAATAATTTTTTTGAAATAGTATTCAATGTTTGACGTAATTTTGATACCATGTTTAATCAATATTATTACGTCAAACATCAGCTGTCAAAGGTAATTCTTGAGGCTCTATTAGAATTATGCTGTAATATAATTATACATAATGGGTATATAGTCGATCCACGAAATCAATTTCCATTAAAATATTGACGATTTCCGTCCGAAAAATCCTTTCCCTCTAATATTTTTTGTAGATTTTTTATTTTAATTATAATTTTGATATTAATTGAATTATTTTTGTACAATATTATCCTGAATTAAATATCACATTTGAACAACAATTATTTTATTAAAAAAATCAGTCGATATAAGGGCCCCCATATAAAATTATAATCCTTAGAGATAAATCTGATACTGCACAGTTCTAAATTCATTTCGTCTTTTGATAACCAATATCGACACAGAAGACCATATGGCCAGTCTAAAAAATATATTAAACAAACACTTATCAGTTAAATATTAACAATAGATACAAATTTTCAACATAAATATTAATTTAGATACTTTTAAACTATTACCTCATTAAAAATATTTATAAATAAATTTAAACTTCAGTAATAATTTCAAAAGATAAAAAAAATCGAAATAGTTTAAACTCGAATTTAATTGTCCTTAATTGCAGTGAAAAAAACTTTATCTTTACTATATATAAAAAAAGAATTGCTATCCTAGGACCTAGGGGGAGCATATAGCTCGTAGTCCTACAGTGATTTGTAATTAAAATTCACTTAATTAGAAATTTCACACGTTTTAAGACACCAAGAATTTATTTTATATAATTCGAAATTCTGGTCGGGACTCTGAAACAGTATGCATCAATGAGACCACAACATCAACCGGTTTTCTTGAACTAAATTTCATTGATAAGATCAAGATATAATATATGAGATATTGCTGGTGCCCAGGTTTTTGGTTACGTATTATTTTTTTCTTTGCATTTTCGAATCATTTTTAAAAAGAAATAGAATTTATCGACTTCCAAATCCGTCACAATTTACAATATTCTAACTACTCGTAAAAAAATTGTTTAAAAAAAATCCACTCTAGTGACTTTTAACGTTAAAATTATATTCGTAATAGTTTATCCTATACAAAAAAGGACCATGGCCAGTAGTATACGATATAAGGGTTGGAAAAAAACGAACAATTTCCCTTGTCTATAAAATTGTAAAAAAAAAGTCATACTGACTGATAACAACAATTTTTTCTCTTCTTCAATAGTCCTTTTTTTCCATATGATTATTTATAATTGCTACCTGTATAAACTTACAAAAAAAATATTAACATTACGGAGTGTGTGTGAAAATGAATGACCATCATCAAAAAATTTATTTATTAGCTCAAGCGTACTATAAATAAAAATTGTCCAAAAATTGTTCTGCGACCCAGAACAATTTTATACTATTAAAATTAACTACAAACTTGGTGTAACAAAAATATACAAATATTTAAATTCCATCATCTAAGAGAAAGTTACAGATAATAATTATCGTCCTAAATGTAAAATTATAGATAAGCAATGAAAATGATGATGGTTGAGTTGCTGCACTACTGGCACTCGACATTCACTGTTGCATCTACATTGAATGTTTCTGAAAATTATACTAAAAAGTTTTTTAACTTTATATTTTTGAGTGTTTAGCAGTTTAATGACAAAAAAATATCTACAACTGAGTTTATATCTACTTTTTATATTTATATGAAGTGAAATATTACTTCGGTCAATGTAACTATATTTTCTAAACATAGTGTCAGTTATTTCCACTATACTCTTTAATTGTATGTTGTAAATAAACTCAAACTTCTATCCAAACATTAACTGGATATGAAATATTGTAAATGTAAATATTTGTAGATTGTAAAAAGGAATTTTGCGTATATGCTAAATTCACACATCTGGAAAAACAGAAGAAACGAATAATTTTGATGAGAAACACTGTTGAATTAGTAAAACAAAATAAGAAGTCATTTTGAACTTAAAATTACAAATATTTAATAAATTTAATTAGTTTTTATAATAATAATTAATGATTGACTAGAAATTTTAGAAAATATACGATCTGGACAAAAATGTTAACAGCAACTTTGCAATGGGTAGAAATTATTATTTAAAATAACAAGAACTAAGATAACAAAAACCAATAGATAACGAGAGCCAATGAATTGACATTTTTAAAGCTAACTAAATGTAATTAAATTAAAAGTCTTAACTATTTTACAAGGTTCAAGAATTTAATTAATGTACAAATGATCTCTGTATTTTTTCAATAAATTTTATATTTATACATTAAAAACAAAACATTTTTTCATTCTAATTGTTGTATGAAATAAATTTCCATTTTACAGAATTTATAGTATCTGAAAACACATCATTTTTACATCAGAAATTTTGTTAATTATGAAATATTATAAATAATTAGAATATCCAGTTGATTTAAAGGTAGGAAATAACATAAATTCAAATACGATGAATTGGATGACAATTCGATATTCCAACAGAAACAATGTACAATTTTAATTGCCATATGATTTCATTAATTCAGTGTCCATTAGTTGATACCTTTGGAATAATGTTATACTTTAATTGTCATTTTCACTACTTTCTATTTAATTATATTTAAAATTATAATAAATTCTCAGCTTATTCAAAAACAAGATTTATTGCATAGCCTCTAAACGCTCACTAATGTAAGACAACACTAAAAATATATACTTCCTTGTAATTTGCACGAGCTAACAAAACCGTTAAATTTTAATGAAATTTTGCACAAAGGTTCACACAAACTTTATCCTGATGACCGTATAAGATGAGATCGATACTTAGAGTGGGACCTCTGTGTTTGTAATTAGTATCGATGGGGTAGTTGCCTCACACGTAACCTGACGTTTCAGGATAATATAAAATATTTATACATGTTTCCAATTAAAATTTAAATATAAAGTCTGATATGAGATCATGTGGAATAATATCAATAAATTTGACCCACCATTCAATAATTATAATTTTATAATGATTTCTATTTGGTTTTATTTACATTTTTGACTGCAGTTCTTTTAAAATTAATAGAAAACTTTAATTATAATATTTGAAATTAGATTCAAATATTTAATTTATTACGGCAGTATGTTTACATAAATAAACAAAGATAATTATCATGTCGAAATATTTAGATCCAAAATCAGCAATGGTGCATCAAAATAATTATACATTTTTGAATTATTCAATGAAATATTAAAACAAATTTTTTTTCCAGTGAAATTTAATAACAAATATTGCGTAATGACCTGCGTAAAATGTAATACAAATGTAAATATGGGAATAACATCTGGTCCTAATAAAAGGCAAAAAGTATAATACAAAAATGTAGGCTGAATTTTAATAAAAAGAAAGTCATTTGATATAAAATTATCCGGATAATGAAATTCTTAAATTTTTATGAACATAATTAATTTCAATAAATTTGGAAGTTCTTGTTTGCAAATTAAATATTGATTTTTGGAAACGGAATTCTGATATAATATCTCCTCTAGGGATAGTATACAAAAATAGCTTGAAGCAATTATTTTAAATAATAGAGTAAAATATTTGTATTAGAAACGTCATTTTAATTATACAACTTCCCATACACTATACAACTTACAACCATCAATCAACGCCCGCATGAATTTAAATATTTTAATATCTTCATCAAAATGGTTGTCAATGTGTTGTAAACTTGTCCACAAACGATACAACTTGACCAAATTTTCAACACGTCCATAAATAAGTTGTATAATGTATGGACAGCATAAATAATTCCGACAAATGCGATTTGTTTGAATTGATTTTTATGGTTCCGCTCATCCCTGACGTCATTTACAAAATATTATTTATAATTTTTAAGATTTTAACAAATTATTATAGATTTGTAATTAATTGAAGTAAATTAAAGAATTCGATAATTGTTAGGTTCTACTGTCTATCACTGCAATATGAAATTCCTGGGATAATTTTTATACCATACAAATTGCGACTTGATTTATGCCCATATAACTAAATATTTTGGTTTAACTCTTTACGGGTTATAAGCTAAGGTATTACACATCCTATGTACTAAACTTAGAACAGGTTATGTAAATTAAAGCTCTCGTTTAGCATCATCAATAAATATTAGAATTAGACAGCCAATAAATACTACAAACTTTGTGATCATTAATTTTATTAGGTCAAAATCAGAAATGAACATAAATTCTGATTTCTGATTTTTTAACAAAGTTGACCATTTCAAAAGCAATTTTTACCTTTTTCCATTATTTGTGTAATTCAATAAAAAGAAAATTGATAAATTTTCATTTTGACAAGGAAACAGGTTGTCAGAAACTTCCTTTATATTGTCAGAAAATATAAAAATAAAATTTTGAAGTAATATTCAGGTTTGGAAATTCAATTTTCTCCATTTTCACATAGTCATTGATTAGGTATTTCACTTTAGTCATTATAAGACACATAAATATTCAAAATTCTTTTGTGTAATTCTTTTACTAGGTTTATTTTTGAAAGGGTTTTCCCATTTATAAATTGAATTTAAAGAAAATGTATTCCCAAATTTTACATAAATAATTTTAATATAAATGAAAAATATTTAATATATATTCATGTTGTCCATAATGTCTGACAGTCTTAGGCTACATGTAAACTGTATTAAAATCTATAATACATTATAAAGAAGAAGATATAAATGAAGATTACAGAATTAATTGTAGTTAACGTTGGTATATTTATAGATAATCGAAATAGCACTAACAGAGAATTACGTCAAACATTTCTCGCTATCTCATTGATCAAGTACACAGTTTTCAGTTATCAGGAAGATTCTGAGCAGGATAGTAATCCCCATTTCTTGAGAATATTTAATATTTTTTGTTAATCAGTCATTTGCCAACCGCACTTAAATGGAATCACATTTTCATAATACATAGAACTGATGGAAGTTATGCAGATTAATGTAGGTAGGATTATCATGCAATTGTGCTCTGTGTCATACACCTGCAATGTAAAGTATTTCTAATCTTATTCAAGGGTTGGAAACCGATAATGAGAATCTTACGGAGAAGGATGTATTAACCAACTCCCGGATCATTAGCATATTGAACGAATTATAATGGGGTACAATAGATCTATTAAAAGACTGAGTGTTTTAAATTCTCTGTTCTCCGAACCATTTATCAGTTAGTTCATCAGTTATTTTTCGCAAAATATTCTTTTGTAGGAATTAAGTACATTTAAAAATTATAATTGTAATTCTTATACAATTAATGCTTTCAACAAACCCTCAGGTCTTGTAATCAAATAATAAAAGGCTAACAAGAATTTTTGTTGTTTGATTTTAATTTTTTCTCGAGATATATTAAAACATTCTTAACTCTTTAGGAATACAAAAAAAATTATTCCTTTTTATAGGTCCTTGTATTTTTATAGATCCTTGCCCCAATTTTGCCCTCTCATTCCCCTCACACTTCTTCAACTGAAATACTTTTCAAATTTACATTACTTTGAAATATACTTTCAATGAAAATAAAATCAAGAAAAAATTATATGAATTGGAGTATCGACTTATTTATTGTAAATTCCATCTAAACTTTAGCTATTCACTAAATTTATGATGAAGTCCCTCTGTAATCTATCATAAAAGAAATAAAGAAGGAAAAAAATTATTCTAAAATTCAATAGTAATTAGTCTTTTATATTTATTTCAATACCGTCCAAAATAAAGTCTTCACTTATCAGAGCAGATGAAATTAACAAAAAAATTCCAAAATATAAAAATTAATTTAATCTATAACAATTACTGCAATGGAATTGGGTCATTAAATGAGTTTCACAGTTAAAACTTTTAAAATAATTAAATAATGAAATTCACCTATCTTCCTCGTACTATGTTACAATTTATCAGAAAATTTAGATAAATTCAACCTAGAAGGATTTCTAGATAGAATATCTCGGTTGTTTCAAATCTACAAACGTTGAGAAGTAAATTTTTATGTTCTGAATGTTGTTGACATATGTATAAATCAAATTAAATTAAACAATTATGCGAGAGATTAAAAGCCTAAACAATTGATTATTCAAGTGCCATCACTTTAGTGGTATATC
Organism: Rhamphomyia laevipes; assembly: GCA_963920725.1. Classification (NCBI taxonomy): domain Eukaryota; kingdom Metazoa; phylum Arthropoda; class Insecta; order Diptera; family Empididae; genus Rhamphomyia; species Rhamphomyia laevipes. The sequence continues at coordinate 39,735,132 of OY987258.1, read as the reverse complement.
TTTGATTCGTAAATGTTCTTTGAAAGCATGTCGATAAACTATGCTTCAACCACAGCTCAAATATTAGTTTATCCATAAATTTAATATTAAATTATGCCACAAAACTTATTTCAATAATCCTCGGAAGCTAATAATTGAAAATGATGCCATGAAAGAAATGGATAAAAAATTTTTATTAAATCCTCTATTTTGAATAAAATAATTTTCACTTTTTCCATTTTTGTTAAGTTTTAATTTATTATTTTCAGCGTATTTTTTTATGGTTTCCAGTATCATAATTATAATTAAATACTTTATAAAGAAAAGTCCTTTTAAGTAACGATAAAAAAAAAGACCCACCAGATTATTGAGCACTTTTATGATAAATGACGGTAAGTTTTTTTTTTTATAAAATTACCAAAAAATATATAAATATGCTTTGATGATACCAAAACATTAAAATACTTCTACTATAGTTATTATGTTTTTAAGATATCGACATTGTGAAAGCGACATGACAATTAATCTTTTACCTTAAATTCTCTATATTATTTCATAAATGTTGGTTTATTGATATAAAATATGTTTATAAAAATTACCATACCAACAAAAAACAGTTGATTTTATAGAATTCATTTTTTGGTTTAGGTCTTTAGGAGGAAGTAATATTCAATCTATACTTTTAGCGACCTATGTTGAAATAAGAAAATGTATTATCGTTATCCAAAATCAATGTACTAGTAGTTATGGTATCTTATATAAATGATATTTTACAGCAAATTCCAAAATAGCATCGTAAAATTTAATCAAAGAAAATAAATCTTGTTATTATCTTCAATTTTAATAACCAAAAAGAAATGGAATCATCATTAGTGTTAATCTTGACGGTGATTTTCATTTCCGAGAATGTCACGAAGGGAAATAAGAAAAATGATATTGAAAAAAAAAATTAATATTTTTATATATTTATATATTTATGAATAATCTTACGAATAACGTAGGAATTGGGATTTAATTTTAAATAATATTAAGTGAAAATTTAATCATTTAAAGTTGGGTTGCCATTTTTACTGATTCCACCAACGACAAAATAAAATTTATTTAATTTAACTAAATTTTAAATATCAAAAAGTCAGTACAGTCAAAGAAGAAACATGAACATCCAACAAGTTACATACCTAAAACTTGTTGGATGTCCTGCCTATATAATATATAAATTTATGTGAATCTCGAAAATATTTATGAAAATTGATTTATAGATTCATTCGACAGGCACAACTTTTAAAATTGTTTCAAAACTTTTTGTATACAAGAAGGAATATTAATTGATTGTCCTTGGAGATGGAGGTTTAAATTCACAAAATATTCAAATGAAAATTTTGTTTGGATAGTAAGAACTTTTTTTGTTTAAGATTACCATGAAAAATATTTTCTTGTATAATAAATTTGGAAGATTGTTGAAATTGAAGATTTAATTAAAATTTATAATTATAATTTAAAAATTGATATCATTAATTTGGCACTCAATATTCATGATTTACATACAAGTCATGAAAACTAAAATAATGTTTTCAATGTTATTGAAAGAAGATTATTCTACTAGATACTAAGATATTAAATGTTTCGATGACACTGTGGCTAAAGGTGAACATTAAAGTAGGAGAGTGTTATTATATATTACCCTAAATAATCTAAGGGTTATTTTTTTCGTGTTCTGACGGCACACTGACCTAGCGAAATATGCAAGGATCTTATGTAAGTTGTAGATACCAATATATTACTATTGTAGAGGATGCCTTACGAGAAGCAGATTAAGATTGTTAGGTAATCGTCAGGTTGTTAGGATATGACAAGTTTGTGTTTTCGTAAAAGAAGCGATCTGGATTTACTTAGAGGGAGTTTAGTGGTTCTTTTCAATAAACGGATACTTATGGCAAAACTAAAGATTCGACAAAAAAAATTTTAAAAAATTCTAATTACTATAACAAAATTCTATGGAAAATATCTTTATATTTTTCTAATGTAATCACAACATTATAAAGTAAAGGAAAGAATTTATATTGTTTTTAACTCATCCTCATTTTCTATCTTCTTACTATGTCCTTTTAAATTTTCAAAGGAATAAATTTAAATAAACTTTTGTCTGATGAAAAGTCATTCAATTTCCTCTTTAAAGTGTTTTGTTTTTAGATCTAAAACCAACAATATTTTAAAATGTCTTTGAGACAAAAAGTAAAGCGTTACACAACAACATAATAATTATATTAAAAGGACCTTTTTGTATTTAGTCCTAAAAATAGCAACAACAAATACGAACAATTGACCTAAAATAAAATATAAAATTTTTATTAATTACAATAAATTAAAAACAAAATAAAATATTATTATAAGCGCTTCGTAAATATGATTCCATTAACGAAATTAAAATAAATTATATTTTGTTGAAATGTACGTACTAACTATGTCCCATTCTTACAAAAATTACGAAAAAATGATTGTCATTGCTATAAGCCTAGTGTAAGTTTTGTTTTCCCTTTGAAAACGTCTTCCTAATGAGTAGAAATAAATATGACTGCTTTCTATACGTTTTATGAAATTAAATTGACAGTATCAGTTTCGTATGTCACCAAAATAAATAGAACCTACACTTCTTAGGTATTACAAGGATGGCCTAATACTAATAAATTGTAAGAAGCTTGGCCTTATATTGTTATAAATTGTTTGGCTGTCGTAAATATTGTAAGGTCGCAATCAATTTTTACTATTTAGTAAAAGTATTTTAAAATCAGTTTAATTATGACACAAATTGTTCTATGGAATCGATCATATTTGAATCATATTTAATCATTGTATACGAGTGGTGATACGATTTCTGAAATGTGATCAAACTAAAAAATGTTTTATATAAGGTTATTTAATAACAACTGTTTTTCAAATTGTTCATTTTTTATAGCAACGACTGGGAAAATATATGAATTGCTGGAAAATATTGCAATTTGATTACGACTAAAAAACGATAACGACCAAAATTTGATTCGATCAAAATTTAAGCTAAGCGCTGAATTGATTCCAATTTTTTTTTTTTTTCATTCTTGCTGGGAACCGCTGACCCCAGCAATATATATGCAGCTGTATGGACAACTTACAATACATAATGTGCTTCTGATTATTTTCAATTAAAAGTCGAATTTATTATTTATACTACAAAAAACGTAAGCAATCGTTTATGGCGAACGTTCTGACATATCAGTTCCTAATAAATACAAATTATTTTCGGAATTTTTCATCATTTATTCTTTTTTATTATTTTAAATTACATAGACTCTGCTCATTCCATTCTTTAATATTAGATTAAGTCAAAAAAAACATGAAGAATTTCCTCAATGCTTTCAAAACCCTTCGAAAAAAATGGTCCTTCTGTGTTGCTTGTTATATATATATATATAACCAATGTCTGGAGTAAATTATAATTCATTATCCGTAATAATTAAAAAGAAAATGAAAAACTTTCTGAAGGCAATATTTATAATTCTTTTACAAAATTTATATAGAACACGAAAATATTATGATAAAAATAAACTAACTTACCAGACAAACGTCTCTCTATAAATGTACTATACCAAAATACAAGAATTTTCTTTGGTTCGACACTGGTTCATATAACTTTTAAATATGAATATGAAATTAATTAAAAATTCAAACTAATTATAAACTTAATGTGAAAGGTATATAAATTTCTCCCTTCCAGGTAATATATCAAAAATAAATTGTTCATTTTTTGTTTTCCTAATATATAAAAAATTAAAATAAAAAATTGACAGAGAAACAAAATTTTCTACTACTTTAGTTAACTTGCGAGGGTGGAAAACAAAAATTTTTACTGAGGTCGGAATTTACTCTGTACAAAAAAAAATTATTGTTTTTCTTTCATAAATATATTTTGTTCGTTATATTTTTATTTAATTTTTTAAAAAGTTTTCATTTTACGTTTTAAAAATGAAATAACCAAAAATACCCGAAGGGTAAAAGTTCACAATGAGAAATAAATAACAACAAAATATTACAATACAAAAAAATATAAATCTGAACAAAGCTTAAGGGTTGAATTTGTTTTTTTTAGTATAGAAAGGATAATAAAATTGGTACGCTGCAAAAAAAAAAATTAAAAATATCAACGAATTCCAACATTACAAAATTAAAATGTAACTAATGAAAATGTTGCCAAACGCATAGATAATCAAAAAGTTTGGTTGGTACTTAAGAGATTGGCAGACAATCAATTTTGTAGAATTGAGTTGCATATTGACAAATACATTTCGATTGTAGTTTGGTGTATGGCTATCAATATTTTACTTCTCTCAATTAATTACCGAAATACAATACAACCTAAATATAGTTCTTAGGATTTAAATAAATTAAATTGACTTAACAAGTTCGCGACTCGCGCATTTTGTTTGGGTTTGTTGTAGAAACTCACAAATAAAAAATATTATGTACACTTTATTTATGTGACATGAGTATTAAAACATTTGTGTATCACTTATATGTAATTTGAGTTTTGATTAGCATTAAACTCACAGATATGTGACATAATTAAATATTAGTGTCACATAATGTGACATAATTAAGGATTAGTGTCACAAATATGTGACATAAAATAATTTGATTTCTTAAAAAGTGGAAATATCAAAATTATATTATTATACATAATTTTTTACTTTATAAACTTTAACGCAAAGTTGTAGCTAATAACTAAATATATTTCTCGTAAAATGTAACCTCATATGTGTGACGTGCGTGTCAGCGAAAAAATCAATGTAACATAAATGCGTGATTTTGAGTGGCGAACGAGTTAAAATTTACATGCAATTTCAGTTTTAGCTTATATAGCTAGTTACATTCGTTCTAATTTAATCCAAGCTACACTCTTTTTATTTATAATATTTTTATTTATAATAAATGACAAGCAAATTGATAAAGTGAAAATTTAAGGCATCCTGCACAAATGTTTCAGTATAAATTGTAAACATTTATTTCAATTTTGGTGTTAATGTGTGTGATTTCGGTGATACATATAAAAAAAAACATCTTATCTAGGTGTCACCGACAAATCCGAGCCGAAAGGGTTAAAGGGAAACATTTCTTTTACGAGAAACACTTGACCGATGAATCCTAATGAAACATACACAAAATATAAATTAAAATTATTCGATTTATGTAAAATTTTAGGATTTTTCCTAAATAATTAATACTCAGAAAAATTAAAACATAAGCAATTTAATTAAGATTAATAGAATAAGTGTTAAATATGATATAAAAAATGTGCAACTGCTGGAATTCATTTTTAGTTAGCAAACTTAGTTATTCATGACTAATGACTAATTTTCCAGTCAATATGTAATTAATACTTTTATCAACTCACTCTGTACAGCATATAACTTTATCGGTAACCGCTTCACAATATATATTATTTATTTATTAATATTATTATATTTTCAAAACATATTTTACCTTTATATTTACAAAAATATATGTAAAACATAAAAAAAATCTGATTAAAGGATTCATTAAATTACATTAAATTTTTCTCTTCTATGTTATCAGTAATCATCAGTGGTTCATTTTTATACATTTATTAACATATTTTTGATATTAAAATATTTCCAAATATTATTTATGAATAATATATTAATCCAAAAAACATAAATTATAAATGATTTTTAACATATTATAAAATGTACTACAATAAAGTTACAGGAGAGCCTTCTAAATTTAATACAGAAAACGGAGGATAAAATGGAAAACATGATGCAGCGGCGGATAGAGCCAGCAAATAAACGAGACAACTAATATTTCGCTTGTTTTAATCACAACTTATGCTATTTAACCATATATTAAAGTAAATCTAAAAGTTTCAAGTTAACTATTTAAATAGCTACACTAATTACAACATTGAGAGTAAAATCTAAAATTTGTATTACTACATTTCTCCTTTTCCTGATGTTGTAATTGTGATATATTTGCCGGTACTGTGGTTCCAAATACATAATAATTAATGAACTTGATAAAGAGTTTTCACACAGAAATAAACTAATACACATTTCAAAAGATATTTAAAATGAATGACATTGAAAAGGCATTCAAGGCATTCTATATATTAAAAGACCCAACTGGAATATGAATTTAAGGATTTACGTTATTTTTCGAACTACTACAATCTTTATATTTAAATTGTCAAAAATATATCACCGAATTATGTAATTTATAAACCTTTCTTTTAGATGAAATGGAATGTTTCATAATTTTTTTCCATTAGCCTGAAGTTAAGACTATCACAAAAATGCCACAATCTTTAAAATTTATATTGAAATTTTATATTCTCAACAAACTTTTTAATTTTATTAACTTTTTATTCAGAATTATTATTTATATTTAATATTTTATGACACTTTTATTGATTAGGATATGACATTTTCATAATAATTTAGTTTACCAGGTTAAAAACATTGTCAATTTTAATAATCCTTAATATCCTGAGTGAATCTTTTGATGTGCAAAAATAAAAATGTTAAAAACTTTTAAGTTAATATTAAATTTAGGTCAATTAAATATTTTTTCATGGATTGGTAAAATAGAATTTTAAAAAATATTGAAATAAAATAAATATTTAGTAATTTTTTATAAATATTTGTAGTTCAGTTAATTTTTTTTTTAAATTGACTGAATTACGAGAATAATTACAAAAAAATAAATAAAAGTTTTGTAAATCAATTTCCGATGGTGGAAATTCTAATTATTGTTGTCCAGATTCAATTGAATATAATTAAATATAATCGACATTGCAGAAACAATCGAAAAACGTTGGTGGGAAGAATCAAAAATGGTGCGAACAACCGAAACACAGGCATTCCAGTATGGAAACGACCGAACAGGACTTTTAACTGTGTGAACAAACGATAAACGGATAAAAAAAAATTCAAGAATATAGTCTCAAAAACCGGCTCCTAAAAGTAAGTAACATGATTACAGTTGATAAAAGCTGTTTTTGTTGGATGCAGGACGAAAACTGTTGATCATCAGAAAATTTCAAACATTTTTCTCTTAGTGCATTTCAACTTTTCCTACATTTTCCGAGTAAACATTTCACTATCCTAACGACATTTTCAATATTAAATTTTATAAAACGGTAAGTAGTTTTGTTATAAAAGGATATTTTTAAACATTGTGGAACTTTTAGTAGGATGATGACAAAAAACTGCAACAAAACTAAAAAGTATATATATATACAACATAACTTTTTATATATATGTAGGTGATAATGTCATGCGCTTTTCAATTTTACAAGAATTATTGATTTTTATGTTATCAAACTGTGTAACAAAAGTAACAGCAACAGCAGCACAATGCTCTTATCTAGAATACTAAAATGCTTCTGGGGAAATCTACTTTTTTTTGTATTATATTTTGAATTGCATTAACAGCAACAAAACAATTAATATAGCTAGCAAATGATGATAATAATACAAAATTTTAGCCTCTGGTTTTAAAAATGAACGAATAAGCAAAAAATTTATAAATAGAACATTAACGATTGCTCTAATATTTTAGATGAGATATAAAAAGGAAATTATTTTAATTTCAGATTTTTCAGTAATTTTTTAAATTTTTAACATTTTAAAGGAATTGTTTTTTTTTTTTTTTTAAATTATGTTTTTTATCTTAAATTTGTTAAAATTTCTGCCTTAATATCAATTTAAGAATTATGAACTTTCAATTTTAATTTATTGGTTAAATTTTTGGGCTCGATATTAAATTTGAATTATTGGTGAATTTTAATTAATATTTTATTCAATTTTGAATCAATTATCCGCAAAATTTACTCCAATAAAATTGAGGTATATCATATCTGTAGAGTTAGGGTATACAAGTCCTGCAATAACTGCTACTGATGTATTTTTATATGCAAATTGTATATAATTTTTGAAAATATTATGTGGAAAATTAATGAATTCAAAACATATTGATATAATTTTGTACACCATATTTGGTTTAATTAATTAATTTTTTGCTATAATTTGAAAATTTATATAAATAATTTAATTACCTAGATTGGTAATTACATAAGCGATTGGTGTTATACCATTTTCGAATACCATCTCATTTCTTGGTTCAGTCTTAAAAAAAGTAACATCATATTGGACTCCATAGCTTCCAAATGAGTCAATGAAGAAGTATGTTTAAAAGTCTAGATTGGTAATTAAATACTCTATGAAACGAGTTATAAATAAAGGTTTCCGATTTCAACGTTGTTGTTTGGGTTAGGACTTTACCAAGTCTTCTATTCAGAATTTCATATTGTAAATTTTTAATATAAATGTCTAGAATTTTAACCGATAACCTACGCTAAATTTAACTAATTCATCGTACCAAAATTGTGGTGTGCGTATAAGCAGAAACAAAGGTTTCCTTATATGCGATAATCGCATAACCGATTATCGGTTTCCTAAGAAAGTTTCCGTGTAAAATAACAGCTGTTTACATGCATTTGTATCGGTTAATCCCAATTTTAAAGCATGACCAATAAATTTTAAATATTGAATTAGACAATATATTTTCAAATGTACAAGTATGCAATTTTAATGCCATAGTATAAAAAATATATAGTAAAAGATATAAATATCAATGGCCAATATAATAAGCAAAATTGTATTTAATTTGATTTGTCAGATGATGTTTGATTAATTAAATACCAGGTAAGAGAGTCCAAAATATCAATAAATCAAGATCTGGGGTTATATTTAATATAATTATACTTAGCCCCTACCAAAGGTAAGCTAAGTAAAAGAATATCAGACATATAAAAATGTATTTGGCCTTTTCACGAACTGTCAAAAATTAAAATACTTACATACAATAATTAAAATAAAAACAATTTCTAAATTATAATAAAAACAATATTAATTATGTTTTTCTAATGTAGTACCTTGCATGTTGTGGACCAACAATTATCATAACATAGCTTTTCTATATTATTTTCAATATAGGCTCCAGATGCTTACCTCCTAAATAAATTCTTGCATGTTCCTTGGATGATGAAAGAAAAACATTGAAAAACATTAGAATTTATTAAAATAAAATTATAAATATAGAAAAATTTATGCTTATAAATAATGACATAATTACACATGTATGTATGTAAATTTCTTTATTTGTTTTTAAGAGGGTAACACTAAAGGAAAAGTAAAACTTTTAAACTTAAGAGATTAGCTTATAAATATTTAATTACATATTATAATGTTAAAGAAAAATTCCTTTTCAAAAGAATTTAGAGTGGAAAATTTATGGTTGCAATATTTTTTTTATAATGTTAACATTTTCAAAACTTTTTGAATAATGAATAATGAAACCTTAATAATATTTATTTAAATTTATTACAAAATACGAGTTTAATAATGAGGCTATTTGTAACTGCATGAGTTTTTCTTCGAATAATCTGAGACTGTATTTGAATTAGATATTTTTATATAGTAATTAGAAAATGTATAATCAAATTGTAATTGTAATTATTGTAGTTTAGTTGATTCTGTCTTAATTCGGTTCTGCAGCAATTATAAATTACCTTTCGAATGGCATTGGTTTGAAGTTACTAGATTTTCTAGAATAATCAATAACAGATATAATTAATGACGAAAATGGAATCTCATCTTCTTCTACTGGCAACTGCGTAACAACTTTTCGTTGTTGGCAATTATATAGTGAAAGTTAAAGTATATTTGCTACAACGTTGACTTAATCTAATTGCGTTGTTTTCAATCCTATCCAGTTTTTTCTGTTTCTTAGCCAATAGATTTGATTTCTTCCTATTCCACTTTTTCTACCTTCAATTTTTCCTTGGTTCAGATATGCCAATTCAGACTAGACGTAACACTTTAAAAATATTAATTACAGTTTGATGTTAAGATTGCGATTGACTTTTTGTATTTCATGAAAGCATGTATTATTAATGTATGTCAATTTTTGTAATTTCCCGAAAAATTATCAAAAGAAACGAACTGGAACGTTAATTGCAAACGAAAATTAAATGCTTTACATTTTAAATCCATTCGTTTTCGCTATTCAAGTTCAAATATCGCCAGACAACTACTTAATCCAACCATAATCAAATTCAATCGGCACTCAATTAATTGCATCATATTGTTAAACTTGAATTAAAACCATTTAAAAATATTGGGAATTACCTATTCAATTAAAAATCTAAGTATGTATATTAAAATTTAATAAACAACTTGTATTACTTGTTAACCAACCTATAAATCGTGATGTGTACTGGCTCACGTCTCACCAACAAAATTTTCTTTAAAAGTATATATTTAAAAACGCATTTAATAATTTATAATTATTCTGGTTTGGAAGCCATATATTCATTAGTCACTACATAAAGGGTGGGCCAAAGTATTAGTAGGTAGAAAGTTTATAAAAAGTATAAAAAAAGGAGCATGAGTGCATGGGGTCTCCCTTATAATTTAAATTAATTATTCAAAGTCAAAATACAGAACAAAAAACAATTATGAATAAATTAATAGCTGAATAAAAAAAAACGTGTATGTTACATTTTCTGTATCGTATGAAAAACTATGATATCTAATTCTAATTATTATTAATTATTTTTTAAAAAGCATTTTTATGTTCAGATAATTATATGAATTTTAAATTACATAGATTATGTAGATATAAGTATAAAGAAAATAATTGCGTATGTAAGGACGAATGTCTTACAGAACTGAAACATAAAAAAAAAATGTTTTTATCACATAAATTAATTTCATTTTTGGAAGTTACAAAATTTATGAATAATGTAGAGTTTTAATGTTGTCTCAAAAAATAATTTTAACAATTTTAAAAAGATTTTTATTAAAAACCTTAAATTTTATAAATATCATTAAGCTGGTGTGAGAATACGTCGATTTCGTTTATCTCGTGTTTTTCAACAGCAATGGTGTCGTTGTAGCCCTTTAACTAAGCTGCGAAACAGAGTGTCATCTGTAATATATTATTATAATTTGATGTTTTTATATTCAGGTGATTTTAAATTATAAATTAAATTCCATTTATTAATAGCTTCTATCATTTTATCATCCATTTCTTTAATTTTTTTTTTAAACAAAGAAAATATCAAATATCAAATGAAACTCATCGACAACTACAACTACTGATGTCATCATTGTGGTTGAATGATACGAAATACTTACTTTTGATTTTACCTTTTGAAATATTCTGGCACCAGTTTTAATTAAAAACTAAAGTAAAAAAAGGTAAAAGCTTGCAAACCTGGAGACATACAGTCTGGTAATAGCTAAAAATATATAATTGGACATAAAGCTTGACGAGCTAACGCCAATTAATCAAAGCGCGTTGCTTCCAGAAGTTTTCGATCTTTATGTATAACATTAAATTATAGATAACTTTCAATTCCCTTTTGTAACTGATAAAACTATTAATAAAGCTAATACCTTAGCTAAATAAATACGGTATATATAAATTATATTTTATAAACTTTTTCCAATATCCATGAATTTCTAATCAGAATAAAGGCATTACATCGATCAAAATCACCACAAAGTTTATGGAATAGTTTTAGATATTAAAGAAAAAATCAACATTAATATCAATAAATGTTTAAAAAAAACTATTTCCCAGCAGTAAGACAAAACCAAAGAAACCATTTTTTGAGAAAAGTTATCCCAGGATATTAATTCATCAATATATCCAACAACTACACAAAATTATTACAGAAAATTTATAATACTTAACGTCATTTACACAGTCCATTAAAGTTCTTTCAATTCAGAAATCAGCAAAAAAAAAGCCTAAATATTTGTTATCCTCTACTTCCCTATTTCGTCTCTGAGTGTTTTTCATTTTGTGTATATATCGTAAACTTTTAAACCTATTTTTCCTAAAACAATTTATCAAATTTAAAAAAAAATATAAAAATATATAGGAAAATAGGGAAATTATTAAAAAACAAAAAATTTTCACTGATAGTTTTGTTTCAATCAAATGAAAATTCTAACTGCAAATCGAATTGAATCGATTTGAAAGAATTCGATTGATATGATCTTTTTGTTACGAAACAAAACGAAATTGGTTGTCAAATTCAAAATTTCTACGAAAACAATTTGAAAAATTGGAAAAGCTAATATTAAAGAGGCTTGTTTAGTTTTACATAATGTACGCATTGACAAGACTAATGAGATCAACAGATATGTTGTGTAGTTGGACATACAAGGTATATAGTTTGTGTTCCACTTTACTATCCAATGATGAATCCAATAGAAGAAGTTGTGTCCGAAATAATTTTTCAATACTAGTTGAATTTGATTTGCAAAATGTTGTATTTGGAGTGCATGTAAACCTTAATTATATTATAAATTGCCCTCAACATAAGTTTAGTTATTAAATTTATTAATTAATTTAGATTCTGATATAAATTTATAATACAAAATCAAGATCAAAAATTAATTCCAATATTTTAATCATTTTCGTCACAATAAACTTTTCAATAAATTATAATTAAATTATATTCACTAATCAAAACAGACAAATTAGATTTAATTTAATAATATTGATATTGAAAAAGAACTAATTGGATAATTTGCTTTTAGTATTTCCATAAACTAATCCTTAATATAATCTAATATTTTAAGCATTTAAATTGTTAAAATTTAATTTAATTGCATTTAATTTTTATGAAGTCAAAATTATGAATTATTGGGAATTAGCAAAATATTATGTTCATAATTTAATTAACACAATTCATATAAACATTTACGACATCTAGCAGGTAATATTTTGAAATTTCATAAGATTACAGAAATTTGTATGGTAATAATTACTGAATAGCTAATATTGAGTTTTTTAAACTAACTTTCCTAAATACAGAATTAGTAATGTAATTGCCACATAATAAAATCACTCAAATTAGCTCGTTCTTAAATTTACGTTAAAACATAATTTTGCTATGCAAATATGTCATAATTGACTGTGAACATTTTTTAAAAAAAACTTATATCCTTTTAAATTGTAACTATACCAAAGTATTTTACTATACAAAATTCTTTAAATTGATCAATATTTTTCCTAGTATATTTAAGGACGATTTCTATTTATTTTTCTACTTTTACTTTAATAAAAGAACAAATTTGAAAAAGTTATTCAAAATAAAAATAAAAATCTGTTAACATAGCAAAAAAAAAAATTTTTCAAATGTCTATCGAAACTTTTCCAATTAAAATTCAGAACGGCGAATAACTAAAAGAAAAATAAACAATATAATAGGAAAAATTCGGTCAAATCAATTCGTACAATACAAGGAAAATAAAAGGAAATCTTTTAAATCAATAATTTTGTTAAATTCCAGAACAAAAAAAAATATATTTCAATAAAACATTAATTGAAGAAAAACTTTAAAAATTACACAGTAAATTGAAAGTTTGTTTAAGAAATAATTTAGGTTTATCAATTTTTTTTTTTTAATTATATTATAAGTAATCTAAAACTTTAAGGATTTTTTATGGTATTATTAAGAGAACTGTTGCAAAAAAGCAGCAAAAGTGACCAAAATTTCAAATTTTATTACCTTGGCATAATTTGATTTAGAGAATTTACATGCGAAAATTATTTTAACCCTAGTACAAGGTCAGATAAACATGTCTTAACTCCAATAAAAGCGAATCTATAAGAAGCAAACGTTCAATATAAGGTGGGAGATTAAAATGAGTTCATAATGTTCTTTAGAGCTACACGAAGAAATCTTTTCTTTTAAGCTGATTTTGGTGAATTTCCTAATATGGACTCCAAATTTGACATTTATACAATAGTATAGGAATGGACAAAGAAGTTTATTACCATATGGATCATAAAATTAACGAAGACTGACGTTTTCGCAATTCAATACGCCAAGATCAATTGAAGAAATTGTTCATTTTGAGATTAATTTATGAAATGAATTTTATAATTCTAATTATCATATTTTAAATTTCGCACTAGTTATAAAAGTGATCCAAATCAGATTGCAATTCATTCAATAATGTAATAAATAAATTTAATTAATCAGTTTAAAAAACAAAGTATTAATTCATCAGCATCACAGTTGAGAGATCATCCACAAAAGTATGAACAATTTACTTTCCAGATTCCAGAAATTATAAATCAATAATTAAAATTACAAAAGTTACTATAAGAAAATACGAGACATTTCTATTATGAACTGCAAAATTCGATTAAAATATAAATGTCTATAAACTCAATATCCTTTAGTAGATCCTGCAAATGTCAAATGCAATATTATATTAAAACATAATTCTTTATAAATTATTAATGACATTTTATATAATATACATTAAATACCTATTCATATATAAACATTCTACCAAATAGAACAAATATAAAATCTTCCTGGTATCTCTAGTCCCACTGGGCCAAATACTTTGGCACAACGTTTTATGGTTATCTCAAAATCAATTTTACTTAATTAGAAAATTGTACGAATACCAAATTTAATATTTATAATAAATTTAATTAATAAAATATGTAAACAAAAATATTAAATAAAATCCCAAATCAATCAATTCCAAAATGAAATTTATATAATCATTTTAATAGTTAAACTTTATTCTCTGTATATATATATTGTGTTAATATAATATTTAATATCAATTATTAAGATAAACTTTCATAAAGTGATATTTTTCCTATTCATCCTTTTCAGATATTAAAGGATTCCCTAAAATATAATCAAATATATAATTTTGTTTAAGTATACTTTTTAATAAACACCACTTTATTAAATAAAGAAAATCTTGAGGAAATTATTTTAGTAAAGTTTGGTAAATATTAAATAAAAAAATATGATCAATTTTTGGATGGTGTCAATATCACCAAGAACCGGAGAATCAAACCGAAATGTAACCGAAAATCGAGAATAAACCCTACTTTTTATGAACCGATAACCGAAACGATATAACAAAATATGAGTTAACCGAAACGCTAATATGGATATATATTTTGTATCGGTTAATTTCGTTCTTTTTCGTTTAAATTCGAAACGAAACCAAAATAAATACAAGATAGAAATCGAAACTGAATCGAAAAATAAAAATAAAACTAGGAACACAACCGGAAACCGAAAAACCGGAAAGTAAACATTTTTGGTTTGACTCTCTGTCGAGAAGAAAAAAATTTCTATGAAAATCGTAAACTTCTATAATGATATTTGTAACTTATATGACATTATTGATATGTTTTTGAAAGTGTCCCAAATCAAATTTGTGATTTTGTTAAATTTATTTCTGATACTTCAATTTATTTAATTTGATATTTTATATTAATATTTAAATTTAAATCTATACATATATTTATTTATTTGATTTAAACACCTTTTAATTCTAACAAGGACGAAGGAAATTAACTTTTTATTAAAAAGATTTCTGAGTATGTCTAAGAGAAAATCACGAATTATGTACGAATCCTTACGGGGGCCTATGGTAAAGAAGACTTTTATTAAAGGGTATTAACGAAAAGTTTAAAATTTCATATTTTTCAACCGAATCGTTATAAACGAAGTGTATGAAAATTATAAGGAATTAAGTGAATTAAGTTTTCATCAATTTTCAGTTATTCTGTTAATTTGTAAATTAACAGTACACTGCACATCGGACTTTTTGCAGTACACTGCACTTTTTTGCAACAAGAACTTCTTGCAACATCTACTAAGATTTTTTCTGATTACCTTCAGATAATGGACAAAAAATTCAATTAACTTTTATATTGACTACTGGAATCGACCACTTCTTTTTGCAGTTTATACCTCTATTATTAAGTTTATTGGCATCTTGTCTAACGAAATAAAGACATTACTACTCTTAATTAATATAACTACCTTTATAATTAATCAATGAAGAGGTGTCTTGGCAACAAGGACCAAAATATCCTTTTGAAATTCAATTACTTATTTAAAGTATAAACAAAAAAATACGATTCATAAATTTTAATTGAAAATTCTAAGAAGAAATTTTTTATACTTAATTCCTATTTCATTAATATTTAATTGAATTTTGTTTAATTATTGTGCCTTATAAATATTCAATCGTTAAATAATTTTTAAATTCATAATTACATTAAATTAATTAATTATTTATTAAAATTGTTAAAACAACATGAAAATAAAAAAATAATGTAGGAAATATTGGACATATAATTATTAAATACTGTATTTTAATATAAAAATTTGTCATTTACAATTCTGAAAATTTTCATTTGAACAATCTTCGCCTTCACAGAATCTGCATACTTGGTCTTTTGATAGTGTAAGTCTGTGTAGAGGTCTCTTAACTCTCCTGTGTCTTGTAAATAAGCCTAACAATTTCTTGACTTTCTTCCTATACATTGCAAGTATTTTTGCAGTTCATTTTTAGATTGGTCAGATATGAACGTACTCCAATAATTTTGTTGCAATCGCGCTGTTTGGTAATTTTAAGAGGCTGTTTTGTAATTTTAAACAGGGTATAATCCGCAGAATCATTCTCTCGTCATACGAATGGTTCAAATGTATCTTGCTTCACCAAATGTTCCGCTTCTTTGTTTCATTCAAATCCTACATGAGGTGGAATTCAAGTTAGTGTTACCTTGTTTTACCTCCCTGAAGACAGGACCTATTTTAATTTGGTATGAGTCCAGATCTTTACCTTATATCATGTAATAAATCTACATTTTAGTAATTAGAGAAAATTCTACAAATATTTTCAATTAAAACTTTTTACTTTTCGGGAACACTATAAAATAGTTTCCAGAATCGTTCTTTATGAGATATTCGAAGATGTTTATAGCTGAACCTGAACCATTAATATCGACAAATAAATTCTAAAAAAGGAAATTCGTTTAGATTTTTGATTATTCTAACATCTTCCTGATTTCATGTTGAGTTTATTCGTATTTAATCTAAGAAGGGACAATTTTTATATCAAATTTATCTGAAAGTCACAATTTATTCACAAAACCAACAACATCGATTTATCAAAAATTATTATATTTATTATAATATTCTATAATAAATTATTATTTTTTCGATTTTTTTGAAAGACAAATCCTACACAAAAATTAAAATTTAATTAATTAAAATATTCTTCAAAGGTACCAGATGAAAAGGACATTAAATATTTATTAATTTCTCGTCAAAATGTAATTAAATTAATAAACAATCCAAAAAAAATTTTGTTTATACAATTTTCCATGAAAAACGTTTCTATCCCACAAATACTATACATAAAAAGGTTTCTCCAAAATCTCATACCAAATAGCCCAATAAAAATATGTTGTATAAATTAAAATAAATGAATAATTTATTTTGTTACAAAAACGAACTTCAATATAGCATGAAAATTAATAATAGTTTCGTCAGTATTTAATTTTATGCCCATATCAATCAATATTATTATATCTATCCTTATATAATAAATAATTCAATTTATCAAAATTGATCAATTAATTATATAAATTTTAATTATTTAACTTATATATTAATAATTTTTTTTTTGTCACTTTAATAAATTAAAAATTTTCTATATTTATACATAATTTAATTATAATTATGTCATTTAAATAAGTTTCAATTTAACTTCTTACAGAATACATATAACATTGATATTACTTTGAACCTATGGTGGTTTATGTAAGGCTTTGTCTCCAATGTAACCTAATCTTTTTAGTACTCATTCTAAATTAGTTAGATACCAAAAAATGGAGGTAACATCAACGAATTCCCACCTTAGAGACTTTCAAACCCAGAATTTTGTAATATGAATAGCAAATTTTATTGAAATTTAATTTTAATGGAAAATTGTGTTCGTTTTATATAATAAAAATAATTGATATTTAAACACTAATTGAAAATTCCCTTTCCTAATTTATGTTCAGTGGAGGTTCGGAAAACCTCATCACGCAGAAAATTAAAATAAAAACGTGTGGAAACATCGTTTCTCAGAATAAGAATGTTTATTATGTTTTCAATACGATTTTATACCAAAGGAAATATACAAATTTGTTGAATGTGTTTATAACTTCAAATATAGCTGACATCAGCCTTGAATAATTGTATATTAAAAGGATAATATTTCAGAAAAATATGATGTTTAGAGAATATTACGAAATATTTTCGTTTTAATTTAAATTACTTTTATGAAAACTCTAAAATTCTACATTAAAAATTTACTGAATGTAAAATAATCCTTCGTTCATGAATTATTACAAAATATAAATTTTAAAAAAAGAAGATTTTATTTTTAAATATCAAAACCACTGAATAAATATGCGCTAGACTAAATTATAAATTAAAAAACGATTTAGGTTTCGAGTAGAGGCCCTAATCACAGCAGTCATTTGGATTATTGTAATATCATTTCTCTACAGTTGAAAGAGTATAGTGTACAGCTGCTTTAATGACAGCAGCCACGTTTCCGAAGAAGCTAACGAGATGTCAAAGACATTAACGCCGTATCACCACATAACATTTCATTTGAAGAAGCTTTGTTGCCCGCTTTTTTTATGGTTCTGAAATGAGTGATTTAGTGACTTAGCCCTTCACACCCGTTTCAATGTAATTCCTGAGATTGGGCAGGTTTATCATTTTTCAAAGCTTTGAAGTAGCAGTAGCACCTTGGAACACGTCATAATGTTTCTGGTCCAGTCTGGTTACCGACTGCTTCTAATTTCGCAAAAACTTTTGCTTCTTCATTATTTTTTCCATGGACTGGAATAACCTGGAATATAGGTTAAAGTTTTAATTTTAGCATTCAGTAATTGACTAGAGAAAATTCAATTTTTCTAATTCAATTTAATAAATTATCCAAATTTTTCAGAAATTAAAGTGTCAATAGTACTAGCACTATTGCTCTATTCAGGATCAAATGTCAAATGCATTTTGTAATTTTTATGTTATCACTAAAAATTGAGTGTCTCTATAATAAATCAGAGAAATCATAAAAACAAGATAGACAAATAAAAAATTTGAATTAGTGGCGACAAGTGCGGTCATATGATTGATAAAATTGGAATTTCATAAGACATTAATAATATTGCAGACAGTCATAGGTCAATAGAATAGAAAAAAAAAATTTTTTGCTGGCGTGTTTATTGAAGTGTACTATTTTTTAAAATATGTGTGCTTTAATAGAGATTGGCAATGGCATATAAAAACAGTGAAATGAATGATAACTTTTGCTATGAATACTTATTTAAAATCAAATTATTTATGATGGTTAAGTTTCCCGATATTATTATATAGTGCTATTTTTAATCAAATTCTGCTCATGATTTATAATTAAATTTAGAAAATACTTATTCTTCAATAGCCAGATTTTTTAAGTTTCGCAATGTACGGATTTGAAAGCTCACCGAGTGTCATATTACAAGTCATATTATAAAACTCTGAATATAGATTTAGTTTGAATGACGATGTTACTGTGTTACATTAACGAATTAACATAATTCCTATGGAATCTCTCTGATAAACTTTGTTAATGGATTATAAATCCCACAATGGATGCAATATAAATTTCCTCATCCGAAGATTGTAAACTTCTACAGTACCACGCGGAATAATCATGATAATTAATTTAGCTAACAGCCCGAGATGGCTATTCATCTTATCGCTATCAGTTTGCTAAATTTGAATCAAGTTAATAAGATTTGAAACAGTTAATGAAAAAAATTAATAATTTTTATGACAAGTCATGGGTCGAAAGATTAAAAGACTGTTCGAAGAAAAAACAATTTTATATACTTACGTTATCGATGATCTTCATTTCAAATTATATTATCCTTTTCCAATAAAATTTCGGACTGAGCTAGCTTTATTTAATGATTTAGTTTTCATCTGTAAAATTTTAAATCAATAAGTTCAATGGGTCGTTATCAAAATTTGCGAATTATATAAAATACAATTTCCTAATAATTACAAATCATACATTTTTATGTATGGCGGGACTTTAATATATGAAAATAATATTTTAAATATGTACAATTACAAAAATGTTTAATTTTAAATAAATATTATAATTAATACCCGATTTTTTCCATTTCCTTGCTTTCATTTCTGACTAATTTGCACCAATTTATAGGGTAAATCATATCCACATGAAAAATTCGGTATGTAAAAATGAAAAATTCGCTATGACAATTTTCTTTGAATGAAATATGACAAATTTTTTTTTTTTTAAGTGATTATTAATTTGAATACAAATTTTATTTCTACCCAGGATTTAAATATTAAAATATACAAACATACAAAAAAAACAATAGCTAATCTGACATTACTTTAAATTTACATTACTTTTTCATATACAAAATCCACTCAAATTTACTTTTAGCATAAATCCCCCGACTTTTTTATGCTATCCCCAATTTTTTTTTTTTATGACATACTTTTAAAATATTAAAATCTCTTCAAAAATTATAATGAACCCATTTTGAATATAACAAATACTCATAATATTTTGTTCTATTAACTGCTGCTGCTGGCACATATTACAGAAGATTATGCTTCATTAAATATATTTTTTTATTTATATTTTTATATTTGGAATTCGGCCCACATAATTTTTGTAGTATGAATTTATGATATTTATATTAAATTTTAAATTTAAAATCAATAAAATATAAGAAATAAAACCTTTCTTTATAAGTAATGTAAAAATTGGTATTTAGAATTAGCTTTGAATGTTGTAAAAAAACAAAATTCTTTGATTTAAATTGAAATGGTAAAAGTAAAAGAAAATTATAATTTCAAAATTTTATTATTTCAAAATGGGATATAATAGGGTACCCCAATTTCAATTACTGATTATAAATTTTAAATGATTTTATATATATAATTAAGGAGCCATCAATCAACACATATTAGGGACAGAAGAGATGAAATATCGAAAATTTGTATAAACTCCTCTATCTGATATTAGAGATTTCATAACATTCTCTGTATTGCGATTTGAGTCAACTAATTTTATATGGATGCTGAACCGTTTTTATACCATTAACATTTTTTCGAGTTTCATAATAACATTTCATACTGCAAATTTAAAACCTTCAATTTATTTGAAGTTTCAAAGACGCCATCGATTTATCGTTTTGGAATCTAATTAGTGACCAGAGCAAATGAACCATATTCCGTACAACGTAAGGATGTGTATCTTGTTTGTCTTACGTCATTGTTAAGTTTAATCTTGTTATATATGAAAGTAACATCAAAAGTGTAACAGAATACTAGTAGGTTGCGTCTGAAGGAAAGTGAAGTCAGTTCAAGTAATTTAAGGGGTAACGCTAAAGACCTCGGTGGTCTATGCGTGGTCTATTCGTGGCCTTAAACTGCCGCTCTAACCTAACTTATCATTAATTAACAACACTAATACAAAAAAAAAATATTTTAAATAAAGTATAAACATTTTTTTTTAAATTCTATAATTTAAAAAAAAATTGATTTTTCCAGATAATATTTGCAAAATATTTTTTTTTTAATTTAAAAATATTTCACATAAATTCTTCATCAAATTGAATATTATTTCCAAAAGGATTAAATATTTTATTGAAATTTGATTAAAATTGAACTAAAAATACAAGCAAATTTTTATGAAGAGATATTTTTTTGTGAAAATTGGTCCAATCTGTAATGACCCTTAACTAACGTTTTGTCACCAAAATAATTTTTGTGAAAAGAATTTTATTTTTGGAAAAATTCCATAAATTTTATTTTTATATTAATTTAAAAAATTTAATTATTATTTAATTGAATTTTTTACGTTTTGTAAAATTATCGTTTGTAATAAAAATGTGGTTTTTGTTAATCCCTTTTTTTAATTATTTAATAACTAAATATTTGAAGGATTTACTTTTTTTTTCTCAAGGATAAATCGATTCTGAACATTCAAAATTTAAAGCAATTTATGGAATTTATATATAGGGTGTGCGAAAAGTAATTTTCTAATTTATTTCTGGTTATCACTTTTGTATTTTTTTTTTAATTATTAGAGAAATCAAATATGTACAATAATACAACATAAAATCGAACTCATTTATCACCAAAACCACCAAAAATAAAACGCATTCAATGCGAGACATAGCCCACTGGTAAAACAACATTAATTTATTTTTAGATTCGTTAACAACAACGCTAACCATCCACATATCCCTAAAAAATCAAATAGAAAGTAAAGGTTCTTATAGATAGCGTCATTGCTAGCAATTAATTATATTGTTTAATTCTTGAAATATTATGAAATCTGGCCATTAGGCTACTTCTAGTACTGTCTAATAACACAGATAATAATTGTAATTTTTTTTCTAAATTTCACAAATCACTTCATTTTACCACAACAAACTTCGCTCAATGCAAAATATCATAAGGAAAGGATAGAGTGTATAGGCCAAATAAACTAAAGAGATTTGCAGAACTTAAAACCAGGCATTATTATTTTGAAAATCATAGCCATTGGGCTACATTCTTTATCGTATGTTTTACTAACAAAATCAACATCTGAAAAAGGCTTTACAATGAAACTAATGAGCATTTGCAGTAATTTAATTTGTAAACATAATTTTTAATAAATGTCCATGAAATAAACTTTTTTTTACCGAAAACAACTTTGAATTTGATTATGGTTCAAAAGTTTTAACAAAAAATCAAATAGTTAAAATGACTTCTGACTCACCTTGTATAATAAATAATTTTACATATAATCTTTTTGTGATTTTTGAAAGGAATCTATTAAAAAATCATATATACAGAATTGGTAGCCCCAAAAATTTTCAATGTATAGTATAGAAATGTTGATAGCATATAGCATATACAGATAATTGGCTATTAAATTTAATTCAATAAAATTGAATTAAATAAACCAGAAGCATAAAAAGGAAAAGATTTTTGGAATAAACAACATCGTATCAGGCATGATGAAAGCAACAAATTCAATAAAAAAAAACATGAACAGAGACTTTTCAACAATATTTCTATACATAAATTAAATAGGGTGAAATAGATAAGCAAACTGAATGACCACATAGAACACCCTCCTAATAAAAGATAGTAATAAAATGATAATAATAATAATAATAATTTTTCTTTATGTTGCTTTGTATGTTTGTGATGATGTGGTATGATACAATGAATGAATGAAAAGTATTTCCAATGTGTATAAACATTTTGAATCTAAAGATTCATTTATATACGGAGAGTAAACGTATACATCTTTCTGTAATATGGGATTATAGTAGTATATCGAAAAATTATACTCGATTGTCAGAAGTTTTCAACCACCATCGTCAAGATATATTTGAAATATCTCATGGTTGTGAGGAATTATTGATAAATTCTTCAATTAACTAATTAAACCTTAATTTTCGGATTAATTCTTCTTCAATTAAATCTTAATAAGTTTAAACTTGATTTGTCAATATGATTTGAATTAGTTTCAAAAGACGGAGGATACAAATAGAATAATTGAGATGTTAGAGGATATTTTGAAAATTTTTAAAAGTATGTATAAGTATTAGAAAACTTACAGTAACTCACTATAAAATTAACATTATGCGTTTTCCAAATCGCCAATTATTTATTTAAATAAATAAAAAATAATATAAAAAATATAAATCCATATATAAGCTATGTTCAGAGCTTAGTAATTAAAATGATAGAGCTGTAAAATTCCTTGAAGAATTAAGAAAAGTTGCAAAAGTTTTTGAAGAATTACTAAAAAAAAGTATACTAATAAATTGAAGGATTAGAGCACATAATAATATTCTATTTACATACACAGAAGCTCTAAAATTTACATAGTACATTTAAGGAACCACTGAGCTATTCCTTATATAGCCTTCCACCTGCATTATTATTGGTGGTCGATGTAAAAGAACAATTATGTGAAATTAAAATATATTATGAATTTCGGTCATCTTTGAAGGAAGAGAAAGAACTTTTTAATTTGTCCCATAATTTACTTAATTTACCGAATACTTTAATCTATCCAAAATATTAACATTCCATGTTTGCGAATCTTATTTGTGATCTGAAAGGATGTTAGTATCGCTATTTTGATCTGGTTCTTAAAATGATACATCCGTATCGTACTAAAACCTCAGCACAGTTGATGTAACTGACTGAAATTCTTTTATCATTCTTTTTGAAATCCTTATATCATTTTTTGAAAGCTAGGAATTTCAATACTCGGCTGCATAAGATTATAACACTTTCATGTTTAGTGAGTTCTTATGATCTACTTATTTCTGATTCTGAAATAATTAAATTAAATCTGTTGCTAGTTTTTACGATTTATAAAAATCCAATAATCAGGTATCAAAATTGTTATGAATTTTGCTATATTGACTTATGTCAGTAATCTAAAATTAATTTCGAGAAACTTTTAAACAAACTTTTAACAAGGACTAAATTTTTATCAGAAAAATAAAGAAATTATTATTAAATTTTTATACTTTTGTTGTTGAGAAAATTTTATTTCATTAATTTCATAAATATGTTATCTAATGTTTTTAATTATCAATTGTTTTTTTTAAAAGGATCTAATATCATTTCAGTGTCCTGTCTGTATCGGAAATAAGAAAAGTTAAATATAAAGTTTTTACTATATAATAATTCTGAATAAAGATAAACTTTTATCCGGATTTCCTTAGTATTTATCATGAAAATTTAGCTAAGTAAATTAATATTTATGAAATAATGAAATCGAAAAAAATTAAATTTTAAAATTTAATTATTATTTTTTTTATTTATTTAATTGGAAAATAATGAAATATATAAAATTGTAGTAACTTTCCTTAGTTAATATAATCATAAAAGCGTAAATGATGCATAAAGTCATTAGCAAAAAAATTTAATTAATGGTATTACAAAAAAATTATAGAAAATTTTATGGTTCATTACATAAAAGTTAAAAATATATTTAATTATTAATAATATTATTTTGTATTAATTTAAAATATGGTATTGTCAAATTAAATCAACATCAATTACACAAATTGAAGCTAGAGAAGTTTAACAGAAATTATGTCAAATATATTTTTTTTTTGTAGATTGAAACTTTCAATCCCTCAATCATTAACAAATAAGCACACAAGTGAAACAAGTTCACTGCATAAAAATCGTGGTTTTTTGCTTTTATTGATAATTATTAAATCATTTGGCATTTTTTTTATTATTATTATTATTAATTAGCCTTAAACTTTATTGTATTAATTAACTTGAAATAAAAACACGGCATCAAGCAGCATAGAGATACATTTATGTTTAAAACATGTTATAATGTTAATGCGGTTAGTGCATTTCATTCTTAAAAAGATTTTCTTTCCTTTTAATACCACTTCCCTTTTAATACCACTCTCCTCTGTAATTCAAAACGGTGCGGTTTTTATTACCAGATATAAATAACCTTACATTTCATTACCCTCGCTATGACTTTGGACTGGCTCGTTGTTACCGGAACTGTGGACTTGACGAAGAATAAATAAAAAGAAAATATCTCGCAGTTTCATATTTTATTTAATTTTGTTTTTTTGTTCAGATTGGGGTATCAACTTTTTCGTGCTTTAGACTCCATAACACTTTACGGATTAAACCAAAGGTAAAATACAAAGAAAAGTATAGATACCAAAAATCAAATTGTTAAAAAATGTGTAGTTCTTTTTTTGATAGTTCTTTCAATTATTAAACTATTTGATTTATATTATATGTATAGCAAATTACTTAATTTCAAATAATTTTTCCTTATTTGAGAAAATACTAAAAACAAGAATTTTTCTTATTAATGTGATGAAGTGAAAGAGATTCATCCACTTAAGTAAAAACTTTTCGTGAAATATGCAATCATTTTATCTCCGAATCAAAAAGGATATTCTACTCAACATGATAAATGTAATTAATTTTAAAATTTTCCAATATTCTTAGCAAATAATACCAGATAATAAATTATTTAATGTTGATAATAAATTGCACATAATCTTTCAATTATTAAATAAATTCTTTTTTTGTGCAATTTATAAAGAAGAATTTTTCCATTCTTTTCATTCTATATGGTTTTGTACCATTATTCTATATGGTTTTGTACCATTATTCGAGGTTTAAACATATATTTCGTAAAACATAAATATTGTAATCCGTCCGTAAAAGATAAATTCTATGTTCTAAATCTAAATAATTCGGAATCACTGCACCAAATCTGGACTTCTATAAAGCGCTGTATCTATGAAAATTTCAGACACACCGTTTAAAAGCGCCTCCTAAAGTTAAGCAAATTAGAAAAATGCTTTTATAATTACATTAATCTCATAATTTAATTTAATAGAAGATTTACAAACAAAATTAAACAAAATCGATTAAAACATTCATAAATTGAATGTAGTCCTCGTTTAATAGGGAATAAAAATTATTCAAATGGTAATTTCGTTGGAAGTCCTGAAAACGTTTTTGGACTCATGCAATCGAAATTTCGCAATAAAATTAAACCCTTAAATTAAACTAGTTTTCATTTCGTTAAAACATTGAAATTTTTATAGACAAATTAAATAATTTGAAAATAATTACGGTCATTAAATTTATGAATTATTGTCAATATTAATTAAAAATAAATGCCATTTTTCCACGCAATAAATAAAATTTTCTTTTGACGTATAAATTTTCATCCCAAATTGAATTTTAATTTTCAAAATTAAATTATTTTAATATTTTTTGTATATAATATAAATTTCATATATAATAAAAATATTTCTTTGTGAATTTTTAAATTTTAGTGTACATTACTTTCCTTTTAAACTATAAATCATAAAAAATGTTTACCCAACATGGGATTCCACTTTTAACATTGACTCTATATATTAAAATATTTATATAAAAAAAATGTAATTCTAAATTAATATTTTTCTTTATGTCCTTTTTGTTCAGTAAATAAATCTTAAAAAAATATAATTTAAAAAAATAATGAAATGGCGAATCTGTGAATCTCAGAATTAATAATTTTATTATTATATATATTTTTTTTATCTAGGACGAATTCAATTTTTCTACAACACTGGATTATACCCAAGCTAAATGTCTAAATTATCTAAAAAAAAATTTCTTCGTAAGGACACTGAAAATAATAAGGTGAACATTGCCAAAAAAATAGAAATCATAAGAAATAAAAAAAGCCCTTACAAAAATTAATCAAATAAAATCATAACCTCACAAACATAAAAAGGAAATAAAATGTGTAAAGATAAATAAAAAATATACAAATAATAAAATAATGAAAAAAGGAAAACTGTTAACTTAGGGGTAGCCCTAAAATTGAAGTTAGTTAAAACAGCGAATTTTGAAACCTGTGATTAGTTAAAGTAACTTCAGGAAATTTATATTTCATGTCTTAGAATTGATCCATTAAAGTTACCAAAGTAAAACTGTATAGGTAATACTAACGTAGGTCAATACAAAACTCTGTATAAAATTCCAACGCTTTCATGCATCACTTGTATGATAAATATATCATTACAATCAAATAATAATAATAATGATTAAATGATTAGAATATAAATTCCACTAGAAATATATAGAAACAAATTATTTGACTTTTCAACTTTTCATTCCATCACAACACTTTGTAGTTACATTATTACCCAGTTCCTCGTACAATTGTAACAAAATAATATTTATGTACAACAACGTATGTTAATTATTTACGTATGTTTTCTTATGTACACTTATTTTTCATTCATTTTCGGTCCATCACAACAATTTTACTACTAACGCCTTCCAATCCACCTTCAATTATTATTGTATCCACCACAAAATTATCACACAAACAATAATACTATAAGACAAACGCACAACATATTAAAGAATGAATCTTTCTACTACTATACTTTCGTTTGTGTTACGTATCGTATCCTTTACATAAAAAAGAGGAAAAACAAAATTTTCTACAAAAACAACAAAAAATATTTGTACAAAAATTTTATATTAAAACAAAATGGCAAAAATTCTATTTTAGCTTTTTGATGACAACAAAAATCGGATACGTAATAAAATAAAGGCATAAGAAAAATACGTAAAACAACTAAAGGCCAAAAGACAAAAAATACGTATAATAAAAACACAAAAAAAAAAACCTTTACATATTTTATGCTAGTACGTACATAAATATGCGGAGAATGTAATATAATATTTTTTTTTTCTTTTTTATGAAGCAAGGATCAATTTTTTTTTGTCCTCAAACAAAATAACAAGGAACATTCTCAGCCAAATATTTTTGAACAACATATCATACCGAAAAAAATATTCTTTTTATAGTACAAAACTTGTTGTTGTGCCTGCAACAAGTCCTATATAGAAACATTAGAGAGAAAATGGTACGTTACGTATGACATGAAAAAATGATATTAAAGATTGTTGTAGGTAGAATAACATTGAAGATTATGTACAAGAAAAATATGTCGTCTATTAGAGAAGGAAATTATTATAGTTGATATATTCCTCCTGGTTTCCATTTTATGATACTTTGTATAGTATTTTCGAATAATTTGAAAGGAAGAATTTGTTTATGAGGTTGAAGGTTGATTTAAATGAGTTGGTTTTACCATAGTTTATAATAGAGGATGAAGTGGCAAATCATTTCCCACATATATAATATAATAAATTCATAATGCGATGATCCTTAGGACCAAATATATTTAATATTAAAGATTTCACGAAATTCATCAGCCTATCACGGTTTAGTTCGATTTGGTTGCCAAATTGTAAATATGGATATTTTGTTATATTAAATTCCATATATATTGTCAGTATATCTTATATAATCTTCCTTAAATTCCAATTAAATTAAAAATATTTTAGGTAGCACTTCGTAACTTGTAAATTAAAAATTATAATGGAATTATACATAAATATTTTCATATTTTACATTTATATCATTATCCTATAGCTAGCTGCATCTCCTCCGGGTGAAATCTTCAATAAAATTTAGTTATACTGTTCAGAAGAAAATAAAATTTGAATAAAACTCTACGAAGTAGACCGTATTTTATAATTTTATGTAATCATTAATTATATTTCATGTTAACCTTTAATTATATTTTCTACTATCGAATATATTACAAATTAATAAAACTTAAAGTCTCTTCGAGACCATTTTTATCTTAGAGAATGAATTTAACTATATTATATCCTACTTAAACGATTTAAAAATGGATTCTTTCTGTTCCAAAATAATATTCTACATTAATATTAAAGAATTCTTTAACGTAACAAATTTCTTAGCATATTACCTATTTATTACAAATAATTATAAAAATATAATTCATATAAGACGCACATATTTTTTACTAGCTTATGGTTTTCCTGTCTGAAGCTTTCTGTGGGTAATACATTTTTATTAATTATGTTTTAAATTCTTTCCTGAAAAACGATGAGAACAAATGATAAAGTTATTATGGATGCTTTTCTGTACAGGTATCTTTGATGAGTTTAGCTCCAGACATAAGAATTATTATTAATTCAAGCAAAAAGTCTCTAATGTAAACGCTTTGGCCGTGTCTGTTCATCTATATTTACGATATTTCATAAAAATTTATTAAAAAGTTCACCACGCAATAAAATCGATTTATATGAATCTAATGCACTGGACGTGTGCTTCGCACCATGTTTTGTATAATTTTCATTCAACATTATTCTCAATTTTTAATATTTGTTAATTTTTATGTTCTTTTTTTCTAATTAATTAAACTAAAATCCATTTTCCAGTTGATAGAAACAAACTTTTATTTGAATTGCTTTAATTGCTTAAAAGTATTGCATTAAAAGGTCTTCCTATCAAAACAGAATTTTTCTAAACGACGACAGCATAGGTAATAGAATCTGTCAGTGCAAGACAAAGAGTTGATTATGGTTAAATGTAAAGCTGCCCATAAATTATACAACATGTTTACCAAATTTACAACACGTTCAAAACAATTTTTACATTTGACAAAGCGCATGAAAAAATCTTAAAATATTTTAATTTATATGGACGTTTGTTGAAGTTTGTAAGTTATATAGTGTATGAGACGTTATTGACATTTTATGTCAAAAAATACATGTTTTTATATGTTTATTATATCAATTATTTTTATTTACTGAAAAAAATTGATTTTTTACTATTGTATCGGTTGTAAACTGAGTTGAAACTTGTGTGATGAAAATTTACAATCGTTTGGCAGCACGTTGAAAACCATGTTGTATAATGTATGGTCAGCATAATAGAATTTATAGGCATATTACTTTTAACTTTTATTTTTTGGGTTTCTTTTAAGTATGTAGAATATTATAATTATGTATATAATTTTTAATTATGTGTAGGTTTTTCGATTAAGGACTCTAAAAACGAATTTATCCACCCACACAAAGTTTCTTTACAAACATTTTAATTGCCAAAAAAAAAACATAATATTTTGCTTTTTAAAATATAAAATAAAAATATCCTTTAATTATATACTTGAAAGTAATATAAAATTTAGGGTTTTATTACCAGTTCAATTTTTTTTTTGTATAATTTTTATTGTTGGGGTAAATTGTTATGTTTAAATGGGTTTAAATGCTATTAAGTTTATATGTTTATTTAAATTCTAAATGTACAAATCTGGTTTATACAAGACATTTTTTTTATTTAAAAACTGAAAGTAATTACGTAAGTTTTCCTTTGTTATTTTATATTTAGGTCATCGCGGACCGACATCCAGTCTTTTTTGAAATTCATTAAAATTATATTTCTTAAACATCAGATGTTTTTGAGAGTTTTTATTTATTTTATTTTTTTTCGTTGTTGTTTATAGAATTTAATTAATAATTTTGTAAATCATAAAAATGAAAGTCCTTTTTTATGAAGAGAACTAATTTTTATTAAATAAATTCTATGAACAAATAAGTTTTAAAGGACAAATAACATGGATAGAATTATAAATATTTGGTTAAATCTTTTTGCGAATTATAAATATGATAATAAATTTGGTAATAAATGGTATTTAGCTAATTAACTGAAAAAAAATCATCAATTCCTGAAACCACAATTGACGGAATGTAAAAAACTAAACTATTGACCAAAAAATTTATGATTTATACCGAAAGCAGCTATACCAAAGGAAGAATCTAATTTTTCCGTCTTTTACAGTAAATTTATTTTCGACCAATTGTAAATTACGTCAATTGTGCATTCAGTCAATCATTTTCGATCAATTATTCGAAAATCGTAATATAATTAAATAAGAAAATTACACCATAGCAAGGACGACAAATTTCGTGTTTATGTCATAAAAATTTGACTCAAAAACAATACAAATTATAATGATAACTTTGCCTAAGCTGAGTAATTTATAAAATTTTATTAAATTTTATAAACTTTATTAAATTGTTGTATACTAAACCATTTAAGATAGCAAGCCCTAATAGTTTACTAATATATTTCTCTAATCAATAACTAATTCGTCATTTACTTTTATTACCTATCAATTTATAAATAAATGTTAATAGTTATAATTACATTCTATTAATTTATTTAAAGAAAATTTATTGATAATATTCGTTATTGGTTAATTTATGGACTTCTAGTCGATTAGTTTACATGACTTTGTATAATTTAGTACTTTTTGTAATTTATTTGTGTAAGACTACAAATCAATAAGACAAATAAAGTTACAAGTTAAAGTTACTTTGTATAACAATTTTTTTGTAGTATATATTTTTAGTTTAATTTATAGTAAATTGTTATACAATTATTAAGAAATATTTTATATTATGTCATACTGAAATAATTATTATTCGATTAATGCCTCGACCTCGACTTTGGATTAAATTAAAATAACAAAAATTGTATTCATATGAAAAAGAGCCAACGCAACCAAAATACGATTCGAATATTGTTGAACCCAACATTAAAATAATTTACATGTTACATCATCATATTAAATAATACCGATGCCATGTTATACTGGTCTGTATGACCTGGACAATGGATAGTATAACCCGTACTCAACTCATATGTGCCTCCGAGTTACAGAAACTTGTGCGTAATTGCAGAAACTTGTTTTATTCAATGTAATTAATTTACTAGAGTAGAGTAGTAGTAGCTAGTAGTAAAATTGGCGGTATTTTAGTCTATTCAAACAGAGGAACCAGGAACATTATTTTTGGTAATTGTCTATGTTGAATAGAACTTTAAAGTTTAAAATAAATTAATGATACGATAAAATAGATCCTAATGGCATTCAAACTTCCATTGCATAAATTGTCGATTCTTTTAGCTCAAATTGTATAAATTTATTTATAAATTATAATTTATTGATAATAAAATAAGTAATTATTGTAATCGGATCATTTTAATATTAAATATATGGTAAAAATTATTTATAAATAATATCAAATAATTAAAATATTAAATGATTTTTTTTACTAATTTTGTTAAGCTTTATAATTTTATCATCAAATTTTTAAGTGAAATATTGGACAGAAAATGCTAATTAATTTTGGAAATCATTTTCAACTAATGTAACCTAATTTTATGCTAATTTTGCAGTACATATATTAATTCTATAACTTTCAGACAAGTTGAAATATTTATAAGGCCATAAATAATTTTAATTATCTTTGCTCCAATATTTAGATATTCATCCTGTTTCTCTATTTCTCGCGTTCATCAGATTTTTATTAGTGACGATTTTATGAATCTTTTCGAGTGTAGTAGTTAAATTGTCTTGCATCAATACTTCCAGAAAATCTCCACCATCTTATCTAATTATAACCGGATTCATAAGAAAGCGGGAATTCAGGACGGGTTTACACACTAAAGCCAGTTTTAAAAACCCTCATCTTGTACATGTCGCGATAATTGAGAGTGCGGCAGTTAAGACTGCTTTTCGTTGCTAGTAAGTCATTAGTTCGCGCAGTTCATTCATGAGAACTGGGAACCAATATATTTACAATGTGGTTATATTTACTATATATTTTCGATATACGAGTAATTTTTAAGTATCAATTGAAGTGATGGTTCAAAAAATTATATCTGGTTTTTGCTATGTTACCAATCTCCTCTAACTTTGATACAATTCTGTTACAATAAACTAGTTTTTCCATAACACACACTAAATAGATAATATGTAACCAACCATTAACATAGTAGCAATATTCGTATATGCTTGAAGTTTATTAATGCACACATTATCAAATAATTAAATGTTTCAGCAATCCCTAAAATTTCATAAATTAAAGTAAATTAAATAATGCAAAGCATCAAAAACAGATCGGAAACTTTATACATTTTAGTAAAAACGAAATAAAAAAACGAATAATTTTTTAATTTAATATAAATCAACTTTATTGTTTTTAATGGAAATTTAATATCATTTAATTTTCTGATTAAAATTATATTCCAAAAATATTTAAATTTAATCATTTTTATATTAGATAACAAATTATATTTTTGATTTTAACTACATATAATAAAAGTTTCAACAAAATTGACTTAATAGCTTTAATTATGGTATAGTTGAAATAGTAGTAAAGCCAAAATTTTAGATTATCTATTTTTTTTATAGTGAATAATGTCATCAAAAATACTTTGAATTTATAATTAACTTGTGGTTTGAACCAAAATTTTTAACAATTTGTGTAAATTTTATAACCAATGATTAAAATGGAGTGATTGGTTATCCGTACTGGAATTATCGGAAAAATAATATATTCAAATTAAATGATTGTTGAGTTGAACAAAATTTTTGAATTTTGATTAAAATTTTTGAATAGTTTATATTTTAATGCTGTTTCCTATACTACAGAAAGTTTAGTCTTTTTTGTGAAAAGTTTAATGAAAATTTGTTTTAAATTCTTAGAAAATATGTCAATAATTTTAAATGTATCAAATTCAATTATTATCAGTGAAATTCCATTTGAATTTTATGTGATTTATTTAAAGCCACTTTATTTAAAGCCAAATTCCATTTGAATTTATTCTGTACAAAATCTCATGTTTTTTCCTAGATGAGGAACGCAACCTTATAGATCTATTGTGTATTTATAGACTCTTTCCCTACCACAACTTTATAGACATAAATAAGCCTAGAATATTTAAGTGAGCCATATTGGTCAGTTCTTTGGTGGTGAGGAAGCCTTTTCATAGAAGATATTGTCTTCTCCTTGCTAATACCTGGCAGTGGAAGAAAATGTGTTCTGTCGTTTCTTTGTCATTTAAACAAAAATACCACATGTCTTTTTAAGCTAGACCCAATTTAAAAGCACAGTTTTCGTGGTTTTAAATCACTAATTTACAATTAAGGAAAACTTATCAAGTTAATTATA
The DNA here is from genome assembly GCA_963920725.1 of Rhamphomyia laevipes. Classification (NCBI taxonomy): domain Eukaryota; kingdom Metazoa; phylum Arthropoda; class Insecta; order Diptera; family Empididae; genus Rhamphomyia; species Rhamphomyia laevipes. The sequence continues at coordinate 39,700,745 of OY987258.1, read as the reverse complement.
ATTTATTTTTTGAATCATCTCTTTTAATAATAAAATAACATATCCTTTCTAGTTATCCATATCCTTTATTAAGGATTTCACTATATAATTTAATTTTAATTTAAATTTCATTAAAAAAAACTATTTGTTTTTCTTTAAAACCGAACCAGAAAACATAACAACCACATTTTTTCCAGTATGTATTCTAACAAATCCGTGAATTCGTGTACAGAAAATCATGTTAGTTTGATTCAAAAACTCTTTTTGCTTATATCGTTCGCGCTTTTAGAAATTCACCCAATATTATTTTAACAACACTTTAACACAGTATCTATATCTATATTAGTATCTCTATACGCTTGTAGACAATATTACATTTTGGTTTTAACATTAACGTACATATTAGATTTTACTATATTTACGGATGTTGAGGGCTAAAAGATATTTCGATAAAGTCTTTCGGTTTTTACAATGAATAAACATAATAATAAAAATGTTAAAGTTTTAATTAAAATTTATGAATGTTTGCTAACTTACAGCTTGTAAGCTTTGTATGCAACAGATGTCCAAATATAAAAAATTAACATTAATTAGAATCCTAGGTTTTATTAGATATTAAAGGATAATAATTTGGACTAACATTACGAAAAATTTAATTGGTAACAGTCGTAATATTGAAGAAGATTAATTTTTTGTGTTATATTTAAATTTTTTATAATATTTTGTATAATAAATATTTTGGAAAAAAAGTGATTCTGCATTAATGGAAAAAGAAATGATCTTCAAGGAGCAATCTATATTAAATATATCACGCGTATATACTTTTACCATTATTCGAATAATTGTAATTAAAATTAATGGTCCTTTAAAATCTAGTGTCTTATTTCTGATATTTTATATTTAAAATTGAATAACACTTGGGACTAAGCGAGACACATCAGGAATTTCATTTTAATTAGTATATAACGAAATATGTATATCAGTTTTCTTTATTCCAAAGCTATATAAATATTTTAACCATAGATTTAGAGATTACATTTTATTTTATCAGAGTGGACTACTATTAGAACCAATCACTGCAGACATAAGGATTATTTCCCTTTCCTGATTATGTGTCACTGTGCAGACCCATACTGTGGATATAAAAGTACAGATGCTTGAATGATAGAGACCTGTCGGTGTACTGAAGGTGTAACTATAATATTTTCTTATATGAAATGAACTGGAATTCAATACATATATTGTTACCCTTTTTTCCCATTGTATTACTATTAATGCTTGAAGACAATCTAAGATCTGAAGTCTTGACTATATCTGATATGAGTTCAAAGTCTTATGAGCAGCCAGGCTATCTGAAATTATTGTGATGGATTTCTTTACCATAGATTTATGAATTACATTACCTTGCCAATTCATAATGCTTTTAATATATTAACTTAATTGAAATATTAAATGTCATATTGACAAATAATTACTTCTGAAATATAAATAATAAATTTCTTTAAAACATTGTGTATCAATTTCAATTTGATATAACAAAACAAATTAATTTTAGTTATTTATGTCTTGTAAATATACAATTCAATTCTTTGGTAATAATTTCGAATACTGAAAGTACATTTGAAATTCCGTCATGTTGAACAGCACTTACTGTTCTTTATTATACTGAACCATTAAAAAAATGAATTTTTAGTTAAGGATATTTTGCATGGAATTGACTTTCCAGTCGAAATTGTAATGTATATCAATATTTTAAAAATATATTTTCAATTGTTTTTAAGTATAAGACACTACAAATGATTTATACATAATTAAACAATCATTACAGGAGCTGAAAATGTAATTTGTATTTATCGGAGATACGTGATGTCTTCAAGGATAAAAATTATATTAGTTTTTGAAGACATTTACAAAATAAAGATTCTGGCTTTGGAAAAAAAATTTTATTTATTTATTAAATTGAGCAACTGCATGAAAATATTATGTAAAGTATGAGCAAATTTTAAATAAATAAAATATTTTAACTTTCCACATTTTTTATAGCTTTAGTGTGGAGACAGTTTTAGTGTGAAAACCTTAAGTTTCTAGTATTTCTTGATTCTGAATCTGAAATCGAGTTATAATTAAAATATAACTCGATTTTTGATATTCAGCGCCATCTATTTCTAAAACATATACTTATACACCTGGTATTTAGGATTAGCTTTTAAATAAAGTTTTTAATAGAATAACACTATGAGCGATGTTAAAGCTGTCCTTTGTTGCGCTGTGAGCAAATCGTAAGGTGCGCAGAGTTTCGCTTTTAGCTACGTGAGGAGTTTTGTTTTGTGTTGCATATTTTGATCAACATAAATTACTTCTCTTTTAAATACATTATATTAAAAGTCTATTATTGCTCAGCATTGAAAACTGTACAGGACAGTTTAATAGCATTATGCATTTTAGTTTGCTCGACTCTGAACACACTCATTTAAATATATGTGAGCAGATTGATAGCTTCCAGTAGAGCGCAACGTCACCACCACTTATAATTTCACTCTGAACGTTCGGTTACACTCATTTTGTGATATTCATCACCATCTTAGCATCATTGTTGGTAGTTAGAACCTTAGAACCTACAATTCTAAAATAAATCAATTTTAAAATATATTTTAAAAAATTATCTTTTTTTTTGTAGATTGTTTTCTGTATGTATTATTTTTTTTTTTTAATTTTCTATTGTGAATTTATAACTTTTTGTTTGAAATTCTGCAGAAAATGTTACTAAGTATTCGTTTTTTTTTTTAATACTATTTTGAAACTCAATTCTAACAATTCATTCTTAATAATATTTTCTGTAACTCTTCTTTGTGTTTCCTTGATAAAATATTATTGATAAAAAAATACAAGCTATAAAAAAATTGAATAATATAAAATAAAAATAGAAGAAAAAATAATAAATTTTCAATTTTTTATTTATATATAAAGAAAAATCAATAAAACAACAAAATATTATTATAAATTTTTTATCAATTTGTCTTGCTTCAAAAAGGAAACCATATAAAAAACGTTACGTGTTATTTTTTTGTTTGTTACTCCTTTCAGTTTTTTTAAAAAGAAATAAAACTTTTTTATTCTTTTTGACAGAACCAACACTACTTTATCAAGCCATGTCATTACAATACATACATAAGAGCGAAGTAGTCGGAATAAATTGAGAAGAAGAAGATATTTAGTATATCAGTAGGTATGAAATTAAATGGCGGCCAAAATTATCGCGTTAATAAAATGTTTTAAAAGTGACAATTTATAGATAAATAATAATTAAATTAGTGAAAAAAGATATTAACTATAAAATTAATAATATTAATAATATTTTCTATAAAAAAAATATGTTGTGATTGTGTTATTTAAGATATAAATAAACACTAAGTTTTGTTGTGATAAAAATGCGTGCAAATAATTTTTGCATGCAATTTTTTGTGATAAAAATCATGTTATGATAATATGATTATGTATTTATTTTATGTTATATAATTTTTAGACAATATATTTAAATTATTTATTTGATGTTATTTATTGTTTAGTAAATATAATACGATGTAATTATATATTATTTTGTATATAATATATATTATTTCGTAGTATAAATATTTCAATGCAATATTTATATTTATATATAATTTTTATTTAAAATAAATATAATTTTTTACGTAAAAATAATGCCTCGACATTGTGTGGTACCGGGTTGCAAGTCCAATTATGTTTCGTCCGAACCATCAATTCCAACTTTTGGATTTCCAAATAATAAGGAATTAAAAGATAAATGGACTCATGCTATCCATAGAAGTGATTGGCAACCAACAAAATATTCTGCTGTTTGTGCGTCACATTTTCGTAAAGGAGATTACATTTCGCGATTAAATAATAAATTTCCTAAATTAAATGTAGGTGTTATACCCTCAGTATTTCCAAATTTTCCTCAATATTTGGTTCCGAAAGAAATAGTATCAAGACCAGATCCATCCAAAAAATATGAAAAATTAAATTTATTATTAGAAAAAAGATCAGATAATTTTTTTTCATCTGACATTATTAAAGATTATAGTATATTTATTAAAAAATTTAAAAAGAAACTAGATCTAAAAAAATATCTCCTTTACGAAAATGAAGAAAAATGTGTTTTTGTTATACTTGAAGATAACAATGATTTAGAATGTGATATTTCCGTCCGAATTAGTGTCAATAAATATTTACATACGAATTTCTGAGCAATGGAGTTATGAAGCCGAACGCTTATATAAAAGCCAAAGGATTTTTATATTTTTCATATTTACATATTTATATTTAACCATATTTAATCATATTAATTAATCTATTTTTTATTTACATATGAAATACTGAGCAATGAAGTTATGAGAGCCAAGCCTAAGAGGATAAACTAAGTCATCAATCTGCAATAAATTACAGACTCATATTATAATTTACGCTAATTCACAATTCACAAATTAAAGATTTTATGTTTGTTACATAATTTATTTTATATTTTATCTTATTTTTAGTAAATAAATTACAACATGTAAATAAATGTATATAGCTACATATTTTTTTAAAAACATATATAATTTAATTTTAGTTATGAATTAAAATTTTTAAAATGTTTAACTTTTTATTTTTCAATTTATGAATTTTGTTATTTATATTTTTAAAGAATGTAATAAATATTAAAAAATCTGATATAAATATAAAATATAATACTAATATGAATTTTAAAAATATAATATTAAATAAACTAACATGAATATCTTAAAAATAACTAAGAATTTTATTTATTACAATACAAAATACAATATCCATACTGATTTATACCGACTACTCTCAGGTATATATGTGTGTGTAAAAAATCTTATTACATGGCTTGATAAAGTAGTGTTGGTTCTGCTTTTTGATGATAAAATAATAAAATACTTTTAAATTTACTGCATTTATATATAAAATAAAATATATAGGACAAAAAAAGGAATAGAAGATTTTAAAGAGTTTCTAAATGCTATGACACATCTTTATCAATATAAGAATTTAATATTTTAAACTTAAGTATAATTTAAATATTTAATATACATATCAAAATACTTCTGAGACAAATCTATATATAAGCTTTTACCGAATCCTCTAGTGTTGCCGGGATTTTTTTGCGGGTTCCGCAAGATAATTTAAAAAGAATAAATTTCAATATTATTATCAACTTAGCCGGTATACGCAAAAAAACAAAACAAAAAAAGCTCCTAAAACTATCACGTAGGTACATGGCTACAGCCGTTTATATTGGATACTGATCGATCGGCAAGCACGCTGCCGGCTGGGAATCCCATATAGGCAATCATGTGGTTGGATCCAAACGAGAAATACAAAATCGAACACTTCATCTGCAAGAGTCCAGGGCTGGTAACTTTCACTCTAACAAACTAAATGATCTAGCTAGCAAACGGCCTACGTAAACTGTACACTTCCTTAAAACCAAGGTTTGGTTTTAACCAAGGCGTGATATATTCTCTGTAAACCTAAATATAAATATGAAGAAATTTAACTCTAAATATGAAAGAAATAAAAAAAAACTTAAAGTTATAATAATGAAAAATCATTTTACATGTCAATTTTTACAATATACTGCTCGAATATAGACCGCAATTAAAGACTGCGAAAGGAATAAACAATGAGCACGGTCACTACTTCTATATCGTAGAAAATAGGAGCCATTAAAATTAAATATATACAATGGGGATCCCATTTAAAATACCAAATCCATAAAAATTGCATCTATATATCACGGGGAATCCCATTACACTACAAAAAAACAACATTTTCTATCATACATTATTTTACTTCAACAAAAGAGTTTCTAAAAATACGTTGCCTGGAAAATATTAGGAGCGGAAACGATTCCAAAGATCTCACTGCAAGTTGATCTTTAACCAAATCAAATTTGTCTTTTCCAAGTCAAATTGGTCTTTTTATTTAGGAAAAAGACTGATTTGTGGAAAAACGATCAGCTTGACTTGAAAATATATTAAATAAACTGTCCAATATAATTTCGTTTATTTCTGCTTCTGTCACTTCATAATTATCACAATTTTAAAGGCTTGATCATAATTTATAGCTAAATAATACATAATTAACAAATCTAAGCAATATTCTAACTTATTACTTCTATTTTGTTACCACTTTTTAGATTTTCATATGCCCAGATTTTACAATTCATCGATCAAGGTAATTTCTCTCTCCTTTTAGTGAAGATTATTTACTTCTTTTTGCAAAAATTACATCTAAATAAATTATCACTTTTCTTCATATAATATTTCATTTTTGTGTAATATTTTAATTTTATGTTACATATTTCCCTTCTTTCCACTTTAATAAAATATTTCTTAGAAAAAATACTTAAATAATATTGCTTCGACAAACAATTTTTTCCATTCTACCCTAAAAAAAATGAATCCTTAAAGTGAATGTGTTATTAGCAAAACAAGAAAAGTAAAATTCAAGCCCTAATAATTTCTGTAAATAGAATTCCTAACAAAAATCAACCAAAAATAAAGAAAAAAAATCATTTTCTTCTCTTGTATATCACATTCCATATCATTATAAAAAATCCACTTTTCCCAATACCAATTCAAGTAAGAAAATTGATAAAAAATATTTCCAGACTTATAAATAATTTATCAGCCATACATAAAAAATAAACAAAAAGGTAAAAATAATAGAGAAGAAAATTCCAACAAAAAAAATATAATCGGAATTTCCTTGAAAACGAAAATTTTTTAACGGCTGTTTAGTTGTTATGAGCAATAGTATCCTTAAAATCAATAGGAAAATATTAAAGAAAATTCCTATAAAAAAAATATACAAGAAAATTTAAAATTAATTTATGTAATCGTCAAGTTTACTAACCGAAAATAAACTTTACTATTGCAATCTTTAACATTTTCCCTGTTTTTTTTCTAGATATTCCAACCCAAAGCCACAGAATCTTTTCTATTTTATAATATAATAATTTATACTAATGCAGAATTAAAGAATTTACCAAGAATTTCGGTTTTCTGTAGTTTAAAAATTAAAGATAAAAATTTATGTACATAAATATCCTTTTTCCAGACTCAACATAATAGCAATGAGCATAAATAATATTGTATAGTCAGCAGCAGAGTTAAAGCTTTTTTATTAGAAATGACTAGTAATATACAAAAAAATAATATTTCAATGTATATTTCAATGGTAACCTTACGACCGACAGCTCCTACGAGTATGGTTAATAATAAAAAACTAACTATCGAAATAGACGGTGGGAAAATGTCGATACCCTTTCTATGTTTCCCCCCATATAAAAAAAAAAAAAACCATGGACAAAGAGAGAATAAAGAAAGAGAGAAGGTGTAAGAGAGAAAAAAATATCTAAATTTGGAGCATAAAATGAGAGTAAAATAAACAATAATGCTCCAAAATATTTGATGTCGATGTTAGTGTTAGTCACTTGGAATTTCATATCATACCTCCAACTCCAACTCTGGGTTGTTTCCAAACTCCTTCCTATATAATCTAATATGTACATATTGGATTTCCATACGTTTTTTTTTGCTTATTGTTTCATTGTTTATGTTGCATGATAAATTTCAATAACAGGAGCAAATGTAAATAGTTAGAGAAAATAAATATATTTATTCATCATTTTCATTTACACTTAATTGGATAAAAATTACTTTACACAAATACAATTTTTAAAAAAAAAATTATAAAATTTTCATTTCTGTTTATAATAATATTAAATTTTAAAAAATTAAATTCATTTCTTGCAATGCAATTGCCTTTTGAAAGAGTTGAACGAGTAAAATATTTGTCATTACATCAAATAATCTTTACTCTGAACTATGCAAGGAAATTTTTATAGTAAAATTTATTTTCATTTTAATTTAAAGTAAATTAAGTAAATATTACAAATTATATAGTTTTATATAGACCTTTCTTACTTCAAGTAATTTTTGACAGATAAAATAAGGTTTTTTGAAAGTTGCAGGCCAAAAAAACTTAAGCTTAGTAACAAGTTCGTTGTGAAGTCAAATTTTCATACAAATTATGATATCTACATTTAATTAATTCGATACCGTTGAAAGCACAATCAGAATTTTTCACTTCCAATTCCACTATACAGCAAACGCAATACTAAGTTTATGTTTGTTTGGCCTGTTGCTTCGTTTGACTTTGACAGATAATTGGAAATGTTTATACGGATCATCTGAAATTAAATAAAAATGGCGCATAATAAACTGTCATATTAATTAATTTTAATTCAAAATTAAGGAAAACGTGAAATCAAAAAGGAGGACGTCAACCGGTACTGCCAGGTAACAGTAACACAGATATAGATTCATCCCTTTTATTGAAATAAAATAAGTTACAAAAGGTAAAAGTAGCTTAAGTCACCATAACGTAGCGAAAATAATATTTTTCCATTTACCTTTCTTCTCTTTGTAATCTTTTGACTAGTCACTAAAAGTTAGTTGTCTTTGTGGTTTATGTTTTACTCATAAAATACATAATACCTTAAGTCATTGCTAGTAAAAGTAGCTTATGTCAACATAATATATCTTATGTCTAGATAAGGTTTAAAAAATTAGTTGTAAAACTATCTTAAGTCAAAAATTGGTATAACTTAAGTGTTAGTAAGTCAATAATATTATAACTGAATTGAACATCAAATATTAAATTTAAGTTTGGGTCACTTAAGTATATAGAAATAAGGTTATTACATAGGGTAATATATTTTTAGTCTTTTGATTTAGGTTTTAAGGATCTTAATGACAAATAAAAGTGATAAATAAATTAAATAATTTAATCCTATTTTAAATACATTTAACTTAACTTTGCTTATATTCAAAAGTTTCCATCTCATGATACCCACTTTTAGTGGGTATAAATTCTAATTCTCGCTATTGAATAGGCCAGTTTTCGAATATTTTTTACTTATATTAAAGAAACTTCAATCAATTAAACCACAAAACTTTTTCATTTAAAATTAAATATATCAAATATAATAATCATTAAAACTTTACAATACAAACGTTAATATTATTTTACCTTTACTGTATACATTTAAAAATCATTACAAAATTAAAAATTAATTTTGTCACATTGACAGCAATTATATTTTCTTTCAATATAAATGTAACAATTCAATTTTCATTTCTACCATATAATCATAAAAATTTTCTATATATATTTTTTGTCTACCCACAAAAGAAAATCAATTTGATTAAATATTAATTTCAATATATCAGTAAACATTTACCAATATTTTCATTGAATTTTCCAACCATAAATAAATAATTGAACAATTTTACAAAAATTTAAGCTAAAACACATAAAAGCTAAAAATTGAAAATAAAAATTATTGGTAATAAATATAATAAAAATAATTTTCATATAGAAATTTACAAATGTAAGTTTCTCATGGATTTTAGATGTTACCGATTGCATTTCAAGAATATTTAATGATAAAATTTAACAGAATTATAAATTATTAATATTGTTTTAAGTGTAAATTAATTTTACCAAAAAATTATTTTTAAATTCTATTCATTCTTATATTTCAAAAAGTCTTTATTTCTGTATGAAATATTTAAAGGCTGTAGCTGTATTTGAATTTGCAATTGTTGTAATTCTACAAAACCATTCCAAAATGTAGAAGATTAGTACTAAAATGCATTCCAAAAATATAGAATTTTCAAAGTACAACAACTCAACCCCAAACTTCATAATATCCTCCCTTATAAAAGGTGGTAGTAGTTGTGCTTTTAAAGCTTTTTGTTACAAACGAAAGAGAGTTGAATTCCCAGCCTTGTTCATTATATAAAATACATTGCTAAATATAATATTAGTAATACGTAAACCTTATATACTTAAAATTGAGTATTGAACCTCCAATTCTGAGAGAACAATTTTAATGTAAAATAAAATTTTATATACGTTTAAGTCTGGCATCATGACGACTTTACCATACCCAGAAGAGCTAGACCACATGGATTTAATATTTTGTATAAATTTTTATTCTAAAGTGTATATGGGCTAGAAACATACATCCATAAATGGAAGCATAATATTTGATTGTATACATTTATGTATAACAGACAAAATATCCTAAAAATTCTGAAAATGGTAGAAGGAGTAAAACTGTTTGGTAGTATAATTATTTGTTCTTGAACTTTGCTATGTGAATTGAATTTTAAGATAATAAATATATAGGTATATAAATATTCGGTTCTTAGGGGGGCTATACGTAAGAAACGAAATATTAGACCATTTCAATGAAAATATATTAATAATATCGATCCATATGTTACATCGTTACACAAAAAAAAAATGAATTTCTCAGCATAATTTTACGATAGACAAAATATAACATTTTTGTAATGATATCTTTGTGAATTTTCTCTTTCTATGTCTTTGCCATGTGGCATTACTTTTACAATATGATTACTTTTATGAATAAGGATATGTTTTAAGAAAATATTCGCAGAATTATTCTAAAAAAAAATATTTGATTTTATTTACTATTTACAAATTTATAATCACTTGCTTAAATTGACTAATTAATGTCATCGATAAATATTACCACAATTTTAAGGTTATTGAAATCTTTACTTTAAGAAAAAGTAGCTTCACCAAAATTTAAATATCTAAATAATACAGAAATATTTTTATATGAAAGAATTTCGCATTATTTATTATCAATGACAAGCACAATGTTTACTTAAGTTGATGTATAAGTTAGTTCCTTACATAAGAAAGATGAAGTCATACGCTGTAATGCTTGACCAATAGTCATTCATTTAATTTCAACAACCAAGAAAAACTTATACACCTCTATAATTTAATTCACATCCACATAGTTTCCCTACCGAACAAATTCTTTTTCATTAGTTGAATTTTTACCAAATCTATATATCAAACCTGTTAGTTTGTTTGTTGTTGTTTTTTAGGCTGGAACCTGAAACTACTATATTACTTTTTTCTTAACGAATATTTATAAAAATCTGGTAGAACATGTCATACTTTTAGAACTACTTCGGCTCTGAACATTTGTCTATTTTCAATTTCTAATGGCTGGAATTACTAGGTGGCGAGTAGAGGGAAGTAGTGGTTGTGTTATATTCAGAACTGTGAACTGTGTAAGTGGTAGCCCATTAATTTGAATTAAGCAATTAGTTTTTAATCTATTAACATTTGTTTGTTTTCGGAGCTTAATCAATTCATTGCGGATAGTATAAAATTAAAAGATATTTAAGGATAAATATTTGTTTCTTTTTTATATACATATGTCTCCTTTTAACATGGACTACTAGCAATATTTCTCCTTATGCTTGATTTTGCTGATCCAAACAAATAATACAATCCCTTTATCAGGTCCTCATTTTCTTGGTAGCGGGAAGATGTCCGATATTGATGAGAATTAGAGAATCAATTACAAATTAAACTTTCTTATAGTTAGCACAGCTTAAACCTTATGTATTTTATATGTACAGATACACTAACTTGTGATTGTGACCTAATCTCCTGGCTATTATACCTAATAGGTAGCATACTGCCATATCAACAACTAATGAGTCAACAATCAGTTTTGGTGGGATTTTTTTATTTCCAAAGTTACATATCCGTCAAAAACTTCAATTATGTTTTAAATATTTGCTTTGTATATGCTGTTTGAGTGTGGTTAATAAAGAAACATTATACGTAAGATTTATAATTAGTAGTCCTTGATTATACACAGAAGAGAAATCATAATAAGGAAACATTTTAACTAAACAAAAAGGGGAAAAGGGAACAATAATATCCTGATAATTTTCTGTTTTTGTTAAATTTAATACTTACTTTAAAAAAGTTTTTTTTTTGTTGTTTGACAAGGATACGTAACAAAAATATATCCTTAATTGTTGGTAAAAAAATTTCTTAGACATTTTCAGCTTAAAGTTTTTATTTATAAGTGAGATTAAAATTTAAAAATTTTTATTTGTATTTTCTTTTTCTTTTTTCTTTTTAGTTCAATTTTACTGTTTTGTTGTCCTGTAAATAAGGAAGTTTTTGAAAAACTTTATGAAAAACACTAAGACAAGGTATTATAAAAAGAATATATAAGGAAAAAAATGGAAAATTATAAATTTTGTAATACCTAAAATCTTTGGAACACTTATTTTACTTAAGTACGCAGTAATAAAATAAGTAAAAAAAAATTAATGTATTGAGGATTTAAGAATATTAAATAACATAAAACAAAAAATTTGCTAAACATAAAAGAACTATAAAAAAAATTGTAAGTTATTTAAATAAATTATGGAAATTTTAGTTATTATAAAAAAAATAATAATGGAAAACTAAAATATTTTATTTAAAGTGAAAAATAATTTACTTTTACAAGCTATAGTATCCGGATAGCTAGCAAAGGATTTACTTTGCTTATTTCAGAACTCATGCAAATAAGAATAGGCAGACTTTTTATATTACGCAGCAAAGGTCTAGCAACTTTGCATCGTTGCTTATTGACAACCCTAAATTTCTGATGCTGCATTCATTTAAAAACATGCGGTTATTCTACTCCTACTTACTGGGAATCTTATTTGTAATCTTGCAAGTGTCGTTATTTTTTAAGGAATAAAACGTATTATACTGTAACGCTTTTTAAATTAACTTTTCAAATGACTACTTTAGTGAATAAAGCTATATTGGCGAAGTTTATTTGGTGGATGCGATGCATAACAAAAATAATGATTACATATTTTTGTTTTAAAGTGAGAACTCATAATGTTATTATCTCTATGATACGACTATAGATACTATAAGTGTCAATTAGTTACTAAAACTATTTACTTACTTACTGGCGGTACAGTTTTACTTATATTGGGCCGAGAAAATTCCTCCAGAAGACTCTAATCTGCGCAGCAATTATCCACCAAATGTACTACTCAATTTTCTTAACACTTAATCGTATGGTATAAATTCAAATATATATTATTAGTTTTGGTGACCTTTAACATCTGACAGTATTGATTCATGATCAATTTTAGAATTAGGTACATAAAATTCTTATAAAATAATATCACTAATTAAATCACTTATTGTCGTTTAATGCTACACATTTAATATGGTATTTAGTTATTGATAGAGATTGAATTCTTGATATATTTTAGTAAATACTGTTTTCACACTTCTTTCAAACAACAGACCCTTTAGATAGAACATAGAACTAATGTTATACAATTAAGTTCAGTCAACCAGATATTTGCACTGTTACATCTTTTTTAATTACAAATAAGTTCGGTTTAAGAATTGTGACTCAGGCTTACATAATAAAGCTTTGCTTCCCTTATAAAATGTCAGTTAATATTAACTAGATCCTCAGATAGAAGTTTGTCTCTATAGCAAAACCAAATTGAATCTGATATTTTAAAATAATCAAACTTCATTATAATCAAAGGATTTACTTTACGAAGAGAAGTTTACTCCAGTTTCATAATATGTTACCATTATTGCATAAATAAAATCCTTTAAATATTATGGTAAATATTTGTGTATATTATTACAAATTGTTTTTATTAATAAAGCAAATATTTTACTAAAAAAAAAAAGAAGAAATAAAATCTTGATATTTTCTTCTGATTTAAAATCAATATTGATAACAAACAAAAAAAAATCATTTTTCCAGGTTATAAGTTCTTTTTTTGTTGACGCTTGATGTCTCCTTAGTTTTTCAATTTTTTCAAAATATAATCAACATTTATAAATGGTCAGATTTTTGCCTAAAAAGGATATGTTTACAGTCATTTTGATGGATATATATATGTAGATAGCGTTTATTGCAAAGCTTTGGTTTATTGCTTTTCTTTTATTCTTTTTTTGGCTTGTCAAAGAGATAAGAAAAAAGGTCCTTGATAAAGTTTTTCTTTTTGTTTTTCTTTCAAGGATAATGATTATGAAATAAATAGTTAAAGACTCTGTAAATGAAAATATATATAGAAAGATGGTATAAAAGTGTCAAGACAATGTTTTCCATACTTTTTTGTTCGTTTTTGCGTGTTAGTAAACGAAACGTTTATTTAACAGATTTTTTAGTAAACTGTGAACAGATTTATTGTTTATTTTAATAATATTGATTTTGAATTTAAGAAATTATATAATAAATTTTTCGCCAGGGAATATTAACTGATGGGTTGAATGTAAACCTTCTTGTATGATAGATAATGTAATTACAGAATGGAACATTTTGATAATTTTTAATAGATCTTATTGTAATTGCTTGTCTACAAATACAGATAAAGTTATAGTTTATAGAGTGATAGTGGAGTCCCCTGGAATTGCAGTAAGATGATTTTAAAATAAATGGATTGTATCGTGTAACATATTAAAACAATTGGACTCCCAAAATTTAACAATACATTTTTTTATTAACTCGTCATTTTTGGTTATACTCTTTCTTAAGCGTTATTTAAATGATACTTTATTATTTTCTTCTTGCTGTTTCATGGCATTATTAGGTTAGTATAGTATGCTTTACTGAAATCTGAAACCAATTACTCATTAAAAAACCATTAATTTTATTGGATCATTGTTGCTTTCAAAGTTATTATAATGCAAAGATAAGTTACAATACTCTAAGTCGCTTACCAACTCGGATTTTATATAAAACTTAATAAGAATTCCAGGAAAGTTTTTTATGTTTTTTAAGTCTGTTCCTAGACTTTAATTTAAAATATATTGAATCTATTAATACAGATTTGCTCGAAAATTGAATTTATTGTAAAAAAAATTTAAACAGGATACAGTAACCGATACAGTTATTGACACCCTCGATTTTCGGAATAGCTTTTGACATTTACGAGACTTTGCATAGTATTTTTATAATTATTCTGCTGGTCAGATTTTGTCCACAGCGTATAGGAATTATTGAGTTTTTCGTCCTAATTTATATTAATCTCTCTCGCTTAGGAGGAGCACTTTTTGTGAAATACTTTATGAAATAATTAAGAAACTGTTGTAGGTAAATTGATTCGATTTACGGATTTTCTTAACAAATTTTTCTTAAGGGTGTCAATAATTGGATCGGGTGTCATTGTTAAATTATAAACTGAAATTAAGTAGACATCAACAAAATTCAATGTCAATATGACTACATTAATCAATGATCATTAAGATTTATATTTTCTCAATTATATTTGAATCATTATTTTGTGAACCTATTCAATGATTCATTAGAAATATATATAGAAGAACTTGTTAGCATTAATTGGAAAAATTATCATTTTCATTATAAATTGAAATCTTTATTAATTTTCATTTCTCCATATTGATTATTATTCCACTCACTACAACGTTTTAGCATATTTTAGCCGAAAATCGTCAACTTTTATGTTTCATTAATAATTTTGAGAAGCTACCCAGAAAGTATACGTTAGAAAAATAATAAATCTTTTAACCTTAACTAAATAAGTACCTACCGCACAGTAAACAAATACCGGAAAGGAAGTTTTAAATAATAAAAAAAAAATTGTGACGGATTATTATTATTATTATTACTTTGAACTTTTTGTTGTTAAATATTTATTTTATATATTTTCTAAAAAAAAAAAACCCTTTTTCCGTTTGTTAACCTTAAACTAACCGACTAACTATAAGTTCTACATTTGCTGTTCATATACATATTTTATTATAAATATGTACATAGGCGCCTACAGGTAAGGGGAATGTTTGGCAATTGCCTCCCCGTGGTTTTCAAAGAACAATTTTAAAATTATAAACAGAAGACCAATGAACCACAAGTTGTATAATACAACTGGCAGCAAATTCTTCAGAAATGGCTAAAAATAGAAATCAGAACGATTTAATACAGCATTCACGAGTATTTTATCCTTCTGTTTTTTTTTGGTACATATTCTATCTCACACAGTTTTTTGGAATGTATTCTTGCTACGTCTTGTACAGTAGGTATCGAGGTATTTAGTACTCTACGTAGGTTTAAAACTTGGCTAACGATCAACTATTGTAGAGATCAACTATGGTTAAAACAAAAATAGAGTAAATAGTATTTACAATATGGCCATCTTTAATAGACGAAAAAATAATATTTTTTCTTAAACATTTTCAGTTAGAGAAGAGAAGGTTCCAATTTATTTTCTCAGTATAATTTCTGGTTTTCAAAAGGACACCTTTGAAAAAACATATTTATTCTGACAACCATCAATTTGAAATTTTCTTTTTGACCTCCCCTTGAAAAAACTTCCGGACGTGCATGTAAGATATAAATTTATATTGGTGTTATATCTGGTATACTTGTGCAAAAGAACGAACGGTAATAGAAAATATTTCTAAGAAACGTGACAGGAATTTGTTGTTCCCTTTAAGTGTATCACAAAAAAATTGTATATAAACCAAATTGACTTAAGGAAATTTAAATATTTTTATATACATAAATGGTAAAACTCCGAAAAAATGATTGTGTCTAAAATACTATAAAATATCACACCAATTTTTTTATTGGAATATCTATTTTTTGGGTTATAAATTTCGGGGTTGACCCAATTGTATTTTTGCGGGCCAGATTAATAATAATTCATAAATGTTTAGTATTATTCATAAACTAGAAATTCGATTTTGGGAATGTTAAATAGAAGCAGTGCTTTAGTGGAGCCGGATCCAGCCGATTCAAACCACCGAGATGAATTTTCCATTTGGATCTTTTTGTTTTGTCAAACCTTACGTAACATATTAAATATATAAGCTTGGTTCATTTATTTTAAAGGGCTGTGTTTCTTGTATTATCATTTAATTTATGACAGAGAAACGCAGATTTCTATTAACAATAAATGTTTCTTTATTGATCTTTCTGAAACTTCATGGAACTCCTTTCCATCTGTGGAAACTAGAAGATCATGTTAACAATTGACCTTAGATCACAGATAATGAATTAAATAGGGATTACGAATAACCCAAAAGATCAGCATGCAAGTAGCTAAAGACTACTTATAAATTTATATAACATTTTCATTCACATTATTTCCAATTGGAATTCACAATATAATTCGTATTTTTTGATTTAGCTAAAGTTTAGGGAAAATTTTCATTGAGAAACCCAGTTAGCGCTTAACTTAACTTAAGCTACAAAATCGGTTCAGTTAATCTAATCTTATGGTTAAGCTTTCACTGTGAAACCTGCCCTAACTTATTTTCTGATAAGATAAGAATTCCTTAAAGTTAGGTGTAACTGAAGCCGGAGATGAATAAAGCTTAAGTTTCACTTTTGAAACTTTTTATTATTAATTTATTGACTAAAATCTAAAATAGAAAATATATTTATACGAAATAAATTCATATATATAAATATTTAAAAGTATTAGTAACATAATTATCATTGAGAAACCAAGTGATCTTAAGTTGCTGCCACTATGAAATCGCCCACTAAACACATAAAATAACGCTGCCACTAAATACAACAGAAATTTGACTAAGAAAATAAGAACATAAAATAACATGTTTATGGATAAGTAACAAGTAGCACTTATATAAATATTATTTATGTTTTGAAAGTTTACAGTGATTGAGTATGTAAACTTTAGGAAAGGAACTCATAATATACGTAATAAAAAAATATTATATTCATCATTTAGTACTCTGTACGCATGATGCCTTTTTTCAAGGTTTGTGCGTATAGAAAAGTATGTACGAAAGGTTGAAAAATTTCATAATTGGGAATGTTTTTTTGATATATAGTACATATTATATTTACACAAATTCCTATCATAAATTTCCCTTTTTTTATCTTTTTCCAAAATTAAAAAATATAATAATATTAAATTCCTGCGATTGTGACATTAAGAGTTTTGGAATGAATTAAAAAATATATTAAATATTTAATTCAAATATATTTTAGTATGTCCATTGAAATAAAGTTTCTGATGAAAAATCTTAAATTAAAAATAAGTTAAATAAATCAATTGTAAAACTATTCTTATATCCTATTTTGAAAAAATAGTAAGTGCCACGGAGAATGTCTGTTAAACATAAATCCTAAAATATTGGTACTAAAACGATGCAATTTCTATTTGCATCATGATTTAAGCATGACAGAGCAGAGCACTCCTATTCATACGAGGCGTATCGTTTTTGAGCGGTTAACGAAATAATTTTTGTATGGGCTGTATCGTTTTTGATAGGAATATTAGTTTGCGTATGAAAATTAGACACATTCGAATCGAATTTGGGATTTCAGAAACGGTTCACTAAATGAGCCTAAATTTTCAAACGCAATAGACGACACATTTACGAACCACTTAAAAAAAGCCAATAAACTTTTAAACAATTAATATTGAAATGTTTCTGCAATACATTTTACTTCAAAAAAATACATAAATAATATAAAATTCAGAATACATTATTAAAAAAAAATGTAATTTGAATTTCAATCGTTGAGAAAACTAAATTACTTGCATATTTATCAAGTTTTAAAAAAATTTAATCAAAATTACTTATTGAAAAGGATATCCTCTGAAAATATTAAAGACAATATTTATTATACTGAAAGGAATTTAATACAAAAATTACTATACCCAGGATACTTTAAGTAATATACTCTTATATACAACCCGGGATACTTAATAAATACAAAATCTTATTAATATTTTTTTTTTTAAAATAACAAAAATCCAATTATAAGGTATACACATACATACATAAGAAACTATAAACTAGAGTCCAGTAAATTCCAAGGAGGATTATAAAAACTGTTAAACGAAAATATAAATTCTAAGAATATGAATTTATAGCCAAGAGGAAGGAACTCTTACGATACTGAACTAGTTTGTTAATATTATTAGATTTTTATTAAATTTAATTTATATCAGAAAAATGTTGATATGTATATTAATTATTAAAGTAAAATATTTATTGATATTTTCCAAAAAAATAACAAATGATAAAATCTATGGGGATAGAGGAATACAAATCACCTTACTTAGACCCCAGGTGAGTTTTTAGTTTAAAAACTCATTATTTGAGAATATATATTTATTAGAAATACACGAACACTTAGATGGGTACAATTAAAAGATGTGATTCAAATGCTGTATGTCAAATAAGTGGACATCCATAACTTTTACAACAGTTACTGTAACATTTATACTAACATAACAATTACGTTATATATTATTATAGAGTATAGTACAAAAAGCCGTAAGGGGTCAATTTTATTGCTTATGTTTGAAACTTCAAAAAACCAATACAATTCGAAGAATTCTATAATTAAACCCACAGTGTTTTTTTTTTGCTTCCGAACCCTTGTTAGATGCTCTTATAAAACTCATCAAATACATAGCAATGTTTGTAACCTTCTAAGACGAGTATCACAGAACGGTTGCCAAACATACAAAACTGTACGAATCAGTGGAACATGCACAACAAAGAATGTCCAACTAAGAAGGTTGAGGATTTTGAAAAATTTCTTCCTGGACAAGTTGAAGGAAGCAGGCGAGATAACTCCGGTTGTTAAATTGATTAAGTTCATTTTTAAGGATACAAAAAATATTTAATAACTAATATTTTAGCTGTAAAAAATTAAACTATAAATGTATATTTTTGTAAATATTCACTCTGTTAATAAAAATGTTTTTATTATTATATGTATTTTGAAATAAATCTGCGATCACAATTCACATACGAAACGATTCTTAACTTGGCACTCAAACAATAGAATGAGACTGTTTCACGATAACAGTAATTATCATCAGGACAGGAATCATTAAGAGTAATAGTAAAAAAACTGTCTTAACAGTAAGTAAATTTACCTGTTAGCTGTTGCTGTTACTGTTATTTATTCATAGAAATACTACAAATCCAAATACAAATCCAATTGCAATTTAATTTGACAGTCAAATTTTGACTTTTCCACAGAGAGAGAGAAATAAATTTTTTCAGTATTACCAGACATAATAAATAATAATGTGATTTTAGAAATAATTCGATTAGAATTTTCTTCGTTATGAAAATATTTTACGATATTGTTTATAGACCGAAGTTAGTCTCAACTCAACAGTCAACACAAGTTACACAGGCCCAGGTTATGCAGAAATTCAACCGGTATAAAAAGAATTCGAGCAGCTAAACTTGTTTATTTTTGACAATATTTATTTCTTTTATTAAATATTATTAACTACATTTTTAAAATATTTGGCTAATTGTTTTGGCGATTTATCATTTCTTATAAATAAAAACAAAATTTAAATTTAGATAATTTTAACTGTAAAAATGGAGATAAATCCGATAACTGAACATGAGCATTTAAGATGACGTTATCAACTAATGTTAATTTATGGCTTCGGCCATTAGGAGTCCAAATAATGACGTCATCTTCGTGGAATAAAACACCATTACGTATTTAACGTGATAAAGTAACATTATGATGACATTTCCTTAAAAACTCGTGCACGGTAAACGAAATTTCAGCCAAAATTATTTGATGTCATAACATCATATTTCAGTTATTTGGTAACACTAACAGAAATCAGCTGTTTTTCCTGCTTGTCAGCTGTCATTTATCGGAAATCATAAAATGTAAAAAAATCTACATGTTAACAAAATAAAATAAAAATTATTAAAAAGAATTTTTCATTCAATATTTTATCTATATAATTACAAAGAATTTATATATTTTTAACTTTACAATTACGTTAACAAAATAAAAAAAAATGTAAATAAAGTTTTGTGTACAAAAAATTGTTTATTTTTTTTGTTGAATCAAATGGATAAGGAACATTTAATAACAACACCCAACAGCAATAATAATAATTGTAATTTTATTGTTGATGATAAAAATATTTCAAAACAAGAATTAAATGGCCATAGAAATGAAATGATTCGTAAGGATATTGAAAATATACCAAAAGATGAAAACCGAAAAGTTTCTATTGTGAATAATTTTAATCATGCGGTAACCAATAAAAACAAAATTTCATTGATTTTTTTATTATTATTTTTTATTTTATAGATATCTCAAAATAATGATGAAGAAACATCAAATTCAAATCATATTGTTACAGTATCAGACCAGTGTCAAGCATTTCGTCAATCATCTACAATAGAAGAACAACAAAATAATATTGTTGATCAATTAAGTTTACCTGAAAATAATTTTCCAAATATAGGAGCATCGCCATTACAATCAATACAACAACAGCAACAATTATCATTATCATCACCAACAAATTCAAATTCAACTGATAATCTTTCATATTCTAGTGATAATAATTATATTGAAGAATTATTATTATTACAAAGTACATTAACTGATGAAGATGATGATAATAATTGTCAATCAATAAATTCAGATGATTGTATATATGCATATCGGGGTGCTGATTTAGATCAATTAGAACAAAATCATAATAGTCGTAATAGTAATATTGAAGAAGATGAAACAGATTTTTTAGAAATGGATTTTGATCCAGATCCACCATCTGAGGAACAACAAAATCCAGTTGAAGTATATCAACAACGTGAATTTGAAAAAGAAATTTTATTAAATGAACAACGTTTAAATTTACAAAATGATATAACAAATAATATACAACAACAAACAACAAATATTACAAATAATATTTCTACAATAATATCATCATCAACAATAATTGATGATAATAATGTACATAATCATACAATTACACCAATTATTATGAAAAATCAGAATTTACAACATTGTAATAATATTATTGATAATAATCAAATAAATGATATACAGCCAACAGATGATTTGATTATGATAAAACCAATAATAATTGAAAATCAATATAAAATTACTGGTACAAAACCAAAAAAATTACTTGATAATAAATATATTAATGGTAATAATGTAAATAATACAAATAATTCAAATAGTAATTGTAGTACAACAACAACAACAACAACAGCAAATAAATTACGGAAACAACAAAAATCATTTGATTCAGATAAGAAAAATTATCAACAAAATTCTATTGATTTAATAACAACAACAAATGATAAACAAAAACATAATAATAAATTCAATCAAACAATTGCTGCTGGTGATTGTAATAATAAAGAATCTGGTGATGATATTATTTGTTTAGATTGTTTGGAAAGAGAATTTCTAGAGAAAACTGTTGGTAAAATTACTGAAAATAATATTGAATGTTCAAAATGTAAATTAAAACGTAATCCAATTATGTATGGTAGTGAGGGTATGGGTGATAGTACAGTTAATAATATTCAAAAACGTCAGGAGCATCAACAAGAACAACAGCAATTCGAAATAACAAAACAACAACAGGAACAAAAATTACAATTACAAAATGAACAACCGAAATATATAAACAATAATAATCATCATCATCATCATAAGTCTTCATTAAGTTTTGATTTTATTAATGATTTATTAACAACTAAAGAATTTAATAATGCAATCCAAAGAAGAGCATCTTGTGATAATATTAATGATAATGAAATGGTAAAACAAAAATTTTGTTTAAACTGCACGAATCTAAGTTGTAACGAAAAATATTAAATTATATTTAAACAATCGATCTATAATCGGGGATTTTTATACTTCTTTTAAATATTTAAATTCGAATGGCACCTGATTTTTAAGTTCAGTCTGACCCCAAACAAACAAGTTTTTATTTCAATAAAATCGGATGCTAAATATTTTTATTATTCACAGAAAAACTATTTGTAGACCTTTGGGATCGGGATGACTAAAATTCGACAGGATCAATTAAATTTTTATAGAATCTCGTTGTTCTTAAGTTTCTAGCTTTTTTAGTGGTACAAAAGTGTTGATATAAATATTTTTATACTATTTCTATTTTTTTTCTTCTAAGAATGAACATACTAACAATATTCTTTAGCTTGTTGTCGTTGAACCAAAAACACTCTTAATTGTATTTAAATTGTAACGGGTAGTTATGGATTGTTTAAAGATTGATGTGGATTACCTGCATACTAATATTAATGTTATCTTCATTTATCAATAATTTTCCATTATTTTTTTTAGTTATTACGTATGACGAGCAAAGAAAACTCAACTTTTTCTAGTGTTAATGTTGATGCCGCAATTATAGTACAAGCATTGGTAAGAAACTTATATAAAAATAATATTCTAAATATAGTCCAAAAATTATAGATTTATCAAATTTATTAATAAATTTCTAATTTTTTAGGAAAAACTCAATATTTCATATGATGAACAAATTTTGAATAATTATTTTAATGAAGATACTCCTACCAATTTTATAGATGTTGGTGATTTTATATTAGATTCATCGAAAAAGAATTGTAATTATAAGAAAATAATAAAATTAATAAAACTGGCTACAAAGGACCAATTAATTATTAAATTTCATTATGTAAATATAATTTTTTTTATATTAATTCAATTTTCTTTTTAAAAATAACTATTTTTTTACTATTGCTTTTCGTAGGATGAAAAATCATCATCATTTGAAGTTGTGCAAGTTAAAGTTCATGATATTATACAAACATGGTTACACAATA
Organism: Rhamphomyia laevipes; assembly: GCA_963920725.1. NCBI lineage: Eukaryota > Metazoa > Arthropoda > Insecta > Diptera > Empididae > Rhamphomyia > Rhamphomyia laevipes. Next base: position 39,677,192 of record OY987258.1, on the reverse strand, counting down.
ATGATTTAACAAATTTGAAAAAATTAAATAAACGTTTTTTCGAAATGAATATTTTAGGTATGTAACTTAAATTTTAGTTTAATTTTTATTATAAATTAGATATTTTAATTATTTATTGTCATTATTTTAGGAAAAATTATCAATATAATTCGTCAGGCACAACAGAGAATTACAAAACAACCATTAAAAGAATATATATTAATCCCACAGTATTATAAATCGGGATTTATTACAATAACCAAAAAGAATTAATTAAAACAAAAATATTTATAAATAATATATATAAATATATATAAAACATTTTATTACTAATATAATATTAATTTATATAAGACATCACACACTTTATAAACTAAAAAGAACAAAATAATATAAAATCATATATTAATAAAACAAAAAAATCTTATACACGAAAAATTAAAAATTTTAGTATTTTTATTAATATGAGAAACCATGAAAATAAATTAAAAATTTTTATAATATTTTTTTCTGTATAAATTCAAATTAAAAAAAAAAAACCCACGATTTATTAAGGTCGTAGTACAAAAATAATATATGTACTGTAGTAGCAAAATTAACGAAAGTCAATTTAATTGAAATATCGATCAAGAGCCACTGATGTTACTTAAAGAAAGTATATCGAAATCGTAAACATTTAAAAATAAATATACTCTAATAATTTAAAATTTGTAGGTAAATAAATTACTTTTATGTGGAAAAAAAAAATATTTTGAAAATATTTTACGAGTAGTTGCAATAGACTTGGATGTTTGGAACTAAAAAAAAAATTATTTCAGTCAAAAGTATTTACTTTTACGTTTTCGAGGTCCGAGATTCCAAAAATTCCTATTAAATGTAAGATATGAAATTTTTAACAACACAGTGTTTTTTACAATTTAGCACTTTATCTTTGTGATAGCAAACCAGAATTTTCCAGGTATGAAAAATGATTTACAAATACAAGTTTATCTCTAAAGAATTTTAATTAGTTTTTAAATTTTAAAAATCTTATTATTTTTATTACATGTATAGGTAAATAATGTACTTTCACCGCAATAACCTCCTAGTAGGTATTTAATAAGACCGCTAAAACAAGTTTTCTAATATTACACTTAGGTAAGTAACATTATCTTATTTTGTATACGTGTTTCTTTTAATGGAAAACTACGCAAAATTTATATCTATATGACTTTTTAACCAAAAGCTTATTCAAATTTTTCTGCAAAAACAAAATGTCAATAAAATTATAAAATTTAACGTAAATTTCTATCCTGAGTGAACTTTTAGAACTTATAGTTCTATAGTAATTAAATTTAAAACTTCTCCTCACTCGTGATTTGTATCATATATGACATGATCGACAGACATTCATTAAGGTAATATTACATTAAGGATTATACATTTATTAATACTAATTAATTTTTTCACTTTTCATATCGTCTTTCATTTATTCATATTTTAATTAATGTTTTTTGTTATACAAATTATTAAAAAGTAGAAAAAAAATCTTAAAAACAAAAAAAAAAAAAACAATATATATTTTTGTATTAAATCTACTACAAAACCAAATAATTAATCCCACCATTAAGGTGGTGGATAATGTGATCTACCATATTGTGGTGGATAATAACCAGGATGATGTCCTTGTTGTTGCATAGGATGTTGGGGTGGTATATGACCACCCATTTGTGGTGGACCCTGTTGATAATGTTGATGTGTTGGCACTATAGGATACTGTGTACCATATATTGGTGGTACAGGTGGCGGCGGTGGTGGCGCTGGTGCTTGCCCCATTGGTCCACCCATTTGTTGCGTTACATAATGTGCTGGATGACTTGGATACATTTGACCATAATTACCTGGTGGACCATAACCATAATGTTGTTGTTGAATGGGTTGTTGTGGTGGTAATGGTTGTTGCGATGGTGGCAATTGTTGTTGCTGCATTTGTGACATTTGTTCAACTGATGATGATAATAATTTTGGTATTGGATTACCTTCTAACATTTTATCATCTATTATTGCTGACGATGATTTTAAAATTGGTATAGTAGCAACAGCTGGTACAGTTGAAACTATTGAAATTTTTGATGTATTTAATAAAGGTTGTTGTTGCTGTTGTTGAGATGATGTTGATGGTGGCGTTGCTGGCCTTTTTGTATTATTTGTATTAATATTGACTGGTGATGCCATACGACTAGTTGGTTGTTGTGGTGGACTTGGTGCTGATGTATTGTTTGTTTGTTGATATAAATCTAAAACTTGATGACAAATATCTTCTAAAATTTCCATTGTTACATCAGCAACAAACATATCCCACCATCTTAAATGATGTGGCTGACGTCCAATCCAATCAACTACAGTAAATTTACTTAATTTACTTGCTAAATGTATCATTGCAACAGCTATTATTTCTGGTTCCCATTGTAAACATACAGTTGTACTTAATGAATCATTAACAAAATTCCACGCCATTTGTACCATTTTTTGTAATTTACCTTGATCACCTTTTAAACATTTAGCATATTTAACTAAAAAACCATATGGATGTTCAACTTGTAAATCAAATTTAATAGTTTGTAATAGAATACGTTCTAATGTCATAACTTCTTCTTTTGGATCATCACCAAATGAAAAGAATTTATCATCTGTTAATAAATTTCTTGCAGTTTTTATAATATCACGAGCTTTTTTTGGAGTTTCTTCAACTTTACCGGCCAAAAATAAACAACAGCATGCAGTTACATATCGAGGAAATTGTTTAAATGAATGAAACATATAAAAACGATGGAAATATACAACACCAGTTGCCATTGTATTATGACCTAGACTCATTGCTGTACCACATTCCATAATAAAACGTGCACCTTCTTTACGATAACGTCTTTCTGTATCGTATGGTAGACCATCTTGAACTGATGGTGTAACTTTAAGATTCTTTTTATCATAATACCAACAAGGCATTTCGGCCGGAAACAGAAATACACATTCCTTCATCAATTTAAGGAAAATTAATGAATTATTATATTTTGAATGAAGAGCAGTTTTTTAAGAGCACTTTGATATTATTTTTTTTTTATTTTAATTAAAGGAAGCGATATTTTTTCTAAAATCACTAAAGTCACAAACTTGCACCGTCAAAAGTTTAAATGTCACTCAATAAAAAAAAAACATTTATAAATTGACGTTTAAAAGATGTCACAAGATTTTAGCGCTATAGCGCATATGTAAAAACAGGGTACCTTAACTAAAGGTAGAATGTATTTCAATTATTATTGAATTGATTTGGTATTAAATATTTAATTTTAAGGTAAAATCTTTATGATAACGATAATGCTATTAGCATATTGTTAAAAAAAAGAATATTTTAATTGTCAGATCGTTTACAATTTTTAAAAGAATTTATATTAGGTATATTAAAAATTTTATATTCGTTGAGCATATTCATATATAGGTGGTAGAATATATTGAGGTAGAATCTATATTCGATAATTAATCAACTGGTTTGGTATTAATTGATATCTTCTATGAATGATTTAGTTTTTTATTTAAGTAAAAATAAATTACAAATATTTACGTTTGGCATTCTATTTAATTAAAATTAATTAAATAAAAGTTTCTAATATTATAATATTTTTCGTTTAAGAATGAAAATGTATATGAACTTTTAAATTTTCAAATGGAATTTCTTTCATATTTTAAACTTCCGTGGTATGGAAATACCTTATATAGTGCTAGCAAAACATAAGAAATCGTTATTACGAAATTACTATATACGCTATACGAAACCCTCAAATTTTTACAAAATATTAAAATAACTCCATTTTGGTTACTTTTGTACCACCCTGTATTGTAGAGATACATTATTTAAAAAAGAAACTTCAAATATAACAGATGGCGCTATCTAAAGCAAGAGGATTTTTTATATACAAAAATACGATCATTTGACAGCTAGAGCCAAATCAGTGGTGCAATTGAGAAGGAAATTCACTTCAAGAAGGAGTAATTTTTAAATTTATAATTTAATTAATTTATTGATTATTAAATCTGTTATATTTAATAATATAATATTATTAAATATTATATGCTTATATTATATTTTTATTGATTAAAAACTAAAATTTATGCACAAAAGTACGGTGTTAATCTAAATTCTAAATTGTGCAAATCGTAACCAAACAATATGAATCAACATCTTATATTGAAATTGTGTTAAACTGAAAAATATTGTGGTGTTAAATTAATTTTTTTCTCATTTTTCATTCGGATTAAACTGAAACGTGAAAATCGAGAACCGTGTAAATAGGGAGTTAGGTGTTATTTAAATAGGAAATCGTATGACCACTAGGGAAATTTTTGAAACTATTATATATTAACATTACTGGTTTGTTAACAGCCGGTCTGCAAAAATTAAATTAGGACGGCATTTTCAAAGTGGTTTAAATAATATCTACTTTTAAATATAAAGATAAAGAAATCTTTTTAAAAAGAAAGAAAAATTATTAAGAATTAAAGTGAATTAGATAAATTTATATAAAAAAAAGTTGTAATTGTTTTATTTTTGTAATGCATTCGACAACCACCATTATGAATACCACACAAGTGTTTGGCCAAGCGGATTATTTAGATTTTGCTGGTAATATGCTTGAGCGTCATGATTCTAAAGATTCATCTGCTCCTGGACTTTTAGATGTAAGAACGTTAAAAAAATATTATTTCTCAAATTTATATTAATCAAACTTATTATATTTTCTTTGACATAAAATATACCTAACCTCATTGGTTAAATTTGTATTATTTAAAATAACAAAAAACAATTTCTAAATTCTAATAGGTTACTGGTATTAGTCAACATGGTATAGCTACTGCAAGTGGATTAAATGATTATGATTATCAAGATCTATTAAGTTTATCATTAGGTCATAAACAATTAAATCAAATTACTACAGTAAATAAAGTGCCTATACCATCAGAAGTCTTGGAACATTTTAAGCGTAAGTGAAATTGTTAATAAAATAACGAGTAATAAAATATTTAAATAATTTATTTTCTCTTACAGACATAAAATGTCACTGTATGATGGGATTATTTCCAGAAATAGGAAGAGCATGGTTAACAATTGATTCGGAAATTTATGTAAGTTTATTATTTTAAATGCAAATTTCATATCCATATTCTTTTCTGTTAATTAAATCTTTAATTTTAAACAGATTTGGACATATGAACAGGCACGTGATGTAGCATATTATGATGGTTTAAATCATTTAATTGTTAGTGTTGGTTTAGTTAAACCAAAAACTGGTGTTTTTATACAAGATGTTAAATATTTATTAATATTAACAACACCAACCGATATTGTTGTATTGGGTGTAACATTTGGAGATACAACAAAAACAATTTCATCACCAACAAGAAATATGCAAACAACAACCGCAACATATGAAGAAATGCAATTAATGAATAAACCAATATTTATATTAAATACAGATAATATAGCTATATCAACAATACAAGGTAGTGATTGTGGTCGTATATTTTTGGGTGGTCGTGATGGTTGTTTATATGAAATTGATTATCAAGCTGAATCTAGTTGGTTTGGTAAACGTTGTAAAAAGATTAATCATTCCCAAAGTATGATATCTTATATGGTACCAAATTTTTTAAAAGTATTTTCGGAAACAGATCCAATAACACAAATTGTTATTGATAATAGTAGAAAATTATTATATGTATTAACTGAGAAAGGTTCAATTGAAATATGGGATTTAGGACAAGATTCCAATTCAATGAGAAGAATAGCTAGAGCATCACAAAATGATATTGCATATAATGCTGGAAATATAATAAAGTAAAAAAAAAATTGTTAAATAATTATTATATTAAATATTATTTATTTCCTTTTTTTCAGGACTGTTGATTCATCAATTTTTAAACCAATTAAATCTTTATGTCCCCTTACAATTGATGATAGCCCAGGTTTACATTTACTAGCTATTACACAATGTGGTGTACGATTGTTTTTTTCAACAATAACATTACGTGCCATTGCAAGTGATCAACAAATTCAACAACAAGGTGTACAAATAATTGATGGAAATCGACCACATGGGCTATATTTAATGCATGTACGTTTACCACCTGGATATACACCAAATACACCATTAAATAAACCAAAACAAGTACATTCAGCATATTATAATGAAGGTATATTATAAATTAAATTGTATTTATGTTATATAAATTCTGTTTTATCTTTTAAAAACATTTAAATTTCGCAAAACTCTGGGTCATTTTGACCCGGACTGTAACAATTTTTAGTCAAAACTCTTATGAAAACAATATTTACCCATATTAGAATAATTTTTTTTAAATGGGTTTTAAAGTGAATTTAGTATAATATATTTAAATAAAAGTTTGTAGTAATTTAATGTATAATTAATTTTTTTTTTCTTTAAATTATATAAAAGAGTGAAAATAAATTTAAATAATTATTATTGTGCTTTAAAAGATTATATTTTCTTATGATTTTCATAATCTGGAATATTTGATTTTCTTTTTTTAGACATAACAGAAATTACTGTAATACTTTTATTGTTCATATTTTGACAAAATACTATTTTCTATATTTTACAGGTACACTTTTACTTGTTTGTACACCACAACAAGATCAAGATATTCTTTGGTCAATTAGTTCTGCACCATTTCCAAATCGTATTTATTTAGCTGAATCAACAACTGTTTTACCATTAGATGGTATTGTTTGGAGTATTGCTGAAATACGTGATAAACAGAAAACAACATTAAAATCATTATTACGTAGTGCACAAAAACCAAAAAAAGTAGCTTTACTAACAAATCAAGGTGCCCATATAATAGCTTTATTAAAGCCAGCTGATATTTTACAACAATTATTGGTAGCTTGTCATGGTCCACATCATGAATCTGTTAAAGAATTTTTCAAAGCACAAACAGAACGTGAAGCATGTGCAACTAGTTTAATATTAGCTTGTTCAGAAGGTTCACGTGGTACTGACGTTGCATTATGGGCAGCACAAGCATTTATGTTATATGGTGGTGAACCAAATTGTCAAATAAATCCATTAAGAAATATTCAAGGTGTTGGGATACAGCCATCAGCACCATTACAACCACCAGAAAGACATTCACCACAACAAATTTTAATGTCTACACCAATGATTGGCAGTAGAAATCCAAATAATTTTAATACATCATTTCAACAACAATCTAGTTTATTACAACATACTCAATATCCACCTAGTCCAAGTAAATGATTTTGTATAATTGTGAATTTTGTAATTAATAATAATTTTTTTTTATATAGTCTCTGGACAAATGAGTTTCTCACCACATCAACCAATTACAGAATTTTCAAATATAATATTTTCAGCTAAACATGATGGTTTATATTTATATATTGGTAGATTATTGAGGCCAATATGGAAAATTCGTTGTATTACAAATGATTTTTGTAGTACAATAACACAAAGTGATTGTACGATTATTTTAGAAGATTTATTAGCAATTAATCGATTTTTAAGTGAGAATTCTGTTAATGAAATGTCAGGTATATTTTTTTCTTTCCACAATCAAATAAATTATAAAGATTTACATATAAATTATATTTTATATAAAAAAGGTTTTATGCGTGCGTTATCAAATCAAACAAATTTAGCAAATGGTTTTGGTCAATTCTCAATGGTTAATCAAAGCACATCAAATTTAGCTGTTGAACAGCGTAGTGCATTAGAACAAGCACAAGCTGAAGAAAAGAAATCTTTAATGGCTCTCACATATTTTATAAGTTAGTAAATTTATTATATTTTTATTAATATAATTAACTGAATTATTTATTATAAACCTAATTTATTTCTATATGCACAGAACATACTTGCGAAGTTTTATCATTATGGAAAATATTATGTGAACATCAATTTCAAAATTTGATATGTTCATTGACAACAGAACAACAAAATATTTTATTATCTTGTACATATCGTGATTTAACATTATCCCGGCCTGATTCATGTGCAATTCTAATAGTTGCATTAATAAATTCATATTTAAATGATAATGCAAGTGTTAGTACAATATCGGGTAAATTACGTGAAATATGTCCAACATTATATCGTCACGAAGATGCTGTATCATTTAAGGCAACCGAAATTTTAATGTTATCAAAAAGTTGTTCAAATTTAGATGAAAAAGATGAACGTTTACGTGTCGCATTACAATTATGTAGAGATGCAGCACCAAATTTACCATTAACAAATATTTGTCAACAATTTACATTAGCTGGTTTTTATCAAGGTATTGTTGAATTGACAGCAACGTGTGCAGCTAAAATTGATCCCGAAGAATTTGCAATACATTTTTATAAAAATAATGAACCAGTTGAGGATCGTGAAGGTTTTGCAGCATTTGCAGCAAGGTAAACAAAAAAAAAATAGTTTGAATTTAATTTTTTTACATCATAAAATTTTCTTAATTTGTTTATAGAATGAATTGTTATAAGGAAGTGAAACAAATGCTCGATATTGTTTATCAGAATTTATGTAATGCTAATTCAAATACAGACTTTCAACAATCTTTAAATACAACAACAACTACAACAACTAGTTATGGTATAAATCCAGGCAAAGATGTAACAACACAAATAATGAAAATTGTTTCATTAATTTTACAAACTTCGGATCCATTATTACATGCTGTTGTATATGAATGGTTATTGGCACATGGTTTATTATCAGAACTATTAGGTTTAGTTGAACCATCATTAGGTGAATTCTTAAGGCGTTCGGTTATACGTAATCCAGAAAATTTACAATTAACTGATTTATTATGGAAATATTATGAGAAAAATGGTCAACATTCGGCAGCAGCTAAAATATTAGATAATTTAGCAACTATGCAAACAGATTCAATACCATTAACACAACGCATTGAATATTTAGCTAGAGCTGTAATGTGTATGCGTAATGATAGTGTTGGTTATTCACAGCAAAATGGTGTATTATTAAAGGATTTAGAAGATAAGGTTTGTATTTTTACAATATATATTTTAAAAAAATCAATTTAACGCATGTGATTTATTTTTTTTGTAGCTTGAAATTTCACGAGTTCAAAAAGTTATTTTGGATGCTGTTGATTCACTGGACAGTCATGATGCACGTGAAGCATCTATTCGTTTAAATTGTAATCTTTATGATATGACACAATTATATTCTGATTTTGCTGATCCATTTGAATTATGGGAATGTAAATTAACAATTTTAAATTGTTCACATTACAATGAACCATTACTGATTGAAACAGTTTGGTCACAAATATTAAATAAAGTTATTGATCAACCACGTCTAACGGCACAAGAAAAAACAACACGTTTATTATCTAAAGTTAAATTATTGGCAAATGAATTTGGTGAATCGGGACATTGTTTTCCATTGGCATTTTTAGTACGTGAACTTGAAATAAAATGTTGTCATTTAAAATTAAATGAAAGTACAATACCAGAAGCATTGATTAGTATGAAATTGGATATGGAATTATTAATTGATTATTATGGAAGGTAACAAATAAAATTCTAAATTCTAATAATTTTTGTTACATATGAAATAATTAAATGGTGATTTTCTATAGAATGCTTTCAATGAATGATCGTATTTGGGCAAATGAAGGTAATGAATGGCATTTGGTTAAAGCAGCAACAAAATTGGCATCATTGGTGGCATCTAGTTCGAATCAAATACCAATTAGAACTAAGTAATAATTTAATTCTTTTTATAATTAATTATATATTTTGTTATATTAATTTGTATTTGTTTGTTCATTTTAGAAGGCGAGTAATTGCGAAAGCACAAGATTTAATTTCGTCATGTTTAAATGTTTGTTATCAAAAACCTGAAACGGAATTATTAACACAAAATTTACGAGAAATTCAAAGTAGACTTCAAAGAATTTTATAATGGAAATTATTTTAAAAAAATTAAATATTTTTACAAATTTAGGCGCTTTTTCTAAAAACAAATAAATAATTCAATGTTTATTTTCAATTTAGTAATAAATCATAATATGTTAAGTTTATGGAGTATTTTTTTATATATTTTTATTCATATACATAAATATTTATTTAATCTATAACTCTGAAATATGCATTCTTTAAATTTTCGGAAAAGATATAAAAACTCAAATTTAATCACTAGATTAGATTATTTTACTTTAAACAAAAATCCAATCTATTTAAGAAAACATAATAAATCTAAAATTAGGAATTTTTATATTTACTCGAAAAAGAAGCTTTTATATTGAACAAAACTTGTGGTATTTCAATTCAGCTGCTGCTTCAATTTTCTCATGGTTTCAAATTGTTACCAGGAATAATTTCGAAATAAATAAGTTAGTTATACGTAGGAATGGCAATATTTCAAAATTTTATATTGTGTTGTTATTTTTGTACCAGTTTCTCTATCAGGAATATAATTTTTAATAATTTCCTTCGACGAAGCTTATAATTAATTTTTTGTAAGTAAACTTGTATTCAAAATATTTAAGTTGTTTGTTTAAATGTTATAAAAGTATAGTGTAACCAACGAAATCGATTAAGTTTTAAGTTTACCCAGTTTAACCTATACACAAATAGTTTATTTTATGTAGTAAAGCCTTTAGCAATTGCAAAAGTAAATATACAGTACTTTTTACACTTTAATATATATTATTTCCGAAGCTCTTCCTATTCGGCAATTAATATTTCTCGTATTAACAAAACTAATTTTCTTATCAAAACAAGAAAATTTACTATTTTCTACTTATTAACGTTATTAATGAAGTGGATTTGATTCTGTAATCTCAAGATGCATGAAAATCCCATAACGAGTCCCTAATAATTGTCTTACAAGTTCGACCGTAATCATTAAGGAAAAAACTGTTGTACTGGCATGGAGAAGGAAAGATTGGAATTGTTATATTAATTCTAAATCATCTTAATTTATAAAATTAGAATTATCAAAAATATATAGCCCTTTTCTATTGTACAGTTTTATGTAATATCACTTCACTAAATTTAACAATTCGGTGCCATTCTCTGATTATATTTTCTTTGTGTACCGTTTTAATATCATATATTATAAACAGAAGAAATTACATACTAAAAGTAGTAAAGAACTTAATAGAATTAGGAATTATCTGCCCATAGTTGGATGCATTATTAATATGTAAATAAAATAAACGAATCTAAAAATATCGCTAATACTAAATATACAATTATTTAATATAGGGAAGGCTAAACCCTATTCTAATAAAATAATCAAATAAATTAAACTAGCTCATCCTTAGCTACATATAAATTCGATAAAGAATGTCTGGGGAAAAATTCTGAAAACTTTTTCTAAAATTAAATTAATAGTAAAGAAAATATAAACATAAGTTTTAATCAAATTTTTATTCGATCGTCCTTAAAAAATATCATCATCATTTTATCATTAATCATCATAAAAATTAAATATACAAAAATTTATTTTCATATATTTATTTTTCTTCTGGTTTTGAGAAGACAAATGTTAATGCACATTTACCACAATAGTGACGATCTTCATGTGCAGCCATAAATACACCAGCACCACAATTTTCACCAGGGCATTCACGGCGTAAACGATGAATTTTACCATTCTCATCAACCTTTAAAAGAAAATAATTTTCATGTAAAAACTTTATATTGAAACTTACAAGAATTCTTCATTTCTAGATAATTCCGTCAATCTCTCGTAATAAATTTTATTTTTTTGATAGCGAAAGATCAACAAGACTCAAGAATTCCATTTCTTTTTAATTTAGAAACTGAATATTTTTCTGTACCTTGTAGTATTTAAGAACAGCTAACTTAACCTTCTTCCTCTTATGTTTAATTTTTTTTGGTGTTGAATAATTCTTCTTCTTACGTTTTTTGGCACCGCCTCGTAAACGTAATACCAAATGTAAAGTGGATTCTTTTTGTATATTATAATCAGATAATGTACGACCATCTTCTAATTGTTTACCAGCAAAAATTAAACGTTGTTGATCTGGTGGAATTCCTTCTTTGTCTTGGATCTTAGCTTTAACATTTTCAATAGTATCAGAGGGTTCGACCTCAAGAGTGATGGTCTTGCCCGTTAGGGTCTTAACGAAAATTTGCATGATTTCGTTGTCGCTCTTTTAAAATAACTAGAAATATAAATAAAATAGTATATAATTATAGCCATATTAAAAGAAATCATACAATTTTTGACTGTAAATAAAATTAACGAAATTATTAAAAACAAAATTTAATTTTTTTATACATAAAATTGATATTTTATTTAATATTTTTTTTAAAATACACAAAATTTTCTTATGCCTAAAAACTTAATTTCAATAATTTTAAACTAAAAGTACTGCATTTATAACACCATCATTTTCTGGATTATTTGTTACTTGAGCATATTTACCCCAAACAACTTTACCAGTTTGTGTTACTAAACCTAATTCAGAAATATTAACTTCAATTACGGTACCCTTAGTTATAACACCTAATGACGTAAACATTGGTGAACTTGGATTCTTTTTAACACCAATTATTGGTAAATGAAATGTTGCTTTTAATTCAGGATGTGTTACATGAGCTTTCTTAAATCTTAATGCCATTGGTCTAATAAATCTTTCAAATTTTGGTGGTTTCCTTGTAAAATTCTCACCAACAAATGTTACTTTTGTTACCATACGTTTCCATGCTTTACGTTTTGTTTTACCACTTTTCAATACTTTAAAAACTTCAGCATCAGATTGTGCTCGAACTTTTGGTATTGGTACATCCCATTTTCCAGCTTTTTCTTTTCGTTTCTGTTTAATCATATTTGACAGAACTTTTGCCGAAGATTGTATACCACGATCCAATAAATAATGTGGTACAGCACCATCTTCAACTTTGTCTTCTTGTTTTTTCACTTTTTTCTCTTCATGTGCTTTAATTTTCTTTTTGATTTGTATTTTCTCATTACGTCGTTCTTTATTGAACAGTTTAGCTTTTAGACCACGTAATTTTTGTGCTTTGCGGGCCCTTTCCTTTGGTAGACGTGCTTCCTTTTTACGTTTACGTTCTTCATAATCAAGACGTCGACCGAATAATTTTCGGTGACGGTCCATATATTCATTTTGTGGCATTTTTGTTGTGTATTTTCGTCAGTGTAAATAAAAATATACTATCGACCAGTTCTGAAATTAAAAAAAATATATGATCAATGACTCTCCTTTAGGCAGGAAGTTGTCTTAACATTTGGATGATTAACAAGTAATATGTATTCACAAACCATATTGGATAATTATCTATGTTTAAGACAACAACCTGCTTTACTCACCAAAAAAAAAACTAAGTACATAATATAAAAATGTGGCTATGAAACAATTTTTCTAGGTTAGAAAATTTTAGTGTAAGTAAAATGAAAATTTTTATAAGGTAAAAACATTTTTCTCTAACACCTGGAACTAAACAAATTTAATATTTTTAGAATTTAATTGTACTTGTAATTTTAAACACTATTATATCATCTATACACAGAAATGTCCATAATTTTACAGGACATGTGATATCTACAATTAAATTTTTCCGCGATAATTCCAACGAAAATCAAAATATATCTACAACATATTAGTGTACTAATATTTAATCTTTAATAATTTACTAAAAACTTCTATATTTAATTATTTTAAAGTATAATTTCAATTAATTTATTGCTGACAGAAAAAAACCCACCTTGATCGACACACCGCACGATGCGAAAGAAAGAAGATGGCGCAGCAACAGGAAACCAACAAATTTTTCGAAAATCGTAATTCAGCAAAAAGTATTGCCATTAAAAAAGAATTTAATCGATGAGATTGACATATCAAAAATATTTATCCCCGTTAAAAAATACTGACTAAAATTCTAAATGTATAGCGTGTATAGCACATACTAATTTCAAACTTGAACTAACAAATAGATATATTGATTTCCAGATTTTTCGAAAATTAGAAATTTTTAACAATAATTTATATATTATTGATTTCCAAAAATAAACTGCAATTAATTTCACTACTACTAATACATTTGCACCTGGGAATAAATTATACGCCGCATACTAAACTCAAAGTGACGTAAGAGACTCTATTATGTAAACTTCCACATACTAAAGCGGGTAGACTACATAGTACCAATCAGCGATCAATTCAGTCTCGAGTTTAGTAGCCAATTGACTGGTTGGTTAAAGTGTGGGCTATAGTTTTGATTCGTAAAGTTCAAATTTAATAAAGTTCAAATTTGACGTCTTCATATATTTGGTATGGGAAATCGATTGGGTGTAAACATAGGTCGAATCGGACCGAATCCATTCGAAAGAGTTTTGAACGATTATAATTTTGCGAATCCAAACTGAAGGAAATCTGAAGGATATATGAAATTCGACAGTTTAAAAAAAATATATATATATATACATATATAATTTATTCGATTGCATATATATAACTTGGCATAATATATTACGTTTCTAGAATTTAAAAAATACGTTCAATTATCTAATAATTTTTTTTTTTTTTTTTTTGATTAAAACTGGTCAAATTTGACCAACCATTAATTTTATTTTGATGAATCTTAAAACTACGTTACGATGGAATATGATGTCATATAAACATCATAATTTTTATGTTGATTTTGTTTATTATTAGGACTCATGTCCGGTCACGTGGTCTGTTCCTCTTTAATCGTCTTATCGAGTTCTCATTTATGAGATTTGCAGCCTCTTCATTGTCATGGTTGATCAATCTGGTACGATATCGCGTAATTTCCTCGTCAATTGTCTTTATTTTCAGGTCTCTATGAAGGTCAGAGTTTCTTACATACCATGGAGCGTCGATCATGTTTTGGATCACCTTGTTTTGGAATCTTTGGATTGATTCAATGTGACATCTGCTGGCACATCCCCAGAGCTGTACACCATACAACCAAATTGGTTTTAGGATTTGGTTGTATATAAGAATTTTGTTGTGAATTGTTAATTTTGATTTTCGTCCTATTAGCCAGTAAATTTTTCTATATTTTAAGTTTAGTTCGATTAATTTATTTTTTATATGGTCTTACCATTTCAGTTTCTCGTCGAGGGTCAGGCCTAGATATTTAACCGTGGATCCATACGGAACCGTGTCTCCGTTCATTTTTAGTACGTTATTATTAGTTATTTTCCTGTATGTGAAGTTAATGTGTGATGATTTTGTTGCGTTTATTTTAATGTTCCATTTGTTTGTCCATTCATATATATCATTGTTCGCTAATTGTAGTTTATTTGTGGCTCCTTGCAGGTTATTATCGATAGCTAGCATTGCTGTGTCATCTGCAAAGGTTCCGGTCAGGATGTCATTTTGCACTGGTAGGTCACTGGTGAATAGTATATATAACGTTGGTCCGAGTATACTCCCTTGTGGAACTCCTGCTCTGATTTCCGTGAGATCCGAAAATTCATTATCTTGTTTAATTCTAAAGAATCTATTTTCCAAGTAAGACGTCAAGAATTCAACATGTTGTGTTGGTAATATTTTTTTTAATTTATGAATCTGTCCTTCATGCCACACTTTGTCGAATGTCTGTGCAATGTCAATAAAAATGGCTGAGCATATTTTTTTTCATCAAACGAATCCTCTATTGCGTTAGTGATGCGATGAATTTGGTCAATTGTTGAATGTTTCTGTCTGAAGCCGAACTGGTGACTGGGAATCAGAAGTTTGTTATCTATTATGGGTTTTAGTTTGTTTAGGAATAGTCTTTCTGTTAGTTTTGAAATCACTGGTAGTAATGATATAGGTCGGTATGATTTAACGTCGTTTGGTGGTTTTCCAGGTTTCTGTATCATTACTACCTCCGCCACTTTCCAGATGTCAGGAAAATGTTTTAGTCTGAACGACGCATTTATCACATTAGTTAACATAATTATAGCTTTTTTAGGTAAATTGTTTAGGATTTCCGGTGTGATGAGGTCATATCCAGGGGCTTTCCTTTTGTTGAATATTTTCTTTATCGTATTCATTACTTCGCGGGGAGTCGGTATGTCTAGTGATGTTGTTGTTAAATGATCTTCTAGAGGAATGGTTGTAGAATTGTCGTTTGGTTGAAAAACTTCGGCCAGATGTTCTGCAAAAGCTTTAGCTTTTTCCTGGCTGTCTCGGGCCCAATTACCATCTTTGTTTTTAACTGGAGGGTTGTGTGCTATTGGCTTGTTTATATATTTTGTTGCTTTCCACAGCGAGTAGTCTGTTCTTTCGGTGGGCGTCAAGTTTTCCAGATAAGTACACATGTTTATATCTTTAAATTTAATTATTTCTCTTTTCAGTTGCTGCGTCTTTCTATTCAGATTATTTTTGTCCTCTGGATCTACGTCTTGCTCTGCGCTTTTCCATCACAAGCTCCTTGATATTGGTGGGGTAGTTAATAGTTTTGTTCCTGACAGGTGTTATTTTGGTGTTTTTCCAAGCTGCGTTCTGGATGCTATTCGTGAGTTTTTCTGCTTCGTCTTCTAGTTGAGTCTTAGTTTGTATTTTGGTTTTCAGGTCTATCATATTCTCTAGGTCGATTTTAAAGCTTTCCCAATCGGTGGTGGAGTTTGTAAGTACTGGATTTACTTTTCTAGTCGCTAGTTTGTCACTGATGTTAAGTATTACGGCGGAGTGATCTGAGCTTAAGTCAATGTTGTCTTCAATATGAATGTAGTTGTTGGAAATCTTTTTGGTTACAAAGAAATCGAGGAGGTCTGGTAACTTGTTGCAGTCTGTGGGCCAATATGTAGGCATACCTGTAGAATGGCTATTGCAGCCTAGATGTGTCAGTGCAGCTTTAAGTTCTCTACCTTTCGTAGTGGTAAGTCTGGAACCCCAGTCCGTATGCTTTGCATTGAAGTCGCCAACCATCACGAATCTGTCTCCTAATTTATTGATGATGTCTATATATTCTTGTCTTTTTAGGTTATGTTTAGGTGGAAAATAACATGCTCCAACCGTCAATTTCTGGTTGCCTGTGTAGACTACAACAGTTGTCAGTTGAACTTCTTCTTTTTTTAAATCATGGTCAAGATAATGGTGAATATTTTCTTTGATAATTATTGCACTTCCTCCTCTTGCTTGATTGTCCGGATGATTTGTTAGGTATGTTTTATATCCTTTAATTGCGATGAACATTTGGTTAGTTAAATGTGTTTCTGATAGAAGACACGCGTCAATTTTTTGAGTATTGAGAAAGATTTCTAATTCTCTTGTCTTGTTTTTTACTCCATTCGCGTTCCAAGTTGCTATTTTAAAAGAGTTCTGGGTCATAATTGTATTTTTTAAGCTTGTGTACTAGGATTGTTTAACTCCAGATTGTCTAGTCTAATTGATAGATTTCTTACTATTGTGTAAATGTCTGTTAGTAGTGAAGATGTATCTTTTGCGTTTATTGCCGTGTCTGTATTGTTTGGTGAATTGTTTTTTAACCTATCTGCGTATGAAGTTGTAATCGTTTTTTGCTGACTGTGTTCTGTGTTAAGATTTCTATGGTTGTATGTGTTGTTGTTTATTTTGTTGTTTCGTCTTTTTTGAAGCTCTTTAGCTATCACACATCCCCTGTAATTTGCGGGAGGTGCTTCTGCACAATTGGAGCATATGGCTGGTAAATCACTACTTTTTTGGCAACTAATTGTGAGGTGATTACCAGCACATTTGACGCAGCGAGGGTTTCTCTGGCAATATTTCGTTGTATGTCCATAACTCTGGCAACGTTTACATTGTGGGATTTGCTTATTTGTTCGTAGTGCTTCTATTTTAACTTTCATGTGGTGCAAGTATTTGATGTCGTAAATTTTTTGGATATCCTCTGTGTGGTCAAAAGTTAGCCTAAACAAAGGTAGTTTGGTGGTGAAGTCAACTCCGTTTACTTTTTTTTTAATTATTTTGTTTTCGACGTCAATTATTTTGTTTTTTTCTGTCAATTCGTTTTTAATTAGCTCTGAGTCGCATGATGGATGCAGATATCTTGCCATAACTTTGATAGGTCTAGATTGCTTATTTTCAAAAGAGTGCCACTCTAATTGGTGGTCATTAGCTAGTTTAGTTAGTAGTCTATAGTCTGTTTCGGTGTTTACATTTATTTTTAGCTGGTTATTGTTTAGCATTTTGGCGTCAAAATTTACGTTTTTTGTCTTTAGATCTTTTGAAATTTCGTTGTAGTCTTTTAGATTACTGAAGATAACAGGGGGTGGTTTGAGGATTCGGGCTTGTCTGGTTTTGGTGTCTTGCTTCTGGATAATTTTAACTATTTTGTCACTGGTGGTTATAGTTGGTATGTCTGGGAAGTCGTTCACATGCAGGTTTTCCAATTGTTCTGTTGTATCCAAAAGCTGGAATTGGTTGTTAGGTAGGGATTCTTTGTTCGGTTGAGATAATACTTTATTTTTATTTTCAGGTTTCTTTGTGGTAAGCTGTCGGGGTACTGGTGAACCATTTATAGATTTTTCGCTGCTCTGCAAAGAGGAACTTCCTTTCCTCCCTTTTCTTCTTAAATTTGGTATTATCCATTCTGTTTCCGCAGTTATTTCAATATTTTTGGATGTATCTGTTACAGGTGGCATTGTCATTTCGGTTTCCTTATTTTGAATTGCTAAAATTATGTTTTTTAGTTCACTGATTTCCTTTTTTGCATCGTCCAGATCTTTTTCTAAGCGTTTTATTACTAAATCTCTTTGTTCTAATTTAATTTGTTTTATTCGTTCAAGTTCGTTTTCTAGTTTAAATATTTTGGCTTTATCTTCGTCTGATTTACTCTGTTTCTTTCCTTTTGGTGAGCCTTCTTCAAGAGACCTTTTTTTCCTTTTCGGATTTTGTCCATGTTGCTCCAAGTCTTGAGAGACAACTACTGATTGCAGTTGTGGACTGCTGTTGTATAACAGGTTTGTAGCTGGTCTGTGGTGAATGTTAAGCTCACAATTGTTGAGTTCATCTGTTGTTGAGTTTAGGTTTATTAACGATTGGCTTTTTGGTGGCGATCGTCCGATTAATCTACTTCTATTAAAGGGGTTAGAGGTAGGTAGTTTCGTGTGTACAGTAGCTTTGTCTAACACTATGGCCTGTGACTCCACCATGAGTGCAGAGGGATTTTCCCCGATATTATTATCCACTGGCGACTTAGCAAATTCCATTTCGGAAAGAGCCAAGCCCTCGCCGCTAGCCGTGGATTCTAGCGACACTTTGGCAGATATCCCTGCCGAGTTTGGTTTCTGTGTTGTACTAATCATTTTGAAAATTTTGACTGTATTTAACCTACTACCAGGAAATTTTACTGCCGTCCCTCTGGGAAACAGACGCAGACCAGGGAGCCACCCACTCTGGGTCAGACGCTTCTGGATTTGGGCGCATTCATTGCTTGGCCTGAAATCATATCAGTTGCCCAGTGGTCACCACGTGGAGGTGCAATGAATACTTGGTGGCAACTGGCACAGTTGCGGCGCTGTCGTCTACACACCCACGACCACTAAATAATTCGAATTAGAAAAATTATTCGATAATTTTAATGAGATAATTTCTTTGGAAATATTATGATTGCAGCAATAGCAGCCGTTAGATTTGATTAGGTCTTTCGTTTGGATGAGTGCATCACCTGTACCTGTACTTACAACTAATTTATTCCTATATTTGATAAATTACATATAGGAATATATTTGATAAAAATACATTTTTTTTATTCTTTACCTTTCAAATATTTCAACTTGAACAATATAAACTATATAAAATATACTGAAAAAACAATGATTTACAGAAAAAAAGCAACCCTGCTCAGGTATGTTCGATTTAAGGTTGTTTTACATATCCGCTGATTTTAGTCTGCGCCGAGATTTTTTGGATTTCAACCAATCAAAACAAAGATCTGCGCCGATTTTTCGGCGCGGGGAAGAGTTGAACCACGTTTATCTTTTCCGGCGCGGCGGACACGCATACAAACAAATTCTATGTAAAGTTAGATTTTCAATTTTGACACATAAATTGTTTTTTGTTGAGTTTTTCATTGTGTGTGTAAACAGCTGAAGACAAAATGCGGCGTAAATGTAAATCGGCATGCGGAAAAATAAGTCTCCGACGAACAAAATTTGCCTGCCGCACACAAAAATCGGCGGATATGTAAAACAACCTTTATGCTTTTAATTATAGTAGATTCTGGTTGGATCAACTTAAAACAATTAATAAGGAATAATTATTTTACTATTTAAATATAATTAATAGCCCGAGCAGAATCAAATACGTACGCAGCCAATGTACGCAGCCAACATAAGAAAAAATATTTACCGAACACAATCAAAAGTAGTTTTGCTTCGAAAAACCTACCAATTTACACTAACAATATTTTTCTACCTGATATTAATGTGACATTTACCAGCGTACTTACGGAAAATAGCCCGAGCAGAATCAAATACGTACGCAGCCAATGTACGCAGCCAACATAAGAAAAAATATTTACCGAACACAATCAAAAGTAGTTTTGCTTCGAAAAACCTACCAATTTACACTAACAATATTTTTCTACCTGATATTAATGTGACATTTACCAGCGTACTTACGAAAAAAGTTAAAAGTTGGTTAACTTTTTTCTCGATTCTGCGACGAGGCTGCGTAGGCTGCGTTTGTTATATTCGATTTCATATATTTTCATACATTTTAACTTTTTTTTGCATTTCTTATGTAGGCTGCGTATGTATTCTGCGTTGATTCTGATCGGGCTAAAAAGTTAAAAGTTGGTTAACTTTTTTCTCGATTCTGCGACGAGGCTGCGTAGGCTGCGTTTGTTATAATCGGTTTCATATATTTTCATACATTTTAACTTTTTTTGGCATTTCTTATGTAGGCTGCGTTGATTCTGCTCGGGCTATAAATTGCGATGAAGAAACTTGCGAAAGATTTTAATTAGAACTCAGAGAGAAAGTTTTGTTATGTCAATTTGTCAAAAGGGAATTCGTTATCGTTACAATTCATATTGAATGAAATTTCTTTTGCTGTTAATTTTACTGTGACTATTCGGCTTGAAGGGTAAATTTTAAATGTCAAAAAATTGGCGGGAAACCTGTTTTTTTTTTCATTTTATTATATTTTGTTTTCATCGTTCTTGATTCTTGTGAAATTTAATAATTTTAAATTAAAATAATAATTATTATGAAAAGAAATCTACCAAAATGGATGCAAAAAAAGAATTCAGACAATAATTTACTGGAAAAAAATCGTCAACAAGAACAACAACCATCATCTGATGATATACCAACTAAAAGACGATTAACTAGAAGTAATTCGACAATATCAAAAGATGAGCCAAAAAAACCAAAATTGTATGAATGTCCATTCATAGAATTTAAAGGTATTATTAAATACTACACAACAACTATTGATATTGCTTGTGCATGTGATGATCTTTTAACATGGATAAATACACAACAAAAAGACCAATTGCTTTTGATATGGAATGGCCATTTAGTTTTCAAACTGGACCAGGAAAAAGCTCAGTTATACAATTATGTGCCGATGAAAATATTTGTTATGTATTTAGTATTGGTGTTTTGAAAAAATTACCATCTGCATTAATAGTATTACTATCGCATCCCAAAGTTTTATTACATGGTGTTAATATTAAAAATGATTTTCGTAAATTACAAAGAGACTTTCCAGAAACAAATTCCGATTTATTTATTAGTAAATGTTTGGATTTGGGTATAATGTGTAATGAAATTAAAAATACTAGTGGTCGTTGGAGTTTAGAACGTTTAGTTAATTATATTTGTGGTTTACAAATGAATAAAAGTAATAAAGTTAGAATGAGTAAATGGAATGTTATACCATTAGAATCGCATCAATTAATGTATGCGGCGATTGATGTTTATATTGGACAAGTTATTTATAGAAAATTGGAAAAAACACAGGATGATAAAACTATTGAAGATATTCAAAATGAAGTACTTCTCAGGAAATTTAATTTAGATTAATGTGTTTTGTCAATTTTATTTGTTTTTAAATGTTTTACAAATTTATTATAAGCTGATTTCAGAGAAATAGATTTTAAATTATTTTTTTATATGTTATTATTTCATTTATAAAAATGTTCCTATGATTGTTGGATTATGTGGATACTCTTTACTTTAAGATTACAGATTTTCTTTTAGATTATTAATTAGTATATAAAAAATTGTTGACCCCCTAAAGCTACTGAACTGAACTTTAGGACTAGGTAGACACATGAATAAAACCTGTGCACTATATTTCATTGAAATCGAATAATAATTACATGCTATAAAAGAAAACAAATAATAGTATATAATTCTTACTATATAATCTCTAAAACATATGAAATGTAATTTAGGCACGCATCCACTCAAGGTACGGACCGCAAATTACAAACACACATTTGAACACGAACCCAACTTGTCTACCAAATTTCGTAATTAAATACTCTAGAAGAGTGGAATGTGGAACACAACATTTTAAAATCACGGCAATCTAATATTAATTATGATAAATTCGATATACCATTATATATTTCTAATTCTAACATTTCAGTTTTTAAAAGCAGTCAATAACAGAATTGTTTTTCCTATATTTTTTTTCGAATAAACACGCTAATATAAATACGATATTATTAATAGCGTATTTATATTTAGTAGTCAAATTAAATAATTCAATTCTGAATATTACTAATTTATATTTGACAAGCGTGTAAGTTGAGGATTGTGATTTGGTTCCTAATTTTGCAAACATTACTACTATAGTCAGTCTGTAATCATTACTGTAAGTTGTAGTTTGTAGTATCACTAAATGTTTAAAAATTTATGAATTTATATACATATATGTGAGATTAATATAGTTGAATATAAATAAAAAGATTATTTATAGTTGAATATAAACATTAAGATTATTTATTTTAAATTAAGTTCTATAAAGTAAATTATTTATTATTAAGATTTACAGATTAATAAGTTTTCAAGTTTAACGCGTCTTCTTTCATCAGCGATCATACCTCAAACTAAACTCTACCACCAGCTACTTCCACGCCATCTACCGCTAAAATCTTAATTTTGCAATTCCCACACTCGTCCATCCTGACTGTCATCTGCCCCAGATGACATTTCTGCTGACCATTTCTTCATTTTATCCGCACTTGTTGATGTTCTTACAGGACCTTCATGTTCTCCTACTTTCTCCACCTCGTACCTGTCATTGTCTCCCACCATCACAACACGATATGGACCAAAATATTTAGCCTTAATTTTCAACCCTGATCCAAACTGTGTCCTTTCTACAGCCACCAAATCATCATACTCATATTTTACCGCCATTTTTCGATATCTGTCATAATTCTTTTTATTCTCCATTTGCATTTCAAAAATTTGTTGTTTAGCATATGCTCTACCGTCATCTCTCATATCTTGAAATAATTTTATGCTTTCTTCTTCCACTAATTTCATTATCTCAATGTCATTTTCAGTTTTCATCTTTACCCCTGTCAATAACTCAAACGGCGTCATCTTAATTGCACGATGATATGAACTGTTTATGAAATTTTGCAACCTTCCAACTCGCGTATACCATTTATTTGGTTGAGAAAGTGATAATTTACCTAGAACTGAAATAATTACCTGATGAACTCTTTCAACCTGACCATTTCCACGTGGTGTACCCGTAGTCACTAAATGCAAACTAATATTTTCTTTTTTGCATAGGTTATTAAATTTTTCAGATACAAAAGCACCACCTTTATCAGTAATTATTCTACGAGGAAATCCAAAACAATCAGTAAAAATTTCAAATTTTTTAATAGCTTCATCAGCAGTCAACGTTTTTGTTGGAAATATCCAAGTAAATTTGGTAAAACTATCTACTATTGTCATTAAATGTTTATAACTCTTACCAGTTGCTGTCATTGGTCCCAAAAAATCAATATGGATAGTATCCAATGGTACTTCTCCCTTCGGTATTGGACTTAATAATCCCTCTTCTTTACCTCTCTTCCGTTCTATCAAAATACATTTGACGCAATTTAATATACATTTCTCAATACATTGTTTCATATCAGACATAAAATATTTACTATTTAATATTTCAGCCATCTTTTTAAAATGAAAATGTCCTTTTTCATGAACTTCTCTCACAATACCATCTTTCATATTTTCAGGTACCACAAACAATGATATACCATCTACAATTTTCACCAACACATTATTTTCAATAGCAAAATCCTTATATGGACAAAATTTTAATATCTCTATTATAGCATTCAACTTTTCATCATCATTTTGTGCCATTCTTAATTTTCTAATCATTGTAACTTCTTCATCCTTTGTTGTGACATTCATTACAGCCGGACTCCTACTCAACGCGTCAACATGCTTCATCATTTTACCAGAACGATGTTCCACCACATAATCAAATTCTTCAAATAACATTGCCCATCTAGCAACTTTTGCGTTTATATCTGTTTTTTGCAATGTTTGCGTGAACGCTTTACAATCGGTCACCAATTTAAATGTTTGTCCAATCAAATATACTCTAAACTTCTTAACTGCTTCTACTACTGCTAATACTTCCAACATGTAACTTGAATATTTTTGTTCGGTTTCATTCGTTTTTTTACTCCAATAGTAAACTGGATGAAGTTGATTGTCTTCTGGTTGTATTTGCAAAAGTATTGCACCATAACCATATTTACTGGCATCAGTGTGTAACTCAGTTGTTGCACCATATCTGAAAATATATAAGACTGGACACTCACTCATAATCAATTTTAATTTGTTAAATGCTGCCTTTTGTGTGTCACCAAATTCAAATTTTATATCATCCTTCAATAAATCAGATAACGGGCGCGCAATCAAAGCAAAATCCCGTATAAATTTCCTCACATAACCAGCTAAACCAAGGAATGATTGTAATTTTTGTATATTGTTCGGCTCTGGGTAATTTAATATGGCTGCTGTTTTAGCTTCAGATGGACAAATTTTACCATCCTCAATGATGTGACCCAAATATTCAATTTTCCGTTGTAAAAATTGACATTTCTTCCAATTAATTTTTAAACCACTTTCAGCTGCAACTCGTAAAATATGTTTTAACCTCGTTAAACCCATTTCAATAGTTTTAGATGGAATCACTAAATCATCAATATACACAATTACCATAGCTTCATTGATTTCTTTCCTAAAAACATGATTAATAAACCTTTGGAAAACACTGGATGAATTACAAAGACCAAACGGCACCTTCGTGAATTCGTAACAACCATTTGGTGTGACAAAAGCGGTATACTTGCGACTGTTTTGCTCTACATCAACATGGAAAAATCCATTCACCAAATCAAGCGTAGTAAAATAAACAGCATTTTGTAGTTTGTCAATTTGATCTTCGATTCGCGGAAGTGGATACCTGTCTTTTAGTATTTTCTTATTTAGCTTTCGATAATCAACGCATAATCGCTTTTTACCATCTTTTTTATCAACTAATACTACAGGACTAGAATAATCGGAAGTACTTACTTTGATAATACCATGATTTAACCATTCTTCGATTTGATTTTCAACAATTTTATGCTCATTTAATGGTAATCGTCGTGCTGCCATCTGAACCGGTTCTTCATCAGTTACAACTATCTTCATTTTTACTATAGTTTCTTTGATATCTTTTGGTTCATAATTCAAAATTTCGGTTACTATTTCGCTTTTAATACCTTGATCATCCACATTAATATTTTCTACAACATCATCTCTTAAATTCGGTTCAATGTAATTAGCAACAGCTAAAAAACATGATTTTCTTTCACCCATTTCGTCAAAACGTTTTTTTATTTGAATAGCTTCCTTACTTATTACAATATTAGCCTGTTCTAAAATGTTTATACCTACTATAACATCAGGTGCCATAACCTCATTTGCAATAACATGTATTTCAACATCTTTAAAAATACTATTATCAATATTTACTGTAGCTTCAAATTTTCCCTTAGTCATTACCTCAGTTCCAATACCAGCAATAGATGTCGTTGATTCACTTTTAAAACTATTTGGATTAATAATATTGATAAATTTTTCTTTGATTAGTGTTATTTCAGCACCTGTGTCAATAAGAGCTAACAAACTACAATCGTTTATTTTAATTTCTTTATGCATATAATTTTTCTTTATTATATGAACATTATGAACATTTTGGTTAATATTAACTTTTTTTGGACATTCTGTACTTTTATGTCCAAATATGTTACATTTAAAACATTTTGGCCCTTTGGCTACATCTGGACAATTTCTGTTATAATGGCCATATTGACCACAGTTAAAACAATTTAATATTTTACTTTTTTCATTATCCCTTTGGTACATTTTTTTTTCAATTTTCTTTTCGTCTTTCTTGAAATCATTTTGTCGTTTCTTCTTATCTATTTCATAACGTAATTTTAAATTTTCATACACTAGAAATTTTTCTTTTAATTCTTTAATAGTTTTAGCGCCTTCAAGTACAATCTTGTCAGGAGAATCATCAACAATTCCATCAACAATATATCGAATTAATGATGACGTATCTAAATTTATTTGCATAGCAATATTATGCATCTCATAATAATATTCTTTGCACGTTTCATTTAAACGTTTTAATCTTTTTTGTAATTTATAATGTACTGCCGCACTATTCACTTCATCATTAAATTCGTCTAGCAACAAATTTTTTAATTGCTTCCATGATTTCAAATTTCTTACAGTCCGTATAAATTTTAAAGCAGGTCCTTTCAACATTCTTTTTGAATAAATCAGCTTTTCCATATCACTCCAATTTGCCATTTTCGCAAAATCTTCATAGTCCATTATCCATCTTTCAATCGAAATATTTTGATCACCACTAAACATTTCCATAGAATTTTCCAAATCACAAAATTTTATTACTTCCTTGTCTTTCCGTGTATCATGTAAATTTCTTTCTGTAGTTTCAGAATACTCTACACTTTCATTTAAATCTACTTCATCAGGACTATTTTCTTTGGATTTGTTTACATCAATTTCTTCATCTGTCATTTCATCTTCACTGTCACTAACGTTAGTTTTTCTGGACCTATTATCTTTTTGTGATGCATCATCTTTAGCATTTATCATCTTATTATTTTTTTGCCGTACTTTTTTCTGAACTATCCCTTCTTGTCGCTCCTCGTTTTGTAGTTTTTGTTGTAGCTGCTTAATCTGCTTTTGAAGTTCTGCAGTTTTGATTTTTTCAGCTACCAACATTTTTTTGTTATTTTCTTCTTCTTCATTTCTCATTAATTTTAACAAGCGATTTTGCAGCGCGTCTTTATTTCCTCTTATACTTTCGCCCTTCTCCTTCAATTTTTGCTTCAACTCAACTACCGACCATCTTTTAACATCTTCTTGAGAATTTTCGTTCTCCATCTTTTTTTTTTTTTTTTTTGACTTAATTTCTTTATTTCGGCTGAGCCCCCATGTGAGATTAATATAGTTGAATATAAATAAAAAGATTATTTATAGTTGAATATAAACATTAAGATTATTTATTTTAAATTAAGTTCTATAAAGTAAATTATTTATTATTAAGATTTACAGATTAATAAGTTTTCAAGTTTAACGCGTCTTCTTTCATCAGCGATCATACCTCAAACTAAACTCTACCACCAGCTACTTCCACGCCATCTACCGCTAAAATCTTAATTTTGCAATTCCCACATATATATATGTATATTTATTTGACCGGAACGAATTGGATGAATACATAATAAAAGTTCTGGGAATTAAATTTTGAGTGTTTAGACAACAGCAACAATAAAATTACTAAGATTTATGTAGAAATTAATTGAATATTGTAACTGAACTATCTAAAAATTAAATTAATACGCGAATAGCGAATATCTATTTATCGCTTAGTTTTACTAATAAATTCAAATTCCAGTTTTTAGCTATTTCATTTGTTTATGTAAATAACAAATATTAAATTTATTGTTTATATCACTTTATATATAATAAAATATGAATTTAACATTTAACCTTTATATATAGAAACGTTTTACTAAATGTATTTGAACTCTTTATGTAATACTTTCATAAAACATATAGATTCCATTCCACCATAAATCTAGTAGAAGTGTAACTAGAATATGAAGTCAATTTTGGTAAAGTATATTACGAGTAGTAAGATTAGATTAACTTACGAGTGTGTTACATTGGACTTGACCTTGAGA
Organism: Rhamphomyia laevipes; assembly: GCA_963920725.1. Classification (NCBI taxonomy): domain Eukaryota; kingdom Metazoa; phylum Arthropoda; class Insecta; order Diptera; family Empididae; genus Rhamphomyia; species Rhamphomyia laevipes. Next base: position 39,648,916 of record OY987258.1, on the reverse strand, counting down.
AAATGGAATTGACTAAACCTTTTTTTTTCACTGATTGAAACTTTTTTCACACAGTCACACATGTTCATTCAAACTTCATGCTGATGCCCGTAGAGTTTAAAATATGGGATCGGTACCTTCAATGGGCCCATGCTACAGTTTATGTGAAGGACTGTGCTTATTTGCTCTACCGAAAAATTAAAAATATAAACATATATATATCTCAGATTTAGATGAAGATTGGTATACAGATTGGTTTCATGATTGAGCACGTATTTAACCACGTAGAGGTTAGTAGGTTCAGGTGGTTCATGCTAAAATGTTCCATTAATATTTCATATGCTCTAGAAGGGGGGTGTATAGTAATTATCATTTGATTTCATTTAAATTTACCACACATGATAGTTTCTTTATGAAGTTAGGTAATTTTGAAGTCGGTAGTAATTCAGTGGGGTCACATTAAAATCTCCAATAATATTTTATAAGTTCAATGCTCTACGCTATATCTACATTATACAGTAATTGTTATCACTTCCAATGGAATTTCACACAGAACTTGACTTTGTTATCTAGTTAGAGTTAGTGTTTTTACAATTTGGGTAGCTTCAGTGGATTCATGGGAAACTAATATATGAGCAGTTTTGTTTCCGAAGAATATTTGATAATTAGACAATGCAATTATTACCCTGTAATGAAATTTAGTACACAGGTTTGACGTTCGATTCGTGATCTAAGTTTTGTATCCTTTTCCTAATAATAATTGCCAAAGAAATATGTATACGATAAAAAAGTATGAATAAGTAATAATTCTAAATGGTTTTTCATGAGTTTGGTTTCTATTATCATCAAATCGTAGGCGGCAAAAAGCAAGTATTATTATTAGAAATATAATTTTATTCTTATCAAATTCCAAATTAGTTTTTCTGTCTAAATTTTTGAAACAAAATAAATATCGAAACTTCTACTTATAATGCATACAATAATAAAAATAATTAAATTCTATCAAAGAAAACTATTTAAAATCATAATGATTTTATATTTATGCTCGCAAGAAAATTGGGAATACCCGAAATGTAAACGTTAGCTAAATATTGGATACGTGTGTATCCACAAAAAACCGGAATTATCTCATATCAAATAATTGAAATTAAATATATTTATAATAAAAAGATGTGATGTCAACATATAAAATAGTTCCCTTTTATTAAAATTCCCTTTTCACGAATATTAATGTTTAATTTTGATATAATAATATATTTTTTTAATATTCCAGTTAAAATATATTGGTTTTATTTAAATTTAATTAAATATATAAATAATTTTTACTTTAATAAAATTATATTATTTCAAAATGATTTATTTAATTTATAAAATCTGCAAGCAAAATTAAATATCGTTAAGATTTTGGTAGTAAATGTTTCTTAAAATAAACTATTTTTTTTTTTTGGGAAATTTAAATAACAGATATGTCTCATCATTGGCTAATGGCGAAACAATAAAAACAATGATGAAATTAAATGATACAATCATACGAGTTAAATCGAATAAATAAGTGCCAAGAATAAAATATAAAATCATTAATGTCTTATATATTGTCGCAGTTGGACGTAAAATCAAGAAGTCATAGATTTTTTTATAGTTGAAAGTAAACATTTTTAAAGAATTTTTTAGTAATTTTGAGAAATATTGGTCACATTTGATTGATTTCGCCTACACTAATGTATTAATGATTTATCGCAAAATTTGGTAATGACGTCAAGAAGGTCGTATGGAATTATATATTTAGTCTATCTAGAATCTCGTTTATCGGTGTCGCAATATATTTTATCAGATATTTGACTTGTTTACGTTAATTCTACAAAAAAATAGTTTAATTTTTTTTTAAGTAAACAAGCAGATAAGAATATTATAAAGTTGGTAAGCAAGTTGTAGAAGATAAATATTGTATTTTTAATTTTATCCACCATGATGAAAACAAATATTTTATTTTTTAATTAGATATCACTACAATGACGACTATTGAATCAAAAGATTTGAAAGATTTGAATTCAAAATTTAACAATCTATTGGAAATAATTCAATTCAATCCAACTAAACTATTCGCCAAAGAACAAGAAATATTTAATTTTGATATAGATAATTTGTCATCAACTTTATTTGAAATAAATATTTATGGTCATGAACTTCAAAACAATCCCACCGAAGATATTGATAATGAAAATATAATCCAAGGTTTAAAAAGATCATACCCGCAATGGTTTAGTGGGAAAAATTGTTGTACTGGTTTAACAAATCAAAATTTTCATGATTCTCATCAAGACATTGGAATCTATCTAAATAAATCATGTTTAATTGGTGAAAATATTTATCCTTTAGATAAATCAGTTTTACCACCAGCAGGACCACATCAAAATGAAATCTATCCAAACCAATATGATTTTATTGACCGTACTACACTAGGTCTAATGTGGGCAAATATCAAAATGAATATCAGAGAATTATTAAAAGTGAATATTGATAATCATGAATCTGCACATAATGCATTTGCAAAATATATTAAATCTAAAATATGTATTTATGCACCACCATTTAGTGGTAAAACATCTGTTGTTACAGATTTACGTAATCATGGTATACCAGCTACTGAAACTGATATTGCACCGACATTTAATCAATTATATTTAGATGTTGTACTTTTTACAAATAATCCAAAATATTTACGAAATGCTGAAATAAAAATTGCATTAATACCAACATTTTGTGAATTTTCTAGAAGACTTGGATGTAGGAAATTAAAAAATGATAAAAATATTTATTTAAAAATAATTAAAACAATACCGAATACTACAAAGATAATTTTCAGTGATAATTATATTGGTCAATTAATATGTTTGACAAAATGTGATGGACAGCAAAGGGCTAAACTTATTATTAAAAATGATAATAAAATAGTTGGCAAGGACTGGTATTTTAGTAAAGATAATGAAATAAAACATGAAATATTTAAATAATTTGATTTCATATTATATAATTTATAAATATTTTTGGTATAGGTTAAATTTTTTTATGTAGAAATAGAGAAATTTATTATTCAAATAATATGTTGTAATCTTTGTAATGTTGGTATATCTTTGTTGTTATGGTTTTATAAAATAATCAATAAAATTTTTAGTAATTCCTCTATTATAATAAAAACTAGTGCTTATTTTTATGAGACTTCAGGCAATTGACATTACTAATTATAAAATATTTTAGAACCAACGCGATTAGAAATCTGTTTAACACGGTTTTCCTTTATTCCTGTTATTACATATTTTCTACCATTATTACGACTACGAGTAGTTAGAAGCGTTGTTTCTGGGCGTTTCAGATGTCGGGCAATCCAAAAATTCAATAAAAAAATGTCCGGCATGTGCCCAGCAACATCTCCTAGAACCACTAGTCAGATTTGAATGAAATTTGGCACAAAGGTCATCCTGATACAAGAGCAGATCGATACTTTCAGTGTGGCCATTTTAGAATTTCTCGTTTATATGGAGATCCGCGGTTTCTTGCTCTACATAAAAAATGAATATCTCAGATTTGGATGAAATTTTGTACATAGGTGTGTATCATAATTGTGTACAAGCATAGCTTCATTGGGTTTCATACTAAAATTTTCGATTAAAATTTCATACATTCTAGCTAGAGCATATAGTAATTATTATCTCTAATTTATCTTAAACACATGATAGTTTTCTTATGTACCTACCTTTACTTGATGTCTGTAAAATTTAAAGTTGGTATTATTATTATTATATATCACACACAGGTTGATTTAGTTATCTAGCTGTTTCTGAAATTTGTAGTCGGTAGGTTTAGTTTAGTGGGTTCATGGGAAACCAATAATGAGGAGCTATAGGTTATTTTTGCGATCTAGTTGGTGCTCCTGAAAAAAAGTCTGTACCATTTTAGAAGGTTCTTGTTTTATATAATTACGTATTTTATAGCATGTTATGGTTATCCGATTTCAATCAAATTTGGTGCACAGGTTGGATACGTGATTACACAAGTGTCGACAGTTTTAGTGGACCCCTATCAAAATTTCGAATTCCATAAAATACATTGTAGGTGTCCTACAATTAAGTTCTGTTTGTAACAAAATACTGTTTCACATAAATTACTGTTAAACATAACTATGAGTTATCTGCTAAGGTACCACTAATTAGGACCTTTTTTATATGGCATTATATCTTTAATTTTCAATTATAATCGCTTAAAATATATATTTTGGGTTAATGTCTTACAAGAAGTTGTGTAATTTTTAATCTAATTATTCAACAAACTGTAAGGTGCAACAATTGTATTGTAGAATTGTTTTAATTTCCTTGTTCCTTGTATTTTATTTGGCAAGATATTTCTTTACACTAATTATACTAAACTAAACTAGTATAATTAACGAATTTATTAAATTAATAAGCTAAATCTTACTTACGACACACTATTAATTTTAAACGAACATTTATAATGTTTGTTTAATTGCTTTTATAATCAATCTTATAAATTCTTTAGCAGATATCTTTCCATATTAAATGATGTACAAATGCTGTAAACTCAAATTTTGCTATTACTCATAGGAAATTCATATGAATCAATATAAATTTTGTAATAAAAAAACCAATATTTTTATATCTTAATATTTAAAAAATCAATTTATTTAATATTAAATAAGGAAAAATCAGTAAAGAAATAATAAGATTCATTTTTTTTTTTGACTTACATGACTGCTATTATTATTTTCTAAATTATTTTATTCATTTATTTATATTTTAAATATACATACGAACAATAGAAGATACTGATTCAAAATCCAAATAACAATTTACCCTATATAAAAGAAACAGTAGAATTTTCATTTTTTAATTTTTTTTTTTTTTTTGTTCAACCAATTTGTTTTCTGAAATTCTTTTACGTACTGTGAAATTATAGAAAATATAAATCAAATCTATTTCAATGTTTTGTGCTTTTTCTATAAATATAAATCCTTAACGACGACGTCCTCTATGTTCTCTATCACGATCATTTCGATCATTACGATCATTTCGTTCACTACGATCATTTCTTTCATTACGATCATTCCTTTCATTACGATCAGTTCGTTCATTACGATCAGTTCGTTCACTACGATCAGGTCGTTCATTACGCTCACTACGATCCCTTGATCGTGATCGCCGCCTAGAATGATGACTTCGGCTACGACTGCGACTTTTGCTACGTGATTTTGATCGTCTACTTGTTGAACCTGCTTTATTATTTGCTGCTGCATCATCTTTCTTCTTACGTTCACGACTCCTAGACCGATGAACACGTGATCGTCTATCTAATTCCCTACCACCAACATGATAATTACGTCCTGGACTTCTGTAATGACCAGTTTTACGTAAATCAGATTTACGTGGTCCAGCTGTTTTTTCCAATTCTGTTAATTTTTCACGTATCTCCATAAAACCCAAATGCAATTTACCACCAAAATGATCAGCTAAACGTATATCATTATCATGTATACCCAAATATGCTGAACATACTTCACAAACACGTAATTTTTGTTGTTGGTATGTTGAAGCTGGCATTGATGAACGATATTCATGTTCAGCTTTAATTTTTTTTGCACGTAATTCATCAATTTCTGTCATTAATTTCATTGATTCTTCAACTTGTCCAGCTTCACCTAAAGCTTCAGCTTTAGCTAATTTCTTACCAATTTCTTCAGCTAATGCATGTACAGCATTAGCTTTTTCTGCAACTTCTGCGGTTAATTCTTCTTGGGTTTCAGCTAAACGTTTTTTAGCAGAATCTGTACGTCGATCACAATCAGCAATGAAAGCTTGTAAATGTTCCATAGCCTGAAAAATAAAATAAAAAAAATAATTAAAAATAAATTTTAAAAATTTAACAATTACAAATATAATATTTTAATAATTACATCAATATCATAGTAATAATCCTTTGATTTTTGGGCAGTTTCAAAATCAGCTCTCAATGCAAGATCATGTAATTTTGGACATTCACCTAAATCCATTCGCTGTTATATATGCAATGATGAATAAGAAGCCGTAAATATAGAAAAAAAATTACACTTAATGATTATTTATTGTTAATATAAAATCATGTAATTATATAGATATTTTTTGTAATTTGGTTTTCAATCAATTTTGTACTATTTTTTTATTATTATTATTATAAAATTCTTTTAATATTTACCAAAAAATTTATAATTTAAAAAAATAATTTTAACAATTTTTTTTTTATTTGTAGTTTCCTGTAGAAAAATAAAAATTCAATCAACAAAACATATTTTTGAAACCACATTCATTCATATTCAATTATACTCCGTAACATTATTAAATATTAAAATATATTCGTAATATTTTTGTAAGCAATTTTTATTTTTGTACAAAATTAACCTATGATAAAATAATTTTATGTACGACACCATTAAAAACATCTTAAAAGTTATAATCGGTAAAGATTTCTGAAATTGTTTATGTTACTATTTAATTGGTTGTTATTGACAAATTTTATTATATTTAGTAATACTCTTTCCCGCGCATTTAAATACGTCAATAAACTAAATTTTATTATCTATTTATTGTGTTTGAATATATCTATTACAAAAAGCTAAGAAAAGCCGCGAAAACTAAATAATCCCACTCAATACAACGGACCATTTTCGAGTGGTGTTATTTTAACACATTATACTATTTTTTATATTTAAACAATCTTGTAATTTTCTATTTTAAGATGAGCTGCAATAGCACCTAATTTGACGAAATAACTATTCCGAGGAGTCTGTTATCTTTTTTTTTTTTTGTAAATTGCTTTGCAAGTCTTTCTTTCAAAACCAATTGATTTTTCAATTTCTGTTCAGGAGACTGTCAACGGAGTGTACTAACCAAAAAATATAAGTGGACATTTACGGTGTGAAATAACGATTTACTAAAAACGAATATAATACCGGATAAACAGAGCACAAATATAAGGGATTTCTTATAATTTTAATTATAAGACTAGAATCAAATTGCATAATTTTAGGCGCACTAAATGATTCGTTTACTTAGCAATCTAATTATTAAGTGCATATTTTAGTTTCTTGGATGGTTTTAATAAAATAATAAATTATTAAATTTAACATCACTCAATCATTGCAATTAACGGACAGCTATACTGTTTAGCTATTAGGGTATGGATGGAATCACATATAGTTCATATTTATTATGTGAAATAGAAATCACGAATGGAATGGTTTAGTTTTTTTAAAAACTTTTAGTAAACATAAGGACTTACACCTGCTAAGAGGAGGACGAACTACTGGAACATCTTCTGTGCAACTACACCTCCCAGTGCAGTAGAATACTGAAGCGCTTGGAATGTTATTTTATGACAAATCCGTGGAAGGTCGTTTGATTTTGATTTTATTCATAAGAGAATTAGGATGGCTCGATGTGTTGGCGACTATAGAATTACAAATTACAACCGACCAAAATGGTCTGAGTACGTGATAGCCTTTGACAACTCTCCACTCACACAAACCATAATCAAATTGAAAAATTAACAGCTGAATATTAAACATTTGAATTTTTCTTAAACCGAAAACAACTAAGAACCTTTAAAATGATAGTGCAGTCCGGAATACTATAAAATAACAGATTTTTATATTTTATTAGGAAATGTGGAAATAATATTGTATTTCAAATTTGCGACAATATGATGAATCATGAATCATATCGTTTAAAAATAAATTTCCAGGAAATTTTGTTTTATATTACTATATTTAGAAATTTTTGTGTATTACCTTGTTTATCATATTGCTGAATGTATCAGAAATACCACAACATTCGCTAGTAAATAACTTCATAATCAAAAAGAAAAGTATAAAAAATGAAAAACTTTTCAATTGAATGAACATCAGAAAACAAAAAAATACCACAAAATTTTATTTTACTTTTTATTTTTATAAATTGACTATAAAATCATAAAACTTTGTTCGTAAAGTTGAATTAGAAAACATATTTTTTTTGTATATTATTATCCGGATAAAATATAATGTCGTCGTACAGTGAACATTATAAGATACATCAAAAAAAATATTTCCTAGGTCAAAAATGTTACAATAATGAATTTGCGGAAGAGAGGATTATGTTTTAATAAAAATATAAAATGCGGTAGGTAATGGCATTATAGAAATATGGTTAAAGAAATGTTAGTCAGAATCTAATTTCAGGTATGTACACATTAAATGTGGTATTTAGGTTCAAGTTAACATCAATTTTGAATTTAACTATTTATTAATTGTCACACAACTTTAAAATATATTAAAACAAATTAATAATTTATTTACCATACATTTTGTTACGATAAGAATAATGAAAAATTGATGGTAAAACAGCGTCTGCGCTATTCAGCAAAATACAAAATAATCTCTTATCTTTTCAGGGGTTTCCGATTCCATTATCAGTTTTATATTTAAACAAAAAATTGAGCAGAAAGTTAGCTGCTCAACCGAAACAAATTAATATATATGAAAGTAAAATTTTAGCGTGGCTGGCCATTTTGGCGCCTAGATATGTAACTGACTTGACTTACTAACATATTTATAAATTTATGTTGTTTTTATATGTTTTGGTATCATTTTAACAGCCACACTTATAAAACCTAAATCTTGATAGTATTATATTAAATAATATTAAAAATATTAATACAAAATTTATGTAAATTAATTTTTATTTTTTGTTTTTTATATTTTAATAAAATAGTAAAATATTTCAATTTCGAAGGACATATCAAAGGCCATATTTAACATTTTTAACAAGAAATGGCAATTGGTAATAGTTCTGTTTATATACTAGCACTATTCCTATCACTGGCTTTAAACGTCAACTACATAGTCTGGCGAAAGCGCTGTGTTCATTAAAGACAGTAGGAATTTAAATTAAACAATAATGAGTGATAGCGATAGTGCCAGTATGTAAACATCATATCGTTATATTTTACTTTCCACTGTTCTAATTGTGTCTCTCTCTAATCACTATAATAAAACTATCATGTCTGATTCTGTTTACAGTCTGTTTTTTCAAAAAAAATTGGAATCACCCTATAAATATAGAAAATCTCTCTCTCTCTCTCACACAACCATAGTCAACTAATTTCATATTTCTTCGTAATAATATTCGTCATAATGATAATCATACAATTTAATCATAAATATTTTTTCCATTTTTTTTATGTTTTTCCTTATTTTATCAGCTGAATTTTAACTATAAATTTTGAGTTGAGTTTATGATGTCATAGAAGAGATAATGAGATTTTTGCTCACACACGTTACCAATTTTAATTCAATTTTAACATTTATCTTGTTCAGTAGCGTATAGTGCTTTACATATCGTTGGTTTAAAAGCAGAAATCACAAGTCAAAAAACATAGTTTTTATTAAATCGATATTTGTAATAGCGCGATTGACTTATAATGTTTTGCCAGCATAAAGTTTGCATTATAATGACTTAATTTTGTATAAAAAACTACAAACGTGGAAAATGTTGGTGTTTACATGTGAATTTTGCTTGTAAACCAACGATATTAATGTTGTCGAAAACAACTAATAGCAGCCATTAAATAGAGTAATACTACACGTGAGATTACTACAAGTGGTATAACACTTCGAAATATGAACAACACCATCATTATTAGTATTAGTATCGTAGCGAGATCTTCGTTCGTACATTAATAAATGCTTGTTCTTCGTAGTACTTAAATATAAATTGCTATATGACATTGAACTACTGAACGAATCAATTGTCTGTCTGGTATTGGTGTTCTCCCTACTTTATTTATCTTTTGGTATCACATTTTTCTATTTACTATATAAATTTATATACTTGTGACTTTTGTTGTTTTGTGAGGTGAATCGGTGAGTAAAAGATACTATTGAATTTTGAATTGTATTTTATTTTGTTATTGTAATTTTTTTTTTTTTTAGCTGGTTCGTTTATGATGTTTGTATTTCTCTTCTCTTTATTAAAAGCAACTTTATATTTTTAATTCAGTTTTATTTTAATCTTCCAATTGAGCAAAACATACAAAAAATACTTGGTGTGTAAAAAATAATTTTTATAATTTTATTTCCATTTTTTTTTATTATTGGCTTCGGATTTGAACAACCATTATAGAGAATTTTCATATATATAAATATATAAATTATACAACCTTGGTTAACATTGTGAAAATTATTTAAATAAATATGTATATAGAAAATTTACAATAAATATGAAAAATACAATAATTTATTTAATTATTAAAAATGTTGTATATACAATAATTTATGAAAATTGTGTTAAAAATCATAAATTTTGAAGTGAAAAATAAATGAAACCATATTTTATTATATATATATATAAAAATTATATATATTTCACTTAGCTAAAGTTAGAGAAAAATCAATAATAGTTTAGTGACTAACAAAGTATAAATTATTCAAAAATTTTCAGAAACTTGTGACGTAAAGTTACTAAAATTAAATTAATTATTCTATTTTAGGTGAAATACTTGGAATTAAAAATAAATAAATCCAAAAATTTTCAATAAGGCAATATATCAAATTAAACAAAAATGGTTGTTCATTTTAATTACGTCAATGAAAATATATTCATCACAAAAAGATTGTATATTCGAAATTTTGTAAAATAAATGGAGAAATTTTTATATTGTAGTTTGAATATAATTCCAAATTTAAAATTCGTTGATGAGCTTGAAGATATTCAACTTGTTTTTATTATTGGACAAAAAAAGAACTATCCACCTCCAAAAAAAAAAACATGTGTCAAATTTATTGGGTTTGTTATTTGTTTGATATAAAACTCAATAATAAAATAACGAAATTTCAAATTATGGTCTTGATCATGTTAAGAATTCCAGAAAAAATAAACACAGTTAATTTGTGTAATTAAAAATTTTCATAGAATCATTAATAACCGACTTAGTCACTAGTTGATTGTTTAAAAGAATATTCTGAATCTGATCATATTTAATTATTCAATTGTAAATTATTATTTTTCTGACACGACAATTTTTATGTTGATTTTCTAGATTTTATTTATAAAATATTCAATATCTAATTATTAATTTTTTTTTTAAAATAACTTGTTTTTAAAATATTATAAAAACGTAATTCGATTTTTTATTGTTATAAATAAGTTTTTATATAAACTTTTATTATTTTTTTATATTTAGAAAGAAGTTTCTTATTTAATGATTTTAAAAACTTGTTAATTTAACAAAGATCATATAATTCTTTATTAAATTTGTCTGGAGGTTTCATTTTTTTTTCTTTATATTTCTTTCTTACTTTTTAATTCCATATTTTATTTTCCATATTGATCATAAAAGAAACTTAATATTTATATGTAAAATTATTTATATTAATTTTTGTAAGGTCAATATACGAAATATTTTAATAATTGCTAAATAAAAAAATCAATATTTTTCTATACCTTTGTTTAGGTCATATTTAAAAAAAAAAAAAAATTATGAAAATTAACCCACAACATAAGCAAATACAATTTAAATGAAGAGAGTTTTATATTTAAATATAACAAGGAAAATGTTTTGACCTAAAACATAATAATTATTAGTTATATAAAAATTGGATTTAGTTGAATAATTTTAAAAATTTTAAAAAAAATTTTGAAAGTAAAATTTGGAAAATTTCTAACATTATTAAAAACATTTTAGATATTAGTAGAATTTTGCCGGTCCCGATCCGTATACCACCCATTATTAAATTCACGTGATTATAATTGGTGTTAAAAATATAGTATGTAGTTTTTTTTTTTTGTAATTATGTAATTATTTCGAAAGACAAACAAGAAAGTTACAAGTTTATAAAAAAGTTTTCAACACTTTTAAATAAACATAAAACATAAAGTCATAAAACATTTTTTTTTTAAAAAAAAATTGTTACCACCGTAAATTAAATTTTAATTATTCTTGTGACATTACCTAAAAATTATATTTTAATAATGTATACAATAATAATTTAATTTTTTCATGAAATTATTAGAGTTTCTAATTTTTAAAGTAAATTTTATAAGTTGGTCGTTAAATATTCATAAATTTTAATTTGTTATTACTTGTTACTATTAAATTAATTACTTTGTAATAGGAAAATATTTATAATTATAATTTAATTATAATTTAATGCAGGCAAATGAAAATAGAATGAATCAATAAAATGTGTCCCAAGATGATAAATAACAAATTCTGTCATACAAAATATTTTATTTTGTTGTAAAGAAATATTTCGAAAAAAACAAATTTATATATAAAAAACCCGAAAATTTTATTGCTTTGACTTTGAAAATTCTTGAAATTTATTTTAGATTACTCAAATTTAATATTATTCAGCAACGCAAACAATTTAAATATATTTTAACCACAATAATAATAATTCGATAAAGTACAAAATTAAATAAAATTTGTAATTAATTGCGGATTTTAATTGAAATATTTTGAATTTGAAGTATTTTTTCTGATAAAAACTTTTGTTGAAATTATATTTAGAAATTCTTTATTTATTTTTTAAAAGTAATTGATAAGAAAATGATTAATAAAATGGATTTTCCAAAACTCTTTATAGAAGCTTTTATAATTACATTTTACAATAATTATAGAAAAAGTAATTCATAAAATCGACCCATATGGAAAGTTAATCCGAAAGTTAATGGAAATTTGAACAATTCATATCACAATATTTAATATAGATTATTATATCAATATTTAATCATACAGTAAAATATAATTAATAAATATCGAATTATTGCGTTTACCACAATTTATTTATACAGACAAAGTATCCAATTTATCATTTTGTTATCAAACCCATATAATTAATATGATCGAAGGTTGTAAAAATATTATATGATGTTGAAAATTCGTATATAAATAAAATTTTATAAAATTCTTTCTCAAATTTCAGTGAATAATTTGAACGAAAATTAAAAACAATGAAACAACTAGTATTACTGTTAATAGCAGGATTTTTGCTAACTGGAATATTTGCTGAAGCAAAACGTTCTTTGGGACGCGGTAGCTCAAGCCGTTCGAGTAGTAGTAGTAGTAGTTCAAGACGTACATCTGTTACACATAGACCAGCAACACAAAGTCGACCAGCAACACATAGACCAGCACCGGCACCAGCAGCAGCACCACCACCATCTTATAGTGCTAGTAATTCACATGCTACACATCAACAACAACCATCATCAAATGTTGGCTGGAATGTAAATCAAAATAAACCACAAGGTCCGCCAGCATATAGTGCTAATAATCCAGTTGGTGGTGCAAGTCCATATAATAATAAACCACCAAGTTATAATTCAGCTAATAATAATAATGCACCAATTCGAGCTCAAACACAAAGGCCAATACAATCATCGTATCCAAAACAAGCATTACCGGGAAATTCATATCCACATAATTCTAATTTACCATCTAATGCTGGACCACCAAAATATTATCCAGTTGGTAGTGCACCAAGTGTTGGATATCATCCAGCTGGTTCTATGGGAGGTGGTTATCATCCACCAGCTGGTGGTGCAACATATTATCCAGCTGGTCATGCACCAGCAGCTGGTTATCATCCAGGTGGTTTTGGTGGTGGCGGTTATCATCCACAAGCACCACCAGTTTATGCACCACCCGGTGTACAACCTGGATATTATCCAGCTGGATCATTCCCACAACAAAAAACAAATACTGGACCTGGTTTAGGTGAGTAATCAACAAAAAACACAAGTTTCTATTTCATAACAAAAAATTTTTTTTTTTTTTTTTTTAGGAACTGGTTTAATTGTCGGAGCACTTGGAGGTGCTGTATTAGGACATGCATTGACACCAAGTCATAATAGTTATGGAGGTGGCGGTTCTTCAAACAACGGACATTCAGATAGTGATCGTGTTATAATTATTAATAATACACCTGGTCAGCCAGCAACAGTTACAACACAAGATGGTCATCAACCTGTTGTTGTAAATAATACTCCAAATCAAGCACCAGCACCATCTCAACCAGATGCACCAGTACCATTAGCACCATTCCAACCAGGTTCGACACAAGTAGTTAATCCAGCTGGACCAGGTGATCAAATGACATCAGCAGCTGGTGTATCACCACCATTAATTCATAGTCCAAATTCATCTGTACCACCAAGTGAAACAAATCCAGCAGGTGCTGTACCATTGGCACCAATGATTGACAGTAGTAATACAACAGTAACTGAAGCACCAAAATCTGGTGGTGTTATGTGTTATCCGGTATTAGTAAATGTTACATCAGAAACTGATCCAACAAATATAACAACAGTTGAACAAATTGCTTGTTATGAGGTACCAGCTGGCTATGATCCAAATGCACCACCACAACCAGAACAATCTACAACTGGTTCGACAACAATGTCACAAAAACCAGATTTAATGCAATTGCCTGGTGGTAGTGAACAAATTACACAAAGAACATCAACAGCAACACTAGCTGAATCATCACAGATTAAACAAAATGGTGCTTTAGGTCAACATTCAGCTCTTTCAACAATTACATCAACAATAGCTGCAATTATTATTGCATATAGTTTACAATAAAGTTTTTTTTTTAAAATGAGATTTATTATCAAAAAGAGTGAGCAAAAGCAGAATGCCTTTTTTTTCTTCATTATAGACAGTGAAACTAAGTATATAATTTATCTTCCAAATAAAACTGATCACACAGGCAAAAAAGAAATATATAAATATTTTTAAAACTCTATCTCGAAAATGAAAACTAGTCGTAAGAATTTTTTGATTTATAAGTTTTGTTTTTATTTTTGTACTATTAAAAATGATAATTTTTTTTTTCTAAGAAAAATTACAATTCTTTTTATTCCAATCATTTTCAAAACATTTTCACATTTGTTTTTTTTTTTTCTTTTATTGTTGTTTTTCAATCATTTTCAGACAATTTTCATCCTGCATTAATTAGAAGTGAAATTTTTATTAAAAAATAGTTATAATATTAAAATTTAAGAATCCAAAATCACAATTTTTTTGTAAAATTTAATGCATTTACACACTAAACACCACACCAAACAATGTGAAAAATCACGAATTGCACCGATTTTTTTTTCCAAAATAAGGAATTTTGTGAGATTGTAAAATAAATTTTCTAATTTACAAAAAAAAAAAAAAAAAAAAACAATTTACATTTTCTATATAAATATACAATTTAATTGAAAAACTACCAATTTTAAAATTTTATGTGCCTGTATTTAAAAAAAACAAACAACCAAAAACGAACTACTTTCGCGAGCTGTGAACTTTTGTTCTTCATTGAAAATTCTAATAAGGATTTTTTTGTTTTCTTATTTTTATATATTTTGTTTAAAATATTTTTTTTGATGTGATAATTTATTAAGGAATACTATAAAATATACTAAATATTTATTAAATATAAATAAAGTAATTGCTAGAAATAATATAGTAATAGTAAAAGATTTAAAACTCTTTCAATGGGAATTTGTAGTGCTTTAAAAATTTCGAAATATTATTAAAATTTATGAATAATATAAAATTGAGGAAAATTAAAATACTGTCGTCCAATTGCTTTGTTAAATTAATATGTGTATACTGAGATTTTGAAAAATTTAAATAATTATATAAAAATCTATATTTGTAATTATGTATTTTTTTTGCTAAAATCTATGTTAATAAAGAAAATAATTTTCTTAATAAATGTGTTATACATGTCCAATAAAAAAAAAAACTTAAGTATTTTATTTCAATGATTAGTTTAATATTACAAGTAATTAATAAAAGAACCGATTGCTTATTGAGCCATTCTGAAGTTATGAACCAAAATATGAAACAGTTTTTCTTGTTAAACATTTGATCAAACAAAGATTATGTACTTCATGAATCAAGGTTTATTCAATTATATTTATATGACGGATATAAGATCAAATTTGTAATTTAAAAGGAAATTTGAAATAAATTTGAAAAATTAATTTCAATAACTAAAAAATTACATAATTGAAATTTCCAATTATGTATAATATTTTCCAAGTTTAGTAATTATTTAGAAAAAAAATTATATAGTATAATTATTAATTTTCTATAAAAATAATAAAATTTCTGTTTAAAAATTCAGATGATAAGATATCAGTATAATTTTTTTCTTAAATTGAAAACATGATACGTAAATAAAATCGCATCACTGAAGCTGTATCAATTATTATAATTGCGAATAATATAAATTCCAGTAAAAATTAGTATTCTTAATCAATGATGATATTAGGCAGTCAGAAAAATAAACTTATTAAAAAATTATATAGAAATGACGAGGATATATTAAAAAATAATTAGAATTTCAATTTAGTTACAGTGTCAAATTCTATATACAAAGTAGCGAATAATTTTTATAAATTAATTAAAAAATTTAAAACAAAGTATTATTTTAAAACTAATCTAGAATGGTTGGTTGGTGGGTTAGAGTGTCGAGCTCTGTAATTTACTGGCTAGATCGTTTTTTTTCTAGAATAGAAGTATATAACATTTTTGAGTAACTTAAAGTAACGCCCGGCGTTAATCATATACTCGTATTACTCAATTACCAATTAAAATTAAGAAGTTCCACTAACATAATTATTATAATTATTGATTTGCCTGTTTTATTTTGTTTTAATAACAAAATCAAAGAATTTATTGATTTTTTGATATTCGTTGTGTGGTTAAATCATAAACATTAAGTTGTTCAATGAATATGTACGTGAAACGAAATTTATACTATCTGCTGATTATAAATAATAAAATTTGTTTCATTACTTTTAGATGTACCCTTGTATCAATTATATAAAATTTAGTTTTCATTATTATCTCCTTATATAGAATATGTAATGATGCCAACACATTTATATTGTGAAATTGTAATCATAAATAGACAGTTTATATGTCACTAGTTTTATTGATACTTGAAATAAATTGAAAACAATATTACTGAAGAAATTAAATTGGGCATATAAAATAACACATTTTTATAAATATTTTAGCAGGAAATGATAATTTTGAATTATAGAATGGAAATGAACTTTTAAAATTTATTTTCAGAAGTTTTTTTTTATGTAAAAATTTACTATATTATCTAATTTAAACTGAATTTTGGGGAACGTTAATAAAAACAAATTGTTTTCAATTGAGAAATATTGGAGTAAAGACGTAAAAACAAAATTTTAATTTATTAAGTTATATTTTTTGAGTTGAAGAATTCTTATAAAAAGGGCATGAAATAAAGTTTTAAGGATTTTCTGCACTAGTACAAACTGTCATAAGGTTTCATTTTGTTCGTATGTTTATTCATTTTGTTCGTATCGCTTATTCTCCGGTTCTGGAAGGTCTAGCCACGTCAAACAAACGACATTTAAAACGCCGACCATATTTTGGTGGACGAATCCTTGTGATTTTCTAAGCCCAGGCTACGAAAAATTCCCAAAAGGCTTTTTTTTTGCATATAATTAAATAAAATACCACACGATTTGGTGAAATAACACTTTGTAAGCTTAGTATGAGATAGGTCATCGCCTGAAATTAACACGACCCCTTGGAATTTTAACATTTATTCGTATTATAGTTTAGTACTATACTCTTTTCTATGCCTTATCCAATTGTAGTACTACACCTTTTCAAATTTACTAATCCGAACTACAAGAATTGACGATTTCTAATAAAACATCCTGATTTTTTCAGTATTCAAATTTATTAAACTAAATTAAAATTGAGATCTTCTAAATTACAGCTAAGAATTGCTAAATTAAAATTGGAAAAGGTTTTGTATACATTATATAAAAGAAACCTGACCATTTCTTAGTTTGAACAAGCTTTATTGGCGTAAATCTCTATAAAATATTAAATTTTTTGCTTAAAATTCTGTCAATTTATCGATTTAATAAATTTACATCAATTATAATAAATTATTATTTTTCAAAAAAAATAATAATATTTTAAATAATTTGAATAATTGATTATTTTTTTAATTATTTGTACAAAAAAGAAACAAATTTTCCCATTAAATTCAATTGATAAATAGTATACTAAGAAAATTAAATTGTTAACCTTTTTTAGTGCTATCAAACCAGACTAGCAAATTTTAAATTATATTATTACTAACAATAATAATTTGTTCGTTCATAAAAATTGCTTACAAAAAATCTATCTAAAAACGACTACACATTATCTTTCACAAATTGCGTTTCTTTTATAAAACTTTCAAACAAAATTTCTAAAAATATTTAAAATTTAAAATCAGAGTTATAGTTTATTTTAGTTATATTAAAAAGTATATAAAAAAAATATTGAATTATTAGTTTTTTCCACTTACATATTCGCACATGCCATATAAACCCCAATTTTTTTTATCAATTTATATTTCGAACATATAAATGGTAAATAAAGTAAATTTGATTTTGTAAATATTTTGTCCTAACTACTAATATTCGAATATCCATTTTAAGAAAATGTTAATTAAATAAAGAAAAATTAAAATATATAAATAAACAAAAAAGAAAAAAAAAAAACAATGAAAAGAAAAATACTGCATTTTTCGAACAATAAATAAGGATATATGAAAAATATTAAGATTCATAATTAAGTAAAGAGGAACTGAGGTGATGGTACTTTGAAAGTTTTTAACGATATGTATTTTTACATGACAATTCAGTTAATTTATAATTTATAATAGTTTTTTTCCAAGAAGTATTATTAATACTCATTTCTTAAAAAGACTTCCAAACTGAAATATAGAAGTTATTTATATAACTGAAATACACTAACGTTACATATATTTCAAGTTTGCAGAAAAGTATTAACTAAAGCAATATGGACCAAAACAGAACCCATTAATTTTCATTTATTACATACATACATTAAAAATTATGCTTGACACCAGTATGAATTATTGAAATGAGTATCAAAGTTTCAGATCAAATAAATAACTGCAAACAGTTTACATATAATCAGTAAATATGATGTAAGTTGACTTTCATCAATTGCTCAAAAATATTTACGATAACTTTTTGGCTACAGATATTGATATAAAAAAATGATTCAACAATCATAAATTAAATTCTTGAGAAGAATTTTAATTCATAGCGAACAAGCCAACAACGACTTATAAATTAATATATATTAACCAATATCACATCAATGACTTGTCATTTTCAATGGAAAAATGATATTTGAATGAAATTATCATTTTTACTGCTTATGAATATTTTTTGGAGGGTTAAAATTTTAATTTTGACCACTTTTTGTAAGTCGTGTTGACCAATTTTTGTTAGAAGTAATATTTTTATGAATCTTTCATGTGATAATACAACGAACTAAGAATAATACGACAAATGACATTGTCTTCAAAATGCAGCAACCTTTTATAAATATTAAATAATTAATTTGTATTAAAAAAGAAAAAATATTCCCGCCTTAAAAACAAAATGATTAAAAAAAAAATATTTTAACAAAATTAGATAAATTTTGTTTTACTCACCAAAAATTTTATTAACTCTCGAGTTTCAAAAAAAAAAAAGTATCAGTTTAAAATAATTTTAGGTGTTTTTTTTTTTTTGTGGAGAAACCCTTTTGATGTATTTTTAGCTAACGTTTTTTTTTTTTTGCTTTTTTTTTTTTTGTAATGTACTTCTAAGAAAGTTTTTTTTTTATATTTTCTCTGATTTCACTAATACGTACCAAAAAAACTGCGGATATGCTCCTAAATTCAATATACATTTTTAACCTTATTCGAATTACTATTACACGATAAATTTTCCAATTAATATTTCTTTATTCAAATTGAAGAATAATTGACGATAAAATAATATTTTTAATACGTACCAAAAGTAAGTGGGTGAGTCTCCCAAAAATATATAAACCTAGTGGATATATTTTAAATACGTACCAAAAAAAATTGTGATCGATTGCATTTTATTAATTTTTTTTTTAAAAAAAAAACTTATTTTGAATTAAATTTACTGTATTTTTATGGTATTTTTAATTATTATATATTTTGTATTGTTTAATCAATTTTCTATTAATTTTTATTATGAACTTGAAGAATAATTGTTAAAGGGACTTTTTGAAAATTTAATATAAGATTCAAAATGGTGTATAGAGCAGTTTTACTGCACTTTTGTTTCATTGAGAAACGTGGAAAATAGATAAAAAGTAAACAAACTATATTAACAAGATTTAAAAATTACTAGGAACAAAAATGTATAAACTGTAATTATTAAAGAATGTTTAAAAATTGATATTTAAAAATTGAAATTAAAAACTTTTCAATACTGTGAATTATTTTATTGAAAAACATTCGAGGCTTTTGATCAATAACAATTTGCATTTAAAATCGTGTTGTAATTAAATGTAAATATATTAACAGAAAATAAATTCTGTAGAAAAATAAATGAAAAAAATAATATTATTATTAAATAATATAACAAATTTTTAAAACATTTAAAACATTTTAGCTCGAAAGCTGAGCAAATTGCTCCAAATTAATTGACATTATATAATTAAAAGAAAATTTGAAATTAATAAAGAAATTTATAGAAACTATGCATAAGATTTATTAACACAAAAGTTCTATTAACAATTTTGAGATATGTATCTTATTTAAAATTTAAATAAAACAGAATTAAATTTTCCATTAAACAATACAATTTTTTTTTTTATAAAATAACATTAATTTTTGACTTACCCAATAGCCGAAAAAGTTGCTATTTATAATGTTTTGTGTAAAGTCAAAGTTTCATTGCGCTTTTTTTTAGTCATCTCGAAAATAAAAAGAAATTCTCGAAGGGAAATAAAGATAAATATTTAATATTTTTTTTTTTGTGTCAAATTATTTGAAGACAAGTACAATTAAATTTAAGAATGAATTATTAAAATCTAATACATACATATTTCGTCCAGGTTTAGATATAATATTAAGTTACTCACAATTATTTGCCGATTAATGGAGATCAAATTGGACACAGCACTATGTGAAAATTGGGTCTCGTTTTATTTTTAGGAGACAAAATAATCTAAATTGACTTAAATAATATTTAATTGTGATATTTTAAGTATATTATATTATAAAATATATAAATGATTTTTTTTTTTTGTTGATTTAAAAACTCACGGCTTTAAATTGTGCAATTTATTCCCCAAAATTCTATTTTTTTAAAAAAATCTATTTAATTCAGTTTTTAGATTTTTGCTTTGTAATTGCTTTTATATTAAATATTTTTTTTTTCTATAAAAATTGTTTCTGAAAAGTACATTAAACAAAAATGAATTTGTTTTTATTAGTTTTAAATATGAATTTTTCCAGAAAAATATTTAAATATTTTATGGATTTTTTTTTTCTTTTTTTCAAAATACATAATGTCACTCATGGCAAATTAATAATCTAGTATTTCAAGCTAATTTCCTACATTTTAATAACAATAAAATTATATATAATGTTTTATTTATTTTTTGACTTACCGTTGAGGCGAGAATTTCATGTGGACAACATCCAACAAGGAAACTTTTACATACTTTAACATCTGAAAATTTTGTATTGTATCGATTGTTGTCTCCTAAAAATGGATATAATATTAGAAAAACTGAAATTTCATTTTATATTTATAGGTATTTAGGTTAATTTAGATCACGTGTTTATAAATATATAATAAGTGCTATAATTCAATAAATATATACAATAATCACGCGAGGAATTTTTGAAAATATTAATATTCTCTTAGTATAATGATGTGCATAATTCGGATATAATTTGGAGCATATATCGTTCAAAGAACGAAATTTTTACTTTATGTGTTCAGGCAGGCATAATTTATATTATATTTATATTTAAATTATTTTCTGCCAAAATCTATTTCAGACCACATAGATGCAATACATTTTTCTACATTATGGAGGGAAATTTTAGATTACTACAAATCATAATTCATATTACATGGAGGAAATGCTTTTAAGCAATATTTCCTTAAACAATTCTTTTAAGAGGCAAGAGGGAAAATTTATATTAATATCGGATAAATATAAATAAATACTAATACAGTAATATCCAAAAATAAATTATTTGATATCTATATACATTTCTACTGCATCAAAAATATTTAACAATTTTTATGCATATAGATAAGTATTACATATATTAATTATGAAGTATGAAACGGGTATAAAAACTATTAATAAAATATGAAAATGTTTTGTAATAATTTTATTTTGTATATATATTTAAACAAATTTTTGGAATATAATTACCATTTCTTGCAGTTCCCATTAGTTGATCAAGCATAGCTCGCATTTGATCTGTTGCTGTCATTTTTAATTTCTATATTTTCTGATTTCTATGTGATTATAAATATTTTTTTTAAGGAGCACCTCAAAACAATTTTGTTTTGATAACTGCAAAACTTTTTTAATCACTTATGATATTCGGAATTTAAGTATTAGAATAAATAATTAGTTAACTAAATAATTCAATTAAACTATCTAATTTATTGTTCTTTATTATCTTGAAAAATAAAATATAATAGATGATTTTTTCCACCAAATCCAAATAAAAAAAGATGGCTGCCGTTTGATGTTGACAAAATGACAACTGACAAATGAAAAATGATAAACACCCAATAAACCTAAACTTTAACTTCAAGATCTAGCACTCTGAAAATGATCATACCCAACAAATAAAGAGAGCAATGAAATAAATTCAATAGGGGCTAGATAATTTTTGCTACATTTTGTTAACGACATAATGGTCCTTCCGTCCGAGTTAAATATTATTTTGATAATATCTCACGATAGTGGGCATTAATGTCGTAAGTATATTAAACATTTGTATATTTAAAATGTTTAACTCAGAATCCCAAATTCGTTTTAAAAACTAATATTTGAATTCTGCGATAAGTAGCTATATCGAAATTATATCACCTATTTTGCGATATGAATCGCAATGTACTTACATTAAACAAAATTCGGAAATAATGGGATAAGCCTCAACATTAAGCATTAATTTGAATTAATTAACTTATTTACTCTGTTTCTGTTCACTGATATAACGTGATTTTGAAGAATTCACGTAGAAACGTTAGCACTGATTAATTCTGACATATGGGTATAAATAAAAAATAAAAAATTGAACTCGTGCGACGTAAATTTGCGATTGCGGCGATCTTAACTGTGACTTTAGAGTAAATAAACTTTAAAGCTCTAACTTTATATGATTTAATTTAAAAAGAAATAGTAGATATTTCAAAAAAATTAAATATTAAGTAAATTTAGATGTCAAAAATCTAAGTTTTAACTCGCTGTCTCCTTAATAATTTTCTATCACTTTTCCCATATTCAAAAAACTCATATAGAGGCAAAACAAAATTAATCGACGGAACCTCCTAAATAGTTACATATTTCGTTTTCCTAATTGTATATTTAAAATTGTGATTGAGATTCGCAATGGCAATAAAGTCAAAGGCTATATGTAGCTTTAAATTTAAAATAATAACATTCCTCAATTTTCTAACATATGGCAGCTCTTATACTTTTATACTTGTAACTGTCAAAATCATATATGCATATTATTAGTTAGTTACATATCTTATTAGATTTCCTTGTTATAAAAATTAAGAAGAAAAGAAGAAAAGTAACAAAAAGTCCTTATGAGCCAAGGTCCTTATGTACCTTATAAAATAAATAATTTAACCAATAATGGGAGTCTGCCTTTGTAAAGATAAAATTGAAGACGGCTTATCACCAAATAATGAAGATCCACCACATCATCAACAAAATGATTCAGATTGTGTTTATAATAATATGAAATCGTTATCAGAAACAGTTGATCGATTAGTAAAAGAAACTTTAGAAGTGATAGGAACAATAGTTGACAAGTAATTTAATAAATTTTTTATCACAACTGTTATTTTGATTTTGCGAACTATTCAATATTATGATACATAATTTTTTAGTGAACCAGAACCACCTAGTTCAATGGTTTTACTTCATGTAATAACAGACAAGGCACCCGGATGGATAGAATTAGTAAAATCATTAATACGTGTAGTACCAGTTGAACATCCTATGGGACCCAGTGTTATTGCATTATTATTAGATGATAGCCCATTACCAACAAAAGATTCTGTATTAACTGTGGCTGATATGATTACAAGTTCATTGAAACGCACACCACGTAGAGAACGTAATTTATGTGTTATACTTGGTTGTTTAGCTGAAAAATTAGCTGGTCCAAGTAGTATTGCAATGTTATCTGATAAAACATTACAATATTTAATACAAAATTTAGAAGATGATGTTAATCGTGATGTAACGTTATTATCATTAATTGCACTAGAAAAATTTGCACAAACTAGTGAAAATAAATCAACTATTAAAGTAATATTAATAAATATTTTTTTATATATTTTTATTAAAATTAATTAAAATAATATTTTAGAAAAAATTAGGAGAACATCCTGATAATCCTTTAGTGAAATTAGAGAAATTAGCAAGTGATCATAATTATTTACTACGACAAATTGGATTTTGTGCTAGATGGTGTTTGGATAATTACTGTAAGTTATTCAAAGTTAATAAAAATAATTAACAATAAATATTAAAATTTTGATTTAATTATATTTAACAGTTACTGTTGAAGGTAGAAAATATTCATATGAAATTGTTGATACGAGTTCAGTCAATGTTATGCTTAATACTGCGGATGTTTCTGAATATTTAAAAATATCCCCAGACGGATTAGAGGCGAGATGTGATGCATATACATTCGAAAGTGTACGATGCACATTTCAAGTAAATAAATTAAAACCATTTTAAAATGGTTAATTAAAATAATTTTGTAATATTTGTTGTTCTTAGGTGGTTTCTGGTTGTTGGTACTATGAAGTTTTAGTAATTACACCAGGTGTAATGCAAATTGGTTGGGCGACAAAAGATTCAAATTTTTTAAGTGATGATGGCTATGGAATTGGTGATGATAAACATTCAATTGCTTTTGATGGATGTCGTTTATTAATATGGCATAATGCTAAATCAACAACAATTGATGGTTTACCTGCTTGGCAAAGTGGTACAATTTTAGGCTGTTTATTAGATGTAGAAAAACGTGAATGTATATTTAGTTTAGATGGTCAAGAAAGTAAAATATATAGAGGTTTATTTGCACATGGAAGGTTGTATATTTAAAAATATTAAAACTATTTCATTTTAATGATTATAATAATTTTTTAGAGGTGGTTATTTTGCGGCTGCTAGCTTTATGTCTTTTCAACAATGCAGATTTAATTTTGGTTCAGTTCCATTTAAATATCCTCCTAAAGGCAGATCATTTCAGCAATTTAATGATTTTGCAACTCTTAAAGCAAAAGATAAAGTTAGAATTTTAATATTTAGAATATAAAATATGTATATTAAAAAATTATGTATTTTTTTTAGATTGTTCTTCCGAGACATATTTATTTAGAGACATTACGGAAGCTAAGCATACGTGATGATTCATGTACTATTTGCTTTGATAGAAAAGCAACAATCAGATTAAAGCCTTGTAATCATAGGTAAATAAACCAAAATTAATTAAATAATGTAATTGGAATCAAAAAAATTGTTGTTTTTAGTGGATTTTGTGGTAAATGTGCAAAACAAATAAAATATTGTCCAATGTGCCGAGCTGATATTGACACAACAGTTCAAGAAGAAATAGATAGTCCAGTAACTGAAGAGATTGTAACATGATGTTTTATAATATTTTTTTTTATTTTTTAATAACAAATTAAGAAAATTATTCTAAATTTTAATTCTATAAAATGCTATTAATAAATAAAAAACTAAACATTGAGTGTAGTTTAAAAATTCGCTAATTAATTAGAAGTTAAAATTAACACAAAAAAAAAATATATATATATATTTTTATTAAAAATTATTAAATTTAAAAAAAAAAATAACATTCTATGTATATTTTTAATTATTTATAATATAAGTTTATTTTAAATATATATATTTGATTATGTTTTTTTATAATAAGTAGAGATTTATTGCTTTGTTGCTTTTTTGTATTTTTACAACATATTTTTCCTGTTTTTGTGCGAATAATTGTTTTATTTACAATTTTTTGAATCAACTTCAATCAATTCTATACAACATTTACATATTATTTAATATTTTTTTAGTAAAGTTACTATGACAATTTCATTTTGTTATTGAAATATATTTCGCCTCTACAAATATCTAGAAGGACGATGATGTCAACTTGATAACAAGGTCTTCAACCCTTTTTTTTTTAAAAAAAATATTTCTCCAGTTTAATATCATTAACTGTGGACAGTAAATATTTTTGTTAATCGTAAGAATTAATGTTAATTCTTTAAAGAAATGTAATATAAAAAAATATTACTATATATGCATACTCCAGTACAATTTATATGCTTGCTTCTTATAAGATATTACATGTACATTAAATATTTTAAACTGTAAAGACGGTTGATTTCTAATTTGATAATTATTTAAAAAAATTAAATTCGAGAATTCATGCAACCGTAAGTTTTACGTTCTGAATCAAGTTTTTTTTTTAATATTGTTTTACATGCAACGATGCAACATTTTGTATGAAAAGAAATTCCTTTTTTCGCGGTGCACCAATATCGTAAATTTTATATTGATATAAATTTGAATTTTTTGTATAAAGGGGAGATCGTGTTGTCAAAATTTTTGACATTTCATTGACATACCAAAAACGTGGTGGATGAAATAAAAATAAAAATAAATTGTACGGTACTACCTATTAACGCACATAAATTTCCAATTAAAATAGCAAATAAAATAAACATAAAATGGGTAAAACTAAAAAATCTAGTCCACGTCAGAAAAAAGTGAATCCACTTGGTATACCTAGTGTCCGAGAAGTTACAGAAGAAGATGATGAATTTGATTTTGATTCAAATAGAGGTGGACCAATTCTTGTTATAACTGAACAATTACAATCAGCTGCTATTGAAGATAAAATGAATGCTCTTCAAAATCTTGCAATTTTATCAATGGATGCTGAAAAAGTGAAATTAATTTGTGAAAGTGAAATAATACGTATAGCGGCACCATTAATTGTTGATAAAAATGAATCAATAAGAAATGCATGTGCTGGAGCACTTAGAAATTTATCAGTATGTAATATTGAAATTTGTGAAAATTTAGTTGAACAAGATGTGTTAACACCATTAATAGCTTTATTAAATCAATATGCAAATGCTACAAATTGGATACCAACTTTTGATTCTACATTAAAGAATCAATTAGATTTAAAATCAGATACATTCTTACAATCTATAAGTTTACTATGGAACTTGTGTGAAAGTACATCAATTGCTTTAGATAATTTTAATCAAACACAACTTTTGCAAAGCTTTATTCGATGTTTGGATTATAAAATTTTCGGTTTAGATATATCGATTGCAGTATCACAATGTATTCTGGTTATTTCAGAAGATAATCCTAATTCGTGGACAATTCTAAATAATTTTGTACCAGAATTTATATGTTTATTAAATATCGATATTGGTGATACAGAAAAAGATTATAGATTAAAATTTTTACGTACACTTGCGGCTGGAATTTTATCCAATGTTCCTGCATTGGCAGCAGCACATTTAAATTTAATATTTTCTGCCCTATCGAAAACTTTGAATGTGAATCATAGAATTATTTTAGGTGAAATTACAAGTAAACTGCCATTAACAGATGAAATTGATAAATCACAAGTAGAAATTATTCAAGATGCCAATTTAATGGAAGGTAAATATATAATATAAAATATTTTTTTTTTTAAATAAGAATTTTCCTATATTTAATTAAAGATGAAACACCTCAAGAAGCTAACATTCGTCGTCGAAAAATGGATCTTCCTACTGACTTAGAAATTGAAGTTAAACATATAGGCTTTTTATTAGAGGCACAACGTGTAGCAGCTGAAATTATTTCAAATCAGTGTTCACCTGAAGACGAAGGTAACAAGATATTATTATATTTCCCACTTAGCATGTGTGTAAATCAACATTAAATAAATGTGAGATTAAGGGTTAAACTTATTTCGGAAATATTTAATTTTAAGCATTAAGGTTTTTCTAAGAAGAGATCTCAGTTATTGTCAGTCGATGATCTATCTTATTTCACTAAAATCGGATGGAAACTGGTTTAATTATTCACAGAAAAACATTTTTTTGACTATTTTGGGATTCATAGCTATTAGCCCTTAACGATTTGAGGATTTTAAAAAGTAGAGTTTTAGTTTTCAAGAAAATTCAGACTATAGAATATAATAGATTTAATAAAATTTTCAATATTTTATTCAGGAACCAATATTTTTATATATTTCAGAATGGATAGATGATACTGATGATATTTCTGATGAAGAAACCGTTCACGATTACGATACATCAAATTTTAATAATTCAGGTAGCTTACAAAATTCGGATAACTTGTCAATTGAAATTTTGGAAGCAGTAAAATCATTAGGGCTAATTGAAAAAGTAAGAAATAATTTTATTATATATAATTATCTATTTTTATTTAAAATAACTGTTATTTATTTACAAGCTGTGGCAACGAGCTCAACCAATTCCAAGTAATGTAGAAAGTATTCTTCAACAAAATAGTCGTGTTCTATTCAAAAAGTATATTTTATATTAAAATAATAAAACCCAATTCAATAAAAATTATTATTTGCTTTCAGATTAAGAAACTTACAAATTGCAACATTAATATGTTTACAAAATCTTTGTAATTCAATGTCAACTGAAGATTTAGGTGGTCCAAATGCAATTTATAGTGTTTGGTTAGATATAGGACAACAAGTTTTTCAAGGTCCACCAGATCCATTAATATTAGAACCGGCAACATCATTAATGCGTGCCTCATTGGAGCATTTAAAAAATAATTCAGAATTATTTAAACAAATGACCGAAAGTGATTTAGAAGTAAACTAACATTAATCTTTAAAATTGAAAAAAAAAAAAAAAATATTTTAACATAATCATTTTCTAGTTAATCCTGAATGGTGTACGAAATTGTTCTGTATCAGAAATACGAGCAAATTGGATACGTATGCTTGGAATTTTAGGTTGTCTGATGCCAGAACATTTAGTTAAAATAATTATAGCATTTATATTGGAAACATGTTTAAAAGAATATGATGTTTGGACAATTGCTGAAGGTATTGATTCAATTATGGATATGTTTTCTGATAATGATTGGAATCAAATAGCACATGATTTGCATTTATTACAAAAATCTAAAGAACTACAAAAATTATTAAAAAATAAAGTAAAAAATATTTATAGTTATTTAAAATTTATTTATATAATTTATATATTTCTTCTTTTTATTTCTGTAGATGCGTCAGCAAAAAAGTAATTTAAAAGATCGTTATCCAGCAGTTTTGACTGTTCAAACAAATTTAAAAAGATTTACGAAATATGTTGAACAAGAATTAAAAAACTTCAGACCTAATAATATATAAAATTTAAATTTTGAAATAATATTTTCTATTTGTTTGTTATAAAAGTTGAATTTTATAATCAGTTTATTTTTGATCAATTAATTAAGAATATTAGTAAGAAGATCTGTATACAAATATTGTAAATATAATTTTTTTGTATTGTGTATCATTATTAATTCATTTTTTCCCTTTATAGATTGTGTTATACTTTTATTAATTAAATTATATTTACAAACATATTTCAGAAATAATTTTAAATTGACTATAGGACTAGTTACTTCCCTTCAATTCAATAAGTCCATATTTTGTTATTTACAGAAAAAAATAGTTTTACAATCGGCACAGGAACTTATATTTTTGTAATAACATTCCGATTTGATATCAATAATTAAAATGTGTTCTCTCTAGTCTAAAGCTCAAAGTACATAAATTCTTTTAATTAAAATGAAAATGTATATAAAACGTTTGTTTATAGAAATGATTTGGCTAGCAGGTTAAAATGAACTTGTATTTAAAAATTAATTTACAAAAAGAAAAAACAATTTTATTATTTTATAATTTTATTTTTCAATACATAAATATTTAAATAAATTTAAAAACCCTTAAATATAACAAAAAAAAAATATCCTAAAGAAAAACAATTTCACATTGAACTTCTCTGTTTGTATTTTAACATCTAAAAAATTATATAAGTTATCGATTATATATTAAAATTTTTAATTATACTTCATAAAATATTTTATATAATGTGATTATTTATAAATGTTTAATTTTCTGTTATCATCAATTCAGCTGAAAGTTTACTCGTACGTTTTGGTTTTGGTACAGGATTCCAATCTAAATTTGATGTTGTTGGTGATGATTCACGACTATTATTATTATTATTTATAAAAGTTGTGCATTTCTCAAAAATGATATTATTATCATTTTGTTCAACAGATAATGTTGGTGACGATTGTTTAATAATTATTTCTTTATTATTAATTTTAATTTCATCATTATTTTCATAAAATTGTTTTTCGGTTGTTGTTTTATTTAAATTATTTTCTTTTATTTCGTAATTATAATTATTATTGTTACAGTTTACAATATCTTTTGAATGTGGCTTTAAAAGACTTTGACTTCGATTAATTGATTCAATTATTTCACGTACTGATCTTCGTCTTGCCATTGGTACTGGTGGTAAATCATAATTATCTGGTGGTGGTGATGTTGAACGTGAATTTCGTCTTTGTATTGTTGGTGAATTGTCTTTAAGTGGTACATAACGTATTTGATATTTACCTAATTCATTTTCATTTTCAATTATTGGTAAATTGGATATATCATCTTCAGATTCTGTTATTTTTAATTCATTTGTTGATATTGTTAATTTATCGGTAATTTCATCATTTGTCATTGGATTTATAATATTTATTTGTTTAGTGTCATTATTATTATTTTCTAATTTATTATTATTGTTATTATGGTAATTTGAATTTTCAATTTTATAATTTTCAGTGTTAGTCTGTTGATGATCAATTTCTATTTCAGAATTGATATAACCATTTGTTTGACTATACTGATTTGAATCAGAACTCAATTTTTCTGTAACTTTCATTGAATCTACATTATCATTTTCAAATTCAACATTATTTTTATTACTTTGATTAATAATTTTTTCAGTTTTTTCGGTAATAACTTCAGTTTTAGATGGTAAATTCTTATTACAATCTAATTTTTCATTATCCTTATTATTTTCAGTTTCCGTAATTATAATCTTAGGTGATATTTGTTGTAGATTAGTTTTAATCTTTTCCGTTTTTTTGCTACTTCTTGGTGTTGCTTTTGGATAATTTTCGTCAGAATTATGAATTCGATTTTGTATTGTTATCGTGGTTGTTGTTAAGTTTTCATTATTTTTAATTTTTTGTGAATCACTATTAGAGATATTTGGTTCTTCGGTTATAATTAATTCTTTAGTATTATTATTCTTTTTTGAAATATCATTATCGGAATTTTTAACAAATGTTTCAATTTCCGCTGTTAAATTTAATATATCATTATTTTCATTATTTTGGAATTTTTGACTAGTTGATTCCTCTTCTATGGCTTTAGATACCTAAAAATGTATAATTATATTTAGAATTAAAAAAATAATATTAATAATTATAATAAGAAATTCTTAAAAAAAATTAACAAATAATCGATTCAAGTATAAATTTTTTTTTTTTTTCGAATCTATAAATGATAACTTATGGTATATTTTAAATTAAATAGTTAATTACACTTGTAGTAATATTCAGTTGTTTCCAACCAATTTAGCTATCGAATTACATATTTATATCTCTCGGTGAAAATTATATGTTGCTTGACAAAATAAAGGTAAGAAGAAAATTGTTACATAAATGATTATAGCTTAAGCTTTTATTTTAATTAAATCAATATTGGTAACTAAGAACTCATTCAAGGACAAATTCAATTAGAATTTTAGATAGAATTTAACAACATTAATTTGTTGATATGGATATAAATATGGTATAGTGAAATATTCAAATATTAATTTCTTAAGGACATTTCTAAACGTATGAAAATTACTTGAAAATAAAATGCAGATCGAAATAAATAAAAATCTGAGTTCCTGCATGTTTTATGCTTGCTTGAAGATTGTTCTTACCTGGAAAATTTTAATTCTAAATCAATTTCAATTTAAAGATTAATAGAACGAATACTGGTATAATTAATTTACCAATAATGATTTTGAGCTTTCTTCTGAATCTCATTATTCATGACGACTATAAAAGCCTAATAACTTATATGAAAAATCATTTACATATAGATAATTCATGTAAAACTACGAAACCTAAAATAGATTTGACGTTTTATTATAAAATAAATTTTCACATTTTGTAAGTTGTATATCCTTTAAAATAAAACATTTAAAAAAAATTAAAAATCAATTTATTTTATACAGAAGTTGAGCATTTTCTTCTCTTAAAAAGGTTCCGCAATTCGCCACACGATTTAACTGCTTATATTGAACTCATTTGAGTTTAAAATAAAGTTGTATCAAATAATTTGTCTATATGAATTATGGGGTTAATTCATTTGGCAAATTTTTCAAAATGATGAAAAACTATATTGAATTAATCGATTTTAAACTACAAATCCCAATTATGTCCATATTATATAGTGGAACAACAATAATTCGAAATATATTACCTACAAAGTTTCATAATAAATCCCATATCATTATCATTAGTTTCAATCCAACACTATATAATTTGTGGGAGGCATGTAATGATCATTTTTTTAAAAATATAATTTATAATTATAAAAATTATATATAATATATTTATTTTACCGGACTGTTAGGTGATGGTGGTTGTGGTGCACGTCGTTTTTTACGAACTGGTCGTGAATTAAGTGATGTAGTTGATGATGCACTATTAATACTATGTCCCATAACAATATCATCATCATCATCATCAAATGGATTTGTAGCTACACTTAATTGTGATGATCTGTAATAAAAATATGTTTTTTTTTTATAAATTAAATATATTTATTTAAATATAAATTAATGAATTATGATATATACAAAAAACATGAAAATGAATAAAAATATTTTTAAATTATTCATGCACAATAAATTTACCATCATGCAATATAGAATATAATTAAATGTGTAAGGGAAGATCCTTTAAATATTATACAACTTTGTAGCTTTAATGTAAAATGATATATTTTTTGTAAATTTGATAACATATAACAACAATTATAGGCATATGTAGTTTATTGATGTAAATTATCCAACTTGGGACCCAACGAAAATTATAAGTTATATACGTATATAATTTCAG